>CM046003.1:26462516-26849915 GCA_025175895.1 Wurfbainia villosa
TTCCATAAATACTTCTAGACTTTCCAAAATTGAAAAATTTCCATAAATACTTCTAACTTTCCAAAAGTAGAAAATTTCCAGAAATATCATTATGACTATCACAAAACCATTTTACGATTATGTCGAAACACAACCTGGGCTCTGATACCACTGTTGGGTTTCCGGCACCGCGACGAGTGTGTGTTCGAACATGTTTCGTAAACATGTGTACAGCGGAAGAAATAAAAATAATAAATCTATATTTATTACAACACACACATCACACGCATGCATAGTACAACATGTGTAGACATAACCGTAAATTTAAATTTTGCAATAAAAGGAAATTTAACTACGTATACCTTTCGTATCACGTGTAGTGGGAACGACATCAATCGGAACGATCCTCGCTAGAATCGTCTCTATCCGTATCCACGCTGAGTATCTTCGGGATGACTTCGCTAAGTCACGAGCCTCGCCTTCGTACGGGTTACTAGCCTCGTGTTGAAGATGATGTGATCGAGAGAAGATCACGATCCGAATCCAAATTCGGATCCAAAGACAAGTTCTCAAAACTCGCTTCTCCGGAGAGGTATTCGTCAACTGTTTGACGAATCCTTCATCCTCCACCTATGAGGATTGCCGGAGATCGATCCCCGCAAGGGAGGCACTGTCGGAGCCCTAAACATCGTCCAAACGACGCTCCGACAACAAAGAAACAAGCTGTCCAGAAAACTGGACAACTTTTGGTGGAGGAGTAGGGGCCGGCCAAAGGAAAGGTGGAAGCTCACCTTATTACCGAACCCAAGGGAGATCACCGGTAGCAGCTCGACGCCGGCAAGAGGGAAGGAAGGCTCCTTCTGGACGCCGGTTGGAGCTTGATGGTGGGCAGCGGCAAGTGGAGGTGTTGGCGCCGAAATCACCAAGGGGAGGTGGGCGACAACTCTTAGGTTAGGGTTTTGGATTAGGGCTTAACAAACCCTTAAGCCCTCTTTTATAGAGAACTAATTCTCTTAATGGTTATTGGATCATAACCATAAGGCCCGTTAACCCGCTCCATTAATATAAGTTAAAATAAACCAAACATGATGGTTTATTTTAAGTTAAAACGAACCGAACCAACTTTTGGTTCATTCGTTTAAAACAAACCAAACCCTTTGGTTTATTCTCCTCCATTGGATTAGAACCAAACCAATTTGGTTCATCCATTATGTTTTCATAAGACACGGCCCATCCACGCTTCCATTGCGACTGAAACGATTTCATGCTCGCTCCATGTTTCGTCCAACCAAACCTAGTTTCTCTCGGTCTGGGAATCTCATTCTCAAGCTCGTTTTAAATCCTTCGAATTACGCTCGTTGTGCATGTGACCAAATAGGTTCTCGATTTATGTTGGTCGTATATAATTAACCATTAATTATAGAACGATCATGAGTGGCACATAGTAGTACATCATGATCCCCAATTAACCGAAAAGATCAACGGTTGGTCCAGAACTATTTTTGAAACCCTTCAGCAGCTCGAATGAATCGTGCCCCATTCCCTTCACTCATCTTATACCCACTTGGTTCAGGACATGGTCTATAGTGTCAGTCCCCACTAGGCTGACTACGTCACACCTAGCCCAAGTATCATTTTCTCATCCTACGGATTCTAGTTACTGCACATGTATCAAAGAGTACCTTACTCTAAACATGTAATGCTTTGGCCAAAGACTTTAGTAACAATCCGACGAGAGGCCATGGGTATACATCTCCTCGCAAGGAGTGGTGAATCCTTTATAGGCTATTCAAACACCTTCGATCACTTCGACTTATACCCAATCATCCCGGGTCCACATCTCCTCAGAGATACTTGCTTAAGATGTCAAAGCATAAGTCTTCATGATCAAGATGACTTGAATACCGCAAGTCAAAGGAACATCGCACTTAAGCTACAGTAAGAACTTCATTGACATATCTATATATGCAGAGAACCATATGAAGTCTTACGGTTGGTCATTCCAATGAACTAGTTACCATAACTAGCATCCACGATCAACTCCGGACATCACAATGTCTCCAGCCAGTGAGAATCAACTGCTTGGATACACCAAGGAGTATACCTCGTGCTAGTCTCGACAGAATTGATGGTGTCCAAATCCATCAATTCATCGACTAGGGATAATTCTGATACATCACAATTACACATGTAGAGATACTCACTAGTTGTGATCCAATAACAAATTCTCTCATGCTGTGAATCGTATCACGGACATTCAGTAAATGAGTTTAAGATCCAATCAAATACATGAAACCATGTATACTCAAATAGTGAATCTTCATTTATCATATAAATGGTTCATACATAAGGCGATTGCCTTAGGACATCTCTCATATATTACTAACACCGATAACATACCATAAGTTAGAAAATCATTTACAGTCCAAAGAGGCGTAGCTTTCATTATAAACATCTGATTGGTATGGACATCATGTGTAGAAATACCATCATCCCGTAGTTGTTTCAACTCTGCAATTAGTGGTTGCATGTAAACATCTATTAAGTTTTTCGTATTTTGCGAGCCAAGAACAATTAATGTTAAAAACATATATGGTATTTTCATACACATATGGGTGGAAGATTATACGGAGTTAAGATAATTGGCAACAAGAATAAGTTCTTTCTGATTTGCCAAATGAAGCAAATCCATCAGCAAAGTGACCTAACCTAATGTTTCGAGTCTCCTTCGTAAACTCAGGATATGTTCTATCAAAATTTTTCCATGCCTCTGCATCTGATGAATGACACATTAGCCCTTCCTCTATTTCATTATTTGCATATCAAGGCATGTCTTCAGCAGTGACCTTTAATGCATAAAGTCTTTGCAATCTAGTTAAAGACAAATAGAACATTTATCTGTATGATTTACATCGCTTATTACAACTCAATCTCATGGTACTCTTGTACCTACATTGATTACAGAATTTATAAATCTCTACATCTGCATTATCTCTCTAATATAGCATACAACTATCTCTGTAAACATCAATTCTTTCCACCAGAAGACCTAATTCTTTCACAAGTTTTTTCATATTGTAAAAATATTAGGCATTATGTGATCATGCGACAATACTTCTCCAATAACTTGAATAAAATCATTAAAATAATCTTTAGACGCATTATACTCAGCTTTAACATTCAACAATCTTGTGGTTAGAGATAATTTAGTGTGATTGTCATAATCGTGCCATACAGGTTTATCTGCAGCTCTCAACACCTCTTGAAATTGAAGATATGATTCATTATTTACATTTTTCATTAACATCTATTACTTCTACATTCTCCAACAGTGATGAATAACTGATATATATTTGTTTAAATGTTTGAAGAAAATTAGAACTTGCAACGCTCTATTCGGTAATAAAATTATGACCCACTGCATCGACTATCATCCTTTGATATGAATTGAATTGATCAAAATATCTTTGATCTCCACTAACAGATATTTGTATATTTCATCCAACCTCTTCATCAGATATGAACGTTTCGCCATGACATGTCCAATTATAATAATTTAGAGTAAAACCAAATATACAAAGACGTTCTCAAACTTTATTACATGGTAAAAATTTACCATTGTGACATTTTTTTGCAAGAGCACCTTAACTTATTCTCATCTATAAATTCAACATTACTATGGAAAACATTTAAAAATTATTCCAAACCCATAATAAACTCATCCGTTAAATTACGACGTTCAAGTAAATTCTTTTTATACATCCAACTCCTTTCTTTGTCTATTTTTTATGTTTCCAAATTTATATCAAAGATTAATTATATTCTCATTATTTTGAATCGATAAATAATTAAATAACTAATTTATATCCAAAATAAAGTTTTCTAATTAATACATATCTATTTTTGGTATGATAATGAGTTATAGACTATAATATATCAAACTAATAATGAATTTTTATAGTAAAACAAACATTATATATATTATATGATGATAAGTGTAAAAATTTAGAATATAGAGTACCATTGTTGGTGGAAGCAATGTATGATGAGTTGATCAGCAGAATCCTTTGCATACGTGTCGATCACCAAATCAAAGACAAACAATCGTGTGAAAAAATAAACTTATAGAAGATAAAATATTAAAATTTTGTACACTTTATATAAACAACCATTCAAGGGGGACAACACGATTGTGAAAACCCTTAGAAGGGTGACGATCGTAGGCTGGGGCGACCCCCGCATGGGGGGAGGGGGAGGAGGAGGCTGCAGGGGGGGGGGGGGCAACACTCCTACTTGAATTGATGCCCCCACAGAGGGGGTGACGCCTTGCATGGGGGCAATGCCCCGTCGCCCCTACAATAGGGCGTTGGTACCGCGACGGTCGACATCGGCCCACCGGGGGTGACATCGACGCCGATCCGACGGTTCCAACAGTGGATCGAGTGAGAAAGAGGAGGGCATACCGAGCTCGGTGCGGATGGTAGTGGGAATGATTGTGAGAAGGGGAAGGGGGGAAATTATATGGGAATTTGGTGACGAAAAAATTTTGTTGCAAATATCGTTGCAAAATTACAACGAAAGATAAAATTCGTCGTAGAATTTGTGACGAATCCAGAATTCATTGCAAAATTTTGCGATGAAATTTTATTTCATCGCTAAAATTTGCGACGAATTTAATTTTCGTCACAGAATTTGCAATGAATCCAAAATTCATTGCAAATTTTACGTTGAATTTTTATTTCATTGCTAAAATTTGTGACGAATTTTATTTTCATTGCAGAATTTGCAATGAACCTAGAATTCATTACAAATTTTCTGATGAATTTTTATTTCGTCGCTAAAATTTGCGATGGATTTAATTTTCATCATAAATTTGGCGATAAAAGTTAAATTCATGGGAAACTTAGCAATGATATTTGCGATGAAATTTAATTTGATACAAATTTGGCATCAAATATATATTTTGTTGCTAATTTTGCGACAAAAATTTATTTTGTTGCAAATTTCATTACTAATTTACAATGATTTAAGAATTAATCACCAAATTCATTGTAGATTTATAACAAATTATTTTCATTGCTAAAATTCATCACTATTTTAATATATTTTTGTAGTGAGGAAAGCTCTTCTCTTTTCCTTTCAACAGAAGATAGTGCTAGGTGGGAGATAATAGAGTCAATCCTTCACTGCATATGCTAATGAAAATGAAAATGCTCTAAGTTTAATGTCTTCTTTTGATATACCTTGTGGCTTCATTATGGAGCATATTATATGAAACTTTTGGATGTGCCTATTTGGATCCTCACTAACAAGATCATGAAACTTTGGTAGTAAATGAATGATCTCATATCTCATCTCGGAATTCACTTCAAGCTCAGAATACTGAATGTAGAGAGGCGAATATGCTCCATCTAGTGTTGCAAGCTCTCCGAGAGTTCTATTGTTGTTGAATGTCATATCACCTACAAAATCTGAAGAACTAGAGATAGAACTGCTAGATAAGTGTTGGTGCAATCGGGTCAGGTCACGATTGACCAGACTTGACTAAGACTCGAGTAGAGTTTTGATGTTTGACAATGGATTTGACAATGGGATTGTCAATGTGTTTATCAATATAGTTTGACCATATGACAAGTGGATGTTTTGGATATCCAAGGTCATATGGGGGAGATTGTTATGAGGCGATTGTTGGAGCAATTGACCTCAGGTCAAAGGTTGACCAAGCTCGAGTGAGACTTGAGTGGAAGTTCAAGTTTGGAGACTTGACAAGAGAAGTACAAGATTAGATTTTTGGCAATGTAGAAGTCCAAGTATGGATACTTGGCAAGGAAAACTCTAAGGGTGAAATCTTGGCAAGGGAAAGTCCAAGTATAGAGAGTTGGTAAAGGAAAAGTCCAAGGGTGTAGTCTTGACCATGTAAGTCCAAGTGTGTAGTATTGGTGGCGAAAGTCCAAATATGAATATTTGGCAAAGGAAAAGTCCAAGAGTGTAGTATTGACCACGTAAGTCCAAGTGTGTAGTCATAGCAATGAAAGTTCAAGCATCGAGGCTTGGCAATGGAGAAGTCCCGGAGGCACGACCTCTTGGAAAAGGATACCCAAAGGTATATCATAGATGATGGAAGCACCTGAAGTCTATCGGAAAGGGTGAATGAGTCATGGAGGAGTCAAATGGATCCTGAGGGCGTGTGGTTGATGGAGGTGGCTAGAAGACTTAGGTCTAAGCTAAGGGTGAGTATCAAATATGAAGAGATCATACTTAGGTTAAACCTCATGTTTGAGGTTTACCAGTTAACTGTTGGCTTTGGTCAGTCGACTGGCCGAGTGTTCAACACTCGGAGGCTTAGTTGACTCGAGCAGTCGACTGAGGTTATGACTTAGTCGACTGGTTGTGTAGTCAGTTAAGCTGTTGTGACTTTGGTAGTCGACTAGTGGCTTTTACCAGTCGACTGACCATTGGTAGTAGACTGCTTGGATGGGCAATTGACTGGCCATAAGTGAATAAGGCACAGAAGGTCGTCTCGTAACCGATTGGGCAGTTGATCGATGCTAATGGCAGTCGACTGCTTAGGTGTCATTTGAGTAAAATCCTACGTGGATTAGTCCATTGTGAGACAATGGATATACGACTAGTCAACTAGGCTTTGGTAGTCGACTAGGAGGTAGAAAATTAGCCCGATGAAAGATATAAAGAAGGTTGCGATGGAGGGTTGAAGGTAAGCCATTTTTGGTGATCTTGAAGGGGAATTATTGTTGCGTTCTAGACCTTCCAAGCTTGTCCAAAGTAACCAACAAGCAAGCAATCAAGTGTTCAAGCATTCTTGTGTAACGTGTATTGTGTTTTCATTCTTTACACTTATTATTGTATTTTTGTATAAACTCTTGCTTGTAAGAGGTTTCTCCACCTCCGGATTGATTCCGAGAAAGAGAAGTTTTTTAGAGGTGGTGTGCATCACTAGAGCTCACTCTAGAGCTCGACCGTGGAGTAAGAATTAGGGTTCCAAACCACGTTAAATCCATATTGCGTTTGTGTATGCTTGTTTTGTGTTTTTCTTTATATTTGTATTTGTATTTCCGCTGCGCTAATACATTTGTAGACAAGCACAACGACGAATGAAATCGTGAGAAATCGAACGATGTTATTCACCCCTCCTCTAGCGCATCCAACGGTCCCTAAAATAAGGTCGTCTGAGCTCTTTGTTGAATGTGGAATGTTCTCTCTATTTTTAGATTACACTCAAACAAATTTTCACCATAAGCCCTGGTCATACATTGCACACTAGAGAGACAAATCAAATAGGCACAATAGAAAAATGTTGTAATGAACAATCTAAAAAATCAACAAACACCACTATAGATTCCAGACAACGACGCTAAAAATTGATATAAAATACTCTTGCGTCATATTATGAGTGATAATTTTAATACCAAATCCCTTCTATACAAATGCACTAGAGGACTATCCAGATTGTCTCTCAAGTTTCATAGTGATCATTTATCAATCTCTAGATGGATTTTATCTTGATTGGGAGTTTCAACAATATGAATTGCAAATCAAAATAAAAAACTAAGCATTTACTCAATGAAATTCAAAAAATGTATCATAAATATACAAAACAATTCATGAAACTTAGAATTAAGAAATTCAACTAATCTAAACTATTACACTGAAAGAGACAATTGATAACAAAATTTATCACAAACCCTAATGCCTTAATCAAAAAGTTTAATCAAGATGAATAGTAACATGAACATAACAGTGACGCTGTTGGAGTATTAGAAATACAATCAAAGTCCCATATTGATAAAACATGGAAAAGATCATGTGCTTATAAGATGAAAAAATATCTCCAGGCTTTTTAGGTGAAGCTCAAAAATAAAACTATGAGGGCTTAGGTCCAAAGTGGATAATATCATATCATTGTGGAGATATATGAATCTTATAGGCACTAACAGACCCTAATGATCTAAATACTCAAAACAAAGCATTCAAATCAATATTTGCAGGAACCCAACCATGAATCTATATTTCAATTCAATCATAAGAATAGAACCTTCAAACTAAAGGATCTCATAGACTAAGCTAGGGAATTCCCAATCTTTGCTTTAGATCATGATTAGATAAGAACTAGAGAAGTTGGCTGGTGGCAGAGAATTCAACCAAGGCTTGAATTGCTTGATCTTAATGTTGGATTGAGTGAAAGAAACTCAATCTGAGCTTCCTAAAGGAATAGAAAGTCCCCTTGCTTCTTCTTAGAGCTCAACGGTGTTTGGTTTGGCTCTGATGATGATGGATCACACTTGGTAGTGGTGGTATGGTGAAGAAAAAAAGATAATTAATGGATGTTGTAGATGGCTTGGGAAGGCTTATTGGAGGAGGAAATCCCCTTTCCTCTTTGATGATTGAGTTTGGATGTTGGGATTGGGCGGAGCTTTATAGTGGATGGCTGACGATCTTCTCCCCTGCTCTCCCCATTAACTCTCCATGTGAACTCTCTGTGTCTGTGCACCAATGAACTCCATAACTACAATAAACACTGTAGATTTCTCAAAACCCATCTTAGATCTCGATCAATGACTATAATAATCTTCGATTTAAGATGAAAGGATACGATTAAATGTGGATAGATGGTCAAGATCAACTCGATCTGAATGGAGGGTTAGGATGTTTGATTCTGAGTGTATAGATAGGATCATCCCGATCTGAATAGATGATATAGAATCAATCAAATTTCAATGAATGACTAGGATTGAGATCTGGATGAAGAGACCAAATCACTCTAGCTTTGAATTCCCCTTATAACCTTAGTTTAGGCTCAAGTTGAGCCAACTCGAGTCTAACAATGCCTCATTTTCGATCCCCTATAAGTCAACAATTGCACAATTTAAGTATAAATCCACAAATATAGAAAAATTTATATCAAGATTTTAAATGAATTCAAACTCATAAAACATAATATAAATAAAAAAAAATCATATGAGAGGATTAAAATCGTCTAAATTAAGAGTCAAATAATATATCAACATGTCAATTATAAGTAATCACCTAAGTTTATTTATTGGTAATTTCCATCACATTTTGGTGCAAGAAAATCATTTAACTAGTTGGTTACACAGTCAGGGTTTATTTGGCTTTAAAACATAGATGAACCTCTAGATTAATGAAATGTGTCCTTGTTTATATGGATGATAACGAGTGTATATAGTCTTCATGGGAGAGTCTTGTGGCTAGCGCGGCAGCAGAGTTGCACCACTAAGCAAGGGTCAATCCTTTGGGGTTACAAGCCTTTCGGGGTGCCTGCCCTCTTACCGTTCTAGCCATGAGTTGGGCAATATGCCCTCGCGATTTATCTCATTCGTGTTGGTTGTGGGACCGACTGACAGGGGCACTGAAGGTGAGCGAATCGCCTTTTGCACCAATAAAAAGTGAATATATATCCCCATAGGAGGGCCTTGTGGCTAGTGCGATAACAGAATTGCACCAATAAACAAGGATCAATCCTCGAGGGCTGCAAGCCTTTCGGGATGTCTGTCCTCCTGCCGTGCTAAGCTTGAGTTTGATTTACTTCCTTCGTGTTGATTGTGAAATTGACTGACGGAGATATTTAGGATAAGCGAATCATCTTTTGCACTAATAAAAAGTGTATACATGCTCTACTTCACCATCCTATCTAGTAATTTCTCATTCGGGATTTATAGAAAATGCTAGGCTCTTCTTTGGAATTGAACTCCTCTCTCATTTTGAAGGTCGGTCTATTCTTTTAAAATAAATATATTTAGAGTTTATTTGAACAAGTTAAAATAGATAGAGCATATTCTATTTCCATACCAATGGCAGTAACACTCTAACATCATCCCTATAGTGTTTGACCCTCAATCCAAAATGTCACAATTTATACATACAGCCAAATCATGAAAGCGCTTAATGAGTAACTAACATTTAGAAAAGTATCAAATAAATTCTTTACTACCTCAAAAATTCTATTTTATATGACACTGTTTTCTACTCTTATGATAAGAGTGCAACTAAATAAATCAATAAATTAAACTAACAACATTTCACCTTATACATTTTGTCATATCATCATATTTATTACTACAATTATATTTACTATAAACTCATAATTCTCTTTCATAAAATATATATAAACAACCATTTGGCCGCTGAAATCACCGAGAAAAGTTATATTTCTATCATCTCATCTTCTTCTTTCCCCCATCACTTTTTTGTCTCTCTATTTCTTCACACCTTATTGATAAACAACCAAAGCCTAGCTAGTCGTATGAGCTTGAAAGAAGGATTGTCTATAACACAATAATAATAGTTATATACATCTTGGCCCTTACATTGTAATTCTAATGTTTAGCATTTGGATCCTTTTTCTCTACTTTTTATTTTCGCATAAAAAAAAAAGGTTCCACATTTATTTTCCCATCCAAGTAATTAATTTGGCACATGCGACATGGAGTTGCTTTTGTGAAATTAAAGAGTCTCCATGATTGAAGTTGTGGCATGAGCTACACGAGTAGGATGGGAAACATGCATGAGACTGGTAGCAATTGATTTGCATCACATTCTTATGCCTAAACTAAAATGGAAAAGGTGCATGCCACTGCAATTCATCTGTTCCTTCACATTTGAACCGTGCAAAAAAATCTAACAATGCATTGAATCATCAATGGGATGCATGGAACAGTGACCCTCCAAATTGTAGAAGCAAAGTGTGGGGTAAAAAGTGGCTGCATCATGGCACCGAGCCACAATATGTCAGCGACAATGATTAGAGAATAGTTCATGTCATATGGTCCACGTCCATGGAGAACATCAATGTAGTGTACTACCCTATAATTTAGTTGGTCCAATAGTCCATCTCATATTATATATATATATATATATATATTATGAGTTTCACACGGTAGATGACTTTTTCTTGTTTTTCTCACTGAATAAATTTGGAATACAACATTTATACACTCAGTATTTGACTTCATAATCTTATCGGTATACATTTTCACTTAATATATGTCTTATTATTTCAATATGTCCATTTAATTTGCTTAACTAATTGGCTAATATAAACTTAACTCATTTTGTATTTTTTACTCGTTTATCTCAAATAATAGAGTATATATGGTTTTGTTGGCCATTTAATACGAATCAAGTGGTCCAACTATAATTATTTCTAGTTTAATTTTTAATATTTTTGTACTTTTTTCTCATAATATGAATTTAATTTCGATACCAAGTATAATAGAATGTACTCAAAATTTATAATAAATAATGCCTGTGGTAAATAATATTTCTCAAAACATGCTTCCCCTGAAAACATTTTTGTTTCTCATTATATTTTTGTTATGTTTTAATTTTTTTTCACACTTTGAAATGGCAGAAATAGTCAATTTGAAATACATGACAAATGAATATGCGATACGTTAAATTAATTTGTAAATAAGATTATAAGATTTATAAAATAATATAATTTTGATAAATATTAATTACGAAAGGGGCTTTTGATTAAAAAATGTTTGTGGCAAAAAGATAAGAGAGGGAGAGGAAAGGCCTGCACCTTCATTTCGATGGCACCGTGGCACAAGCAATTCGTTGTACCTTGTCACCCCAGTGGACCCCACAAAGGAGAAGAAAGGCGACAGGCCTTTACTCGAAAGAAGCACGTGTTTGTTTCCTCGGCAACGTGACTCTTCGGCTGACGTCACCGGTGGAACGAGTGAGGGTAATGCGGGTTACCTGACCGACGGCGGCGTGGCCTGGTGAACTTGCAGCCAACAAAATCGTGTTGCTAATTTTGGACGGAGATCCGCGTTGACCACCAGTTCGCAGCACGTGAAGTCAAACTTCCCCAACCAGCAAATCCGCCGCGCTCCGAATCCTTCTTTATAATTTAAATTGTAGACTTAATTTGACAAATAGAAGAAACAAAAATAAAAATTAAAAAAATAACTTTTTCTATTTCATCTCTTTGAAGTTGAACCTTACAAAATCAATTGATTCCTTATAGCTACAGCAGAGACCTAGAATACAAACATAAGCTGGTAAAATATTTAAAAAATAGACAATGCATATGTCTGATTTCTATCACTGTTATTGCCACGACATATATATATATATATATATATATATATAGGAGAATCTTCTGCCGCATGATTGAATCGTCTGCCGTCACGTCGACGACCTCCTCTGTCGTTGCCGCGTCGCCGCTACCGTCCGGCCTCGACCGGATAGCACGATCGACGCGACTGACGGCGCTGTGATCCGTGATCGGTTTCCGGTAGGTTAGCGGTCGGAATCCGGCGCAAACCGGTCGAAAATGACCGCTTCACGCGGGCGGCAATGGCGGATTCTGGCCGGATGGCCGAATCTGGCGTCGGACCGGCCGCGGTCTTACGGCCGGCCGGCTGCTGGTCCGTCGCCGCCGGATTCGGCGGCCTGCGGAATCCGCGCCAGACGGGCCGGCGTCGGCTCCGGTCCGTCGCCCGCCGGATTTCGGCCCGATCGGGCGGCCAGCGATGGCAGCGCCGCTTCTTCGCTGGCGCGCGGCGCGTCATTTGCCGATCTCTCTCTCTCTCTCTCTCTCTCTCTATATATATATATATATATATATGCGTCTGTTTATGTGAACAGTGAATTCATTGTTGTGAACAGTGAATTTACTATTCACTTCCACAACGCGCGCATAAGCGCGTAGTTGACAGGCACACAGGTAATCATATATATATATATATATATATATATATATATATATATATATATATATATATATATATATATATCGTTTTCTGCATGATGGGTACGTGACAGTTTCTCCGTCGTCCGATTCAATCGCAATTGTGTTGGTGCAACAGTGCCCCAAGCATTTATATGTTTTGATGTTTGGATAATCATCTAAGTTAGGCAACAAATTATGATCTAATGGTGAACATGATTAAGTGACAGGTAAAGACAAAGTCTAAGTATGATCTTAGCAAAAGAAGTCCAAGGTAAAGGTTTGGCGGCGTAAGACCAAGCATGTTGTCTTGGCGGCATTAAGTCCAAACGGACCTTGGCAAAGGAAGTCCAAAGGCAAGTCTTGGCAGCGTAAGTCCAAGCATGTAGACTTGGCGGCGTAAAGTCCAAGCACGCCTTGGCAAAGGAAACCCAAGACATGACAAAACCAAGGAAAGCTCTTGGAAGCAAGGCGCAAAGGATGAACAAGTCGCGGACTCGGAGGGATCCTGGAAGCGCAAGGCTTAAGGAAGAGCTAGAAGGTTGAGTCTAGGTCTACGGGGTGAAATCAAGTATGAAATACTCATACTTGATGTGTATCAGTCGACTAATACGATGTATCGATTGGTGGTCAAGTCTTCGATCGAGTCGGTGAAACCCTCGACTATCGATCGACCGCTTCGCAATGGTAGTCGATCGATGATGCTATCGATCGCCAACAGCGGCAATGGCGATCGATCAAGACAAAAACAGGCACAGAATGGAGTCCCACTCGACTACGGCCTGTGATCAGTCGACTGATGGAGGGATCAGTCGACTGATGAGAATGCCGTTGGACGAAATGACTCGGAATCCCGCGAATCCGGCTGCTCAGAAGCCGTTAATCGCGCCGGCAGTCGACTGATGCTATGTTTTAGTCGACTGATCGTGCTCCAATGGAAAAATCAGCCCTCTCTCTATAAAAAGAGGGCTGGTGGGAGTTTTTGGGTTAATGCTTATTCTCTGATTCTTCTCCAAAGCCTCCATGAGTTTTCTAGCTTTCTAAGTGATCTTAAATCCCCTCCTCTTCTCTCTAAGCTTAAGTTTCATTCTTTGTAAAGAAGAGGAGTTATGTTGTAAAGGAAAGCTTAGTGGAATTGCTTGGGTTGATCCACCTTAAGGATCGCCGTGGAGTAGGAGCGTTATATCCGAACCACGTAAAGGCTTTTGTTAGCATTGCTTTTTGTTTTTACATATATTATTTGTGTTTGCTTCCGCTAATCATTCTTGTAGAAACGAAAAACATTATTCACCCCCTCTAGCTTCTAAACGATCCCTAACAAGTGGTATCAGAGCCCGGATCGCATCGGAAGATCTAGCAATCAACCAGAGCAAAGATGACTTTTCAAGAGGGGTATAGCACGGCGAGGCCTCCGTACTTCGACGGCAACGACTTCGGATATTGGAAAGGTAGGATGGAGTATTACTTAATGAATGATATTGAGAATTGGTTTAGTGTTGTAGATGGTTTCGAGAAGCCGGTCGATGAATTCGGAGCACCACTACCGACAAAAGATTGGACAAGAGAGATGACCAAGAAAGCACAAGCAAATGCAAAAGTAACGACCACACTTCAATGTGGTCTATCCAAGGAGCAACTCTCTAAAGTCGGGCCCTTCAATTCCGCAAAAGAGCTTTGGGAGAAGCTCATCGAACTCAACGAAGGATCTAAAGAAACAAGAAGGGCCAAGAGAGATCTTTTGATTAGCCAACTCCAAAGCTTCACCATGAAGACAAACGAGACCGTGAGCCAAATGCACGGGCGTTTCAAGGAAGTAGTCAACGGACTACATGTTATAGGTGAGAAGATCGACAACCGAGACCTTGTAAGGTATGTGTTATAAGCTTTCCCTAGAACCACCTTATGGGCTTCAATGGTAGATGCCTATAAGGTCTCTAGGGATCTTTCATTAGTCAAGTTAGATGAGCTATTTTATGAATTTTAATTACATGAACAAGCTAACACTTCATCCAAAGAGAAGGGTATAGCTCTTTTTGTAGGAAAGAAGGAGAAGAAGAAAGTGTCCTCCTCATCCAAATCCGAGGAAGACTCATCAAGTAATGAAGATGAGTTATCGGCAAGCGAGGTGACACATTACGTCAAGAAGTTTGGTGGAAAGTCAAGGAGACTCACCAAGAAAGATGTGAAAAGGATGTTTCAATCCTCAAGAGGTAAATCTTCAAATAATTCAAATTCTACCTCTAACGTGACTTGTTTTGGTTGTAACAAGAAAGGGCATATAAAGCCAAATTGCCCGGAACTAAAGAAGAAGGAGGAGAAGGAAAAGAAAAAGAAAGAAAAGAAGGAGAAGAAGAAGGAGGCAATGGTGGCACAAACATGGGACACTCTAAGCATGGAGAAGTCTTCCGACGATGAAGAAGTTTGCCATGCCACCCAGAATCTAGCCCTCATGGCATTGGAGGAAGTAGCCGGGAGCTCAAGCGAGGAGTCTTCTTCCTCTTCAAGCGATGAATCATCATCAAGTGATGATGATGAGGTAAAGAACTCACCTAAAGTAGATTTACTTTACAAAACTATTGCATGTTTACAAAATGCTTTAAATAGATCGAAAAATAGGATTAAGGATCTAAAATTAGAGATCAAATCACTTAAGAGTGTAGATTCATCATGTGGTAAACCATTTAGTGATATTGATGAATGTACTCTTAGGGAGGAAAATGATGAGTTAAGAAAAGAAATATGTAAATTAAGAGCATGCTTAGAAAAATTCACCAATGGTTCAAAATACCTAGACATGATTATTAAGGATCAAAGGGCTATCTACAACAAGGTCGGATTAGGATATAGGCCTAAGGAAAAAGAGATAGCATTTACATCTCTTGTTAGTAGAAAATCAATATTTAAAAGCAAGGGGAGAAAGGCATGGGTACCTAAGAAATATATAATTGATGCTAGTGGTCCTAAGATTTGGGTACCTAAGGATTGTGTTTTTCATGTGATATAGGTAGAAGAACCAAGCTTGTGGATAGTTGATAGTGGGTGCTCAAAGCATATGACCGAGGATGAGAGAAAATTCTCCACTATCAACCACACTAGCAAAGGAAAAGTCTCATTTGGTAATAGCGGCAAACTTAAAATTCTAGGAAAGGGCACAATTGAGGTATCCCCCAATCTTGCCATTCATAAAGTGCTATTAGTTAAAAATATGAAATTTAATTTACTTAGTGTAAGTCAACAATGTGATGCAAACTTTGATGTTAGATTTGATTCCTCAAAATGTTTTATAAGACACAAAACTCTAAATGATTGCATGTTGGTAGGTTTTAGGAAATCAAATATATATTATGTTGATTTATCCTATGCTACTAATGCTTCCACTAAGTGTCTTATCGCAAAAGAGGAAGAAAGTTGGCTTTGGCATAGGAGGCTAGGACACATAAACATGAAGAACATAGCCAAAATAGCAAAAATGAAGTTAGTCAAAGGTTTTCCCAAAGTCAAATTTCTCAAGGACAAGATGTGTGATGCATGCCAAGAAGGGAAACAATCAAAAACATCACACAAAGGTAAAAATTTACTTAGTACCGCTCTACCGTTAGAATTATTACATATGAATTTATTTGATTGCCATAGTACCCCCTCTATGATTGGTAGTAAATATTGCTTGGTAATAGTAGATGATTTCTCTAGGTTTACTTGGGTATTTTTCTTGAAAAATAAAGATGAAACCTTAGGAATAATCATAGGATTTAGCAAAAAAAGTAGAAAATGAAAGAAAACTCAAAATCAACCGGATCCGTAGTGATCATGGTGGAGAATTTGAGAATTCTAATTTTTCAACTTTTTGCTTAGAACAAGGGTACAAGCATGAGTTTTCTTGTCCTAGAACACCCCAACAAAATGGGGTTGTGGAAAGAAAAAATCGTGCCCTACAAGAAGCGGCTAAGACAATGCTTAATGCATACTCCTTACCTAGCTACTTGTGGGCGGAAGCGGTTAATACCGCTTGCTATATCCAAAATAGAGTATTGATTCATAGGTTTTTAGGAAAAAATCCATTTGAATTATGGAATGGTACAATTCCAACAATTCATTATTTTAAGGTCTTTGGATGTAAAGTTTATATCTTAAATACCAAAGACAACCTAAGTAAGTTTGAGTCCAAAGCGGATGAGGGAATCCTAGTTGGATACTCATCCACTAGTGTAGGATATAGAGTTTACAATAAAAGGACTCAAAAGATTGAAGAATCTTCAAATATTCAATTTGATGAAACTTCCAATACATATCCTAGGAAATCCCCTATTGATGATGATATTAATAATGAAAATCAAGAAATTACCCAACAATTTCAAGATTTAACCTTAGGGGGTAATGATCAAGGGGGAGTAAGGGATGATTTCGATGATGAGCATAGGATTGAGGTTGATCATGATCAAAACCAAATTAGTACACCTCCTAGAACCATAAGAGTTCACCAAAGTCACCCCTTAGATCAAATTGTGGGTGAATTATCTCAAGGAGTTAGGACTAGGTCATTCCATAGGGATCCCACTAGTCATATAGCTCTAATTTCTCAAATTGAGCCCAAAATAATTAAAGATGCATTACTTGATCCGGATTGGATTTTAGCAATGCATGATGAATTGACTCAATTTGAAAGGAGTCAAGTATGGGAGTTAGTTCCTAGACCAAGTGAAAACACCATTGTTACTACAAGATGGGTCTTTAGGAACAAACTAGATGACCAAGGAAATATCACTAGAAATAAAGCACGATTAGTTGCAAGGGGTTTTAATCAAGTTGAAGGACTTGATTATGATGAAACATATGCCCCGGTTGCTAGGTTAGAGTCCATTAGAATACTTTTAGGGTATGTCTCCTTTATGGGTTTCAAACTCCATCAAATGAATGTCAAATCGGCATTCCTAAATGGGTTTATTAAGGAAGAGGTATATGTAGAACAACCTCCCGGGTTTGAAAACATGGACTATCCAAACCATGTATACAAGCTTAGGAAAGCTTTGTATGGTTTGAAACAAGCTCCTCGGGCTTGGTATGAAAGATTATCATCTTTTTTAATTTCTAAGGATTTTAAAAGGGGTAGTATAGATCAAACTCTCTTTATAAAGTCAACATCTAAGGACATCTTTGTAGCCCAAGTATATGTTGATGACATTATCTTTGGGTCAACAAATGATGAACTCCTTCAAGACTTTATTCAAAATATGGAAAAAAAGTTTGAAATGAGTCTAGTTGGGGAATTAAACTTTTTCCTAGGATTGCAAGTCAAACAAACTAGTGAAGGTATTTATATTTATCAAACCAAATATGCTAAGGAAATGATTAAGAAATTTGGTTTGGAAAATGCTAAGATAGTTTCAACCCCAATGGCACCCAATACTAAAATAGATAGTGATAATGAAGGAAAACAAATAGATCTTACACTATATAGGAGCATGATTGGTAGCATTTTGTACTTAACCGCTAGTAGACCCGACATATTATTTGCGGTTGGTATGTGTGCTAGATATCAATCATGTGCTAAAGAATCTCATTTAGTTGCCGTTAAGAGAATTTTAAGATATGTAAAAGGCACACTAAATGTAGGATTATGTGTTAGGAATATTGGAACGGCTAGAGGGGGGGGGTGAATAGCGTTTCGCCCGATCGTGGATGGAATTCAATCTCGTTCGTGTCTACAATTTTGTTAGCGCAGCGGAATGTATATAATAATAAAAGCAATAACGAAATGGACACAACACAAATCACAACAAGAGCATATAACGTGGTTCGGAACCGAACCAGTTCCTACTCCACGGATTGGGTTCGTACGAACCCTAGCGATGCCACAAACACCACTAACCAATAAAACTCCTTCTTGACACAAGTCAAGGGTGGAGAAACCCCTTACAAGTAATCTTACAACAATAAGATACAAATACAAGCAATTATAATAATGAATACGAAATACAAGTAAAGAAAAGACTTTACAACACTTGTTTTGATTGCTTGAATGCTTGGTTGCTTGCTTGCACTTGGAGACCTGATTTGCACCAACAAATCGCCCCAATAGCCCTCAAGAACTAATTCCTTTTTCCTCCATCACGAGCTCCATATATAGCTTCAACCTGTGCTGGAAAATGTCGATCAGTCGACTGATCGGGACCATCAGTCGACTGATGCCACTGTTGTCGTGAGACAATGCCTAGATCCATGTTGAATAAGTCCAACGGATCTACCATCAGTCGACTGATTGTGACCATCAGTCGACTGATGGAGTCCTCACTTGACCAGTCGAGTCTCGACTCCATTCTGTGGCCGAATTCTCGAGCACCAGTCGACTGATCACACGATCAGTCGACTGCTCGAGCCATCAATCGACTGCCCACCTATGGCAGTCGACTGCTAGGCCATAACCCGCAGTCAAACCCTAGTTGACTCGGTCCAGTCGACTGCCACATGACACCAGTCGACTGGCACACCTCAAACATGAGGTTTTAACCCAAGTATGGTTCCCCCATACTTGCAAGACCACCCTTAGCCTAGACCTAAGCCTTCTAGCCACCTCCATCAGCCTCACACCTCTCGGATCCCTCCAAGTCATCCATGACTTGTTCATCCATCGCGCTAGCCTTCAGGTGCTTCCGTCGGCTATGTCATGCTAACGGTGTCTACACCGCCAAGGCACATTGGACTTATGCCACCAAGACTCCGCTTGGACTTTACGCCGCCAACCATTGGACTTATGCTGCCAAGACTACCGCTTGGACTTTACGCCGCCAATATCAATCCCCTTGGACTTCAAATGCCAACCCATGTTGGACTTTCCATGCCAAGACCATGCTTGGACTTTCCTTGCCAACTCATGTTGGACTTTCCATTTTCCAAGACCCATGCTTGGACTTTACATGCCAAGACCCATGCTTGGACTTTCCTTGCCAACACATGTTGGACTTTCCATTTGCCAAGACCCATGCTTGGACTTTACATGCCAAGACCCATGCTTGGACTTTACATGCCAAGACCCATGCTTGGACTTTCCTTGCCAACACATGTTGGACTTTCCATTTGCCAAGTACTCAAGACTTGGACTTTCCCAAATGCCAAGTGTCCAACTTGGACTTTCCATGACAATTATATTGTCATATGTTTTTGTCGAAACATCAAAACACATCAAAACATCACTCGAGCCAAACTCGAGTCCTGGTCAATCGTGACCTGGGCCGATTGCACCAACAATCTCCCCCTTTTTGATGTTTGACAAAAACCAAACAAATGATTGAGTTAGAATACTAACTCCAATCCTTTACAAGGTCATTGTTGGGTGTTTTCTTCCCATCGTCACTCGGGGTCTGGCCAAGATTCGGCCTCCCCATCTCTTTCTTTTATACGCTATGCATCATAGGTTAGACATTAACTTTGCACTAAACATGTTTCATTGCATTGTGCATTTCACTTTCCCTGTACAAGGGAAAGTGCATATGCCATTTGGTCATATCATCACAGCATGGCTAGACTCCGTAGGCGTCAACATCAACAGGGGTTCTCTGAGAGAGCTATCGGAGGTGTATGATCAGATATCGCCAGAACTTCGTTAGCAAAGCTACGGATGGGCTACCGATGAGATGGAGTTGGCACTCGACCACCCCCCTGCACGCAGAGCCTCCTCTGCACCGAGAGGCGACAGAGGACTACGAGGATGCAGATGCCACTGATGAGGATGATCAGATGTCGGCAGACACATCAGCGGCGGGTCCATCAGATCGCCGTGGCCGGCTGGAGTCCAGATTTCAGGACTATCAGCAGTCGGTTGACGCTAGGTCGCGTGAGCTATTGGCGTGCCAGCTTCCTTCGCACGCCCGGATCGGATGGAGGAGTCCCAGAGCCGTCGAGCAAAGGTCACCGATATGTTAGAGATGATGCGGGCCTGGACCCTGAGTCAGCAGCCTCCTCCACCGCCACCTCCTGCAGACGATTAGATATTGAGGATATTAGATTTTTTTGTGGTTGTCAGTGTTTGTAGTGAGATTGAGCATAGCCAATCTCCATTTTGAATGTAAAAGACTAAATTTTTAAGTTAAATGAAATTTTTGTTTCTGAAAATCTTGTGTGTCTGGATGAGTATTTGTATTGCTTATGAAAGTTGATATATCATGACATGAAATTGCATCCTATTATATACCATGTCATGTTATTGCTTAGGATTATTTTAGATGTCATGTGTTCTTAAATTTCATCTTATGCCATGACATCATGATTATGAGAATATGCTTATTTATATCATTTCTAATGCCATAATCATTCATGCATTTAAGACAATTGGTTGAAATTGATTTAAGGACTATGGCATGACTTGAAGTCCCATTTATAAGGGAATCAAGTAGGGTTGCCTAGGAAATGCATGAAACCCTAGATTAGGGAGAACCAAAACCCACATCTCACATTCAATTGACATGTATGTGTATTTATACACCCTAGATACATGTGAGATGCTAGGATATGAGTTAAGTTCAAGGTGCATAGTTTTTGCATCTAGATGAACTAAAACTCATCTAATTTTAGTTGTGGATCATTGGGAGAGCTTGTGTACAAGTCACGTACATAGAGCCCAAGGAATATGATCCAAGATAAGGTTTTGAAAACATTTTAAAATCATTTTGAAAAACCTTGGTGAAGTCTATCTTTTGATAGCAATCACCATTGATGAAGTTGATACA
This sequence comes from Wurfbainia villosa, assembly GCA_025175895.1. Lineage (NCBI taxonomy): Eukaryota > Viridiplantae > Streptophyta > Magnoliopsida > Zingiberales > Zingiberaceae > Wurfbainia > Wurfbainia villosa. Next base: position 26,483,937 of record CM046003.1, read on the forward strand.
AAGTAGGGCCAAAACATTGAAAATTTCAATGGTTTTGAACTTTGTGCCAATTTCACTATTTAATGGGTAAAATAATTTTCAAACATTTTTCACCCATTGTATTAGTCATAAGTATTATACGTATCAAATTTCATGATTTTTTGATATACGTATAATTAGTTATGATTTTTCAAAACTCATTTCTGATAACTGAAAATCGAGATTTTGATTATCATCGATCGCCTTGGTGGCGATGATGATGGAGGTGCCAGTCGACTGATTTCTGAATCACTCGACTGGTAGCCTGATTTCGGGGTAAACAAGGTTGTTTAACCCGATTTCAGCTACGGTTATGGTCCCTAATCACTCTAACCTAGGATATGCTTTGAAGCATTATAAAGTGTAACTCCATTGGATATGGATTAGGAGAAGTATTTGGGGTTTGTATCAATTTTAAGGTGTTGGAAAGTTCAATGTTGAATTTCTAACCTTAATTTTGATGGTTTAGAGTTCCTATTGGCTTAGGGACTTCCCAAGGACATTGTTGGTGCAATGGTCAAGGGGGAGCAAGCCTTTAGGGGGAGGTATCCATCTTGGGATGATGGATGTGTTTTTTCTCCTTGAAAGGAGAAGGTATTGGGAGAATATGACATCAATTGGGAAATTGATGGGACTTTTGAGAGACCCAATTTGGAAATTGGGAGAGTAAATAGGATTGTCTCTCTTGAGTGATATTGGACTTATCACTAGGAAGATGGTAGGCATCCTAAGTATTTTTGGACCAAGGGGGAGATTGTAAGATCTCATTGGGACATGAGACATTGACCCTCTTGGGGAGACAACTTTTGATTAGTCAAGGGGGAGAATGTTTGGGGGAGAACATTTGGAGAGTATTTACTAATTTGGGATAATTGGTAAAAGATTGGAGTTAGTATTCAAACTCAATCATTTGTTTGGTTTTTGTCAAACATCAAAAAGGGGGAGATTGTTGGTGCAATCGGCCCAGGTCACGATTGACCAGGACTCGAGTTTGGCTCGAGTGATGTTTTGATGTTTCGACAAAAACATATGACAATATAATTGTCATGGAAAGTCCAAGTTGGACACTTGGCATTTGGGAAAGTCCAAGTCTTGAGTACTTGACAAATGGAAAGTCCAACATGTGTTGGCAAGGAAAGTCCAAGCATGGGTCTTGGCATGTAAAGTCCAAGCATGGGTCTTGGCAAATGGAAAGTCCAACATGTGTTGGCAAGGAAAGTCCAAGCATGGGTCTTGGCATGTAAAGTCCAAGCATGGGTCTTGGCAAATGGAAAGTCCAACATGAGTTGGCAAGGAAAGTCCAAGCATGGTCTTGGCATGGAAAGTCCAACATGGGTTGACATTTGAAGTCCAAGGGGATTGATATTGGCGGCGTAAAGTCCAAGCGGTAGTCTTGGCAGCATAAGTCCAATGGTTGGCGGCGTAAAGTCCAAGCGGAGTCTTGGCGGCGTAAGTCCAATGTGCCTTGGCGGTGTAGACACCGTTAGCATGACATAGCCGACGGAAGCACCTAAAGGCTAGTGCGATGGATGAACAAGTCATGGATGACTTGGAGGGATCCGAGAGGCGTGAGGCTGATGGAGGTGGCTAGAAGGCTTAGGTCTAGGCTAAGGGTGGTCTAGCAAGTATGGGGGAACCATACTTGGGTTAAAACCTCATGTTTGAGGTGTGCCAGTCGACTGGTGCCATGTGGCAGTCGACTGGACCGAGTCAACTAGGGTTTGACTGCGGGTTATGGCCTAGCAGTCGACTGCCATAGGTGGGCAGTCGACTGATAGCTCGAGCAGTCGACTGATCGTGTGATCAGTCGACTGGTGCTCGATGTTAGGAATTTTGGAATGCTAGAGAGGGGGTGAATAGCGTCGTTCTCGTTCTTGAATGGAAATCGTTCGCGTTCGTGTCTACAAATTCGTTAGCGCAGCGGAATATAGATGATAAAAGCAATAACGAAATATACAATGACACACGAACACAATTGTTTAACGTGGTTCGGAACCGCACGATTCCTACTCCACGGATCGGGCTCAAATGAGCCCTAGCGATGCCAATCACACACCACTATCAAATAACTCCTTCTCGGAACAATCCGGAGGCGGAGAAACCTCGTACAATAATGATTACAACAATAATCAAAAGCTACAAGCAAATACAATGAAATACAAAGCAAAACTAGTAAAGAAAACACTTTACAAATGCCTTTGAATGCTTGATCGCTAGGTTGATCGAGTAGCACTTGGAGACCCTGAATTGCAGCAGCAACTCGCCCCAAATCGCCTCAAAGAACCACTTACTTTTTCTTCCATCACGAGCTCCATATATAGCTTCAACCTGTGCTGGAAAAAGTCGATCAGTCGACTGATCGGGACCATCAGTCGACTGATGCCACTGTTGTCGTGAGACAACGGCTAGATCCACGTTGGATAAGTCCAACGGAACCATCATCAGTCGACTGATTGTGACCATCAGTCGACTGATGGAGTCCTCACTCGACCAGTCGAGTCTCGACTCCATTCTGTGGCCAATTTCTCGAGCACCAGTCGAGATCCACGATCATTGCTCGAGCCATCGATCATTGCCCGGCCTCTAGCGTGATCGCTGCCACTTCCCGCATCGAACCCTAGTTTACTCGGTCGGTCTGGCTACATGGCATCGTCGGCACACCTCAAACATGAGGTTTTAACCCAAGTATGGTTCCCCCATACTTGCTAGATCACCCTTAGCCTAGACCTAAGCCTTCTAGCCACCTCCATCAGCCTCACGCCTCTCGGATCCCTCCAAGTCATCCATGACTTGTTCATCCATCGCGCTAGCCTTCAGGTGCTTCCATCGGCTATGTCATGCTAACGGTGTCTACACCGCCAAGGCACATTGGACTTACGCCGCCAAGACTCCGCTTGGACTTTACGCCGCCAACCATTGGACTTATGCTGCCAAGACTACCGCTTGGACTTTACGCCGCCAATATCAATCCCCTTGGACTTCAAATGCCAACCCATGTTGGACTTTCCATGCCAAGATCATGCTTGGACTTTCCTTGCCAACTCATGTTGGACTTTCCATTTGCCAAGACCCATGCTTGGACTTTACATGCCAAGACCCATGCTTGGACTTTCCATTTGCCAAGACCCATGCTTGGACTTTACATGCCAAGACCCATGCTTGGACTTTCCATTTGCCAAGTACTCAAGACTTGGACTTTCCCAAATGCCAAGTGTCCCACTTGGACTTTCCCATGACAATTACATTGTCATATGTTTTTGTCGAAACATCAAAACACGTCACAACATTACTCGAGCTAAACTCGAGTCCTGGTCAATCGTGACCTGGGCCGATTGCACCAACAATCTCCCCCTTTTTGATGTTTGACAAAAACCAAACAAATAAAACCAAACAAATTATTGAGTTAGAACACTAACTCAAATCCCTTACCAATTATCCCAAATTGGTAAACACTCTCTAAATGTTCTCCCCAAACATTTTCCCCCTTTTTGACTAACATCAAAAAGGTCTTCTCTCCAAGGAGGTCAATGTCTCATGTCCCAATGAGATCTTACAATCTCCCCCTTGGTCTAAAAATATCTAGGATGCCTACCATCTTCCTAGTGATAAGTCCCATATCGCTCAAGAGAGGCAATCTTATTCACTCTCCTAATTTCTAAATTGGGTATCAAGAGTCCCATTTTCCTCCTCATGAGGAAAAATACCATCCATCATCCCATGATGGATACCTCCCCCTAAAGGCTTGCTCCCCCTTGACCATTGCACCAACAATGTCCTTGGAAGTCCCTAAGCCAATAGGAAATCTAAATCATCAAAATTAAGGTTAGAAATTCAACATTGAACTTTCCAACACCTTAACATTGATACAAACCCTAAACACCTCTCCTAATCCATATCCAATGGATTTTCACCCTTTATAATGCTTCCCAAAGCATATCCTAGGGTTAGGAGTGGTTAGGGACCATAACCGTAGTTGAAATCGGGTTAAACAACCATAGTTTTCCCAAAATCAGACATGGATCGAGTGGTTCAGTGGTTCTACATCGATGAACCCACTCATCGGTCATTGCCATCGGGTATAATCGATTTTTTTGAAAAATCATGACTAATTATACGTATATCGAAAAATCACGAAATTTGATACGCATAATACCTATGACCAATACAATGGGTGAAAAATGTTTGAAAAATATTTTACCCTTAAAATATCGAAATTGATACAAAATTCAAAAGTGAAGAAAACTTCTAAGTTTTTGGCTCACTTTGTATCAATCTCATCAATGGTGATTGCTATCAAAAGATAGACTTCACCAAGGTTTTTCAAAATGATTTTAAAATGTTTTCAAAACCTTATTTTGGATCATATTCCTTGGGCTCTATGTACATGACTTGTACACAAGCTTTCCCAATGATCCACAAATAAAATTAGATGAGTTTTAGTTCATCTAGATGCAAAAACTATGCACCTTGAACTTAACTCATATCCTAGCATCTCACATGTATCTAGGGTGTACAAATACACATACATGTCAATTAGATGTGAGATGTGAGTTTTGTTCTCCCTAAACTAGGGTTTCATGCATTTTTCTAAGACAACTCTACTTGATTCCCTTATAAATGGGACTTCAAGTCATGCCATTGTCCTTAGTTCAATTTTAATCAATTTAATGCATGAAATGATCAGGGCATAAAGATAGCAATAATTAAGCATGGCCAATGATCATGATGTCATGGCATATGATGAAATCTAAAAACACATGACATTTAATCCTTAATCCTAAACATGTACATGACATATAGAATGATTAAAAATAAGCATGATGTCATGGCATGTTATATGGCAAACAAAGCATGGCATATAAATTATATAGGTATATTAATTGCCATTTCATATAATTAATTGCATTTTTCCATATTTCTAGTTTTCTCCCAAGTGTGCCAAAAACCCAAAATGGCACACTAACCTCTAAACCTAAATTGTGCCAATTTTGATCTTTTTATCAACCTTCTCAAGTAATATTGGCACATCCTAAAAACTTTTAGGATTAAGACTTAAATGTATTTCCAAGGCGACCATATCCTTGAAAATAACCTAAAGTGCCACCTTTATTATGTTTGAGTTAACTACCCATCCAATCAAGGTTGGCACACCCTAAACCCATCTAGCGTGAATCAATCACGCTCTTAGGAACCCAAAACCTATTTGAGCTCCTAGGGTTAATTAGGTATTCCTTAGGGATAACCTCCCTAGATACCTTCCTAATGACCTTCCTAGGCTTATTAGCCTTGGTCATTTTGGTCTTGCCTAGGTTAACCTTAGGGATTGCCTCCCTAACAACCTTCTTAGTGACCACCCTAGGTTTCTTCGAAACCTTGGCCACTAGGCACAAACCTTGGTCAACTCTAGGGATGACTTCCCCATTGACCTTGGTCTTTCTAGACCTAGTTAGTGTCCCATAGTCAAATGGAACACTATGGTAAGTCACCTTGGACTTAGGTTTGTGACCCAAATCATTCTTTCCCTTGGTTGACTTTTGACTCTTAGGTCCTAGATGTTGACTTTGACTTCTGGACCTTTGACTTTGACCATTGGACCCTTGAAATTGATTTTGTATCTTATTTAGGGTCTTTTCTAGTTTTTCAAGCCTTGACCTCAAGGCTTGGTTCTCTAATTCTAATTGCCCAATTTTTGAGTTTTGATTTAAACCATGGGCATTGGACTTCCTAGGCATATGCTTAGTCCATTTAGGGTTAAGACCTAGATGTTCTTGTATTTTCTTAATAGATTCCCTAGGTATGGTTTTTCTAGGGACATTAGTCCCAAATTTCTCCTTATTTCCTAAGTTGGCCTTTTTAGCACCTAAGCAAATATGTCTATTAGTTCTAGCATGCTTTTCATGTACAATAGCAAGAGAATTAAAAGCATGCTTTTGTTTGTAAATTGAAGAAGGAGCAAAGTTAGAAGTTACCCTAGGGTTTGCCTTAGCTCCCCCTACTTGTGAAGCTCCCTTTTTCCCTTTCTTCTCCCCTTTTGGGCATTGACTCCGGTAATGTCCCGGTTGTCGACACTTGAAACACACCACGTGTTCCTTGCTCTTCTTGGTGGGGACATCGACATCCTTGACCTTTTCATTTACTTTTGGTGCCGGAGGAGCTTTCCTAATCTTCTTTGGGCATTTGCTCTTGTAATGCCCAAATTCCCTACACTCAAAACACATGATATTATTTTTATTTCGAATTATAGTGTTTGAGTTACCTAGGGTGGTGGATGGTGCCGGAGTTAGATTTTGAGCTTCTTCATCTTGACCGGATGTAGAAGCTTCTTCTTGACTTGACTCTTGCTCCGAAGTGGATGGTCTAACTCCCTCCCCCTCAATTCTGGAGGTGGATACTTTTTCAACTTCGTCCACTTTTCCGGATTCGGGTGTTGATTCCTCTTCAATTTCCGAATCCTTACTTGCTTGTGAGGAAGAGCTTGCTTCTTCGGCCTCTTCCGATTGAACCGATGAGCATTCTACATCTTCTTCTTCTTCTTGCTCCGATCCGGAAGTTGACTCCATCTCAACTTTCGATTCCTCACTTTCACTTGAGGATGAGCTCTCCTCATGGAATTTTGCCAATTTCCTCCATAGCTCCTTGGCATACGTGTACTCCCCTAGCTTGCACAAAACATCATTAGGGATTAAATCTTCCAAAAGTTTTGTTACCTTAATTTCGGTCTTGAGCTTTTGGCATTGCTCTTTGGTCCACTTTTTCAATTTTAAGACCTTTCCCTTCTTGTCCCTAGGGGGTTCAAAGCTTTTAACGAGGATGAACCAATCCTCTATGTTCATCATCAAGAATTTTTCCATTCTTGATCTCCACCGTTCCGGTTACGTATTGCTATTATGGCGGTGGAGTAATGATGATCCCTATCTTTGCGAAGATCCATCGTCTTCCCTCTAGCTTCTTGCTCCCGGTTATCAATCTGTTGAAGAGCCACCAGGCTCTGATACCACTTGTTAGGAATTTTGGAATGCTAGAGGGGGGGTGAATAGCGTCGTTCTCGTTCTTGAATGGAAATCGTTCGCGTTCGTGTCTACAAATTCGTTAGCGCAGCGGAATATAGATGATAAAAGAAATAACGAAATATACAATGACACACGAACACAATTGTTTAACGTGGTTCGAAACCGCACGATTCCTACTCCACGGATCGGGCTCAAATGAGCCCTAGTGATGCCAATCACACACCACTATCAAATAACTCCTTCTCGGAACAATCCGGAGGCGGAGAAACCTCGTACAATAATGATTACAACAATAATCAAAAGCTACAAGCAAATACAATGAAATACAAAGCAAAACTAGTAAAGAAAACACTTTACAAATGCCTTTGAATGCTTGATCGCTAGGTTGATCGAGTAGCACTTGGAGACCCTGAATTGCAGCAGCAACTCGCCCCAAATCGCCTCAAAGAACCACTTACTTTTTCTTCCATCACGAGCTCCATATATAGCTTCAACCTGTGCTGGAAAAAGTCGATCAGTCGACTGATCGGGACCATCAGTCGACTGATGCCACTGTTGTCGTGAGACAACGACTAGATCCACGTTGGATAAGTCCAACGGAACCATCATCAGTCGACTGATTGTGACCATCAGTCGACTGATAAAGTCCTCACTCGACCAGTCGAGTCTCGACTCCATTCTGTGGCCAATTTCTCGAGCACCGGTCGGATCGATCACGATCGGTCGCGCCATCATCGATCGGCCCGGCCTCTAGCGTTCATTGCTAGGCTCCACTTCGCGATCAAACCCTAGTTGACTTGGTCGGTCGGGCCACATGGCATCGGTCGGTGGCACCTCAAACATGAGGTTTTAACCCAAGTATGGTTCCCCCATACTTGCTAGATCACCCTTAGCCTAGACCTAAGCCTTCTAGCCACCTCCATCAGCCTCACGCCTCTCGGATCCCTCCAAGTCATCCATGACTTGTTCATCCATCGCGCTAGCCTTCAGGTGCTTCCATCGGCTATGTCATGCTAACGGTGTCTACACCGCCAAGGCACATTGGACTTACGCCGCCAAGACTCCGCTTGGACTTTACGCCGCCAACCATTGGACTTATGCTGCCAAGACTACCGCTTGGACTTTACGCCGCCAATATCAATCCCCTTGGACTTCAAATGCCAACCCATGTTGGACTTTCCATGCCAAGATCATGCTTGGACTTTCCTTGCCAACTCATGTTGGACTTTCCATTTGCCAAGACCCATGCTTGGACTTTACATGCCAAGACCCATGCTTGGACTTTCCTTGCCAACACATGTTGGACTTTCCATTTGCCAAGACCCATGCTTGGACTTTACATGCCAAGACCCATGCTTGGACTTTCCATTTGCCAAGTACTCAAGACTTGGACTTTCCCAAATGCCAAGTGTCCCACTTGGACTTTCCCATGACAATTACATTGTCATATGTTTTTGTCGAAACATCAAAACACGTCACAACATTACTCGAGCTAAACTCGAGTCCTGGTCAATCGTGACCTGGGCCGATTGCACCAACACTCAAGAATTCGGCCACAGAATGGAGTCGAGACTCGACTGGTCGAGTGAGGACTCCATCAGTCGACTGATGGTCACAATCAGTCGACTGATGGTAGATCCGTTGGACTTATCCAGCGTGGATCTAGCCGTTGTCTCACGACAACAGTGGCATCAGTCGACTGATGGTCCCGATCAGTCGATTGATCGACTTTTTCCAGCACAGGTTGAAGCTATATATGGAGCTCGTGATGGAGGAAAAAGGAATCGGTTCTTGAGGGCTATTGGGGTGATTTGTTGGTGCAAATCAGGTCTCCAAGTGCAAGCAAGCAACCAAGCATTCAAGCAATCAAAACAAGTGTTGTAAAGTCTTTTCTTTACTTGTATTTCGTATTCATTATCTTAATTGCTTGTATTTGTATCTTATTGTTGTAAGATTACTTGTAAGGGGTTTCTCCACCCTTGACTTGTGTCAAGAAGGAGTTTTATTGGTTAGTGGTGTTTGTGGCATCGCTAGGGTTCGTACGAACCCAATCCGTAGAGTAGGAACCGGTTCAGTTCCGAACCACATTATATGCTCTTGTTGTGATTTGTGTTGTGTCCATTTCGTTATTGCTTTTATTATTATATACATTCCGCTGCGCTAACGAAATTGTAGACACGAACGAGATTGAATTCCATCCACGATCAGGCGAAACGCTATTCACCCCCCCTCTAGCCGTTCCAATATTCCTAACAAGTGGTAAATACCCTAGGACTAGGTTGTTTGATTTGATTGGGTACACCGATTTCGATTATGCCGGTTGCAAATTGGATTGGAAGAGTACTAGTGGTGGATGCCAATTTCTTGGGTCCTCCCTAGTTAGTTGGAGTAGTAGGAAGCAACCTTGTGTTGCCCTATCCACCACCGAAGCCGAATATGTGGCTATGGGTGGTTGTGTAACTCAATTACTATGGATGAAACATACCTTAGAAGATTATGAGCTATCTTACTCCAACATGAAGGTATTTTGTGATAATGTGAGCACCATTAACTTGACCAAAAATCCGGTGCATCACTCTAGGACCAAGCACATTGAAGTGAAACATCACTTCATTAGAGATCATGTGGCTAAGGGGGACATTGAGCTTAATTACATTGAATCCAAGTCCAACCTAGCCGACATATTTACCAAGGCTCTCCCCGAAATAGAATTTTCATCACTTAGGAGAGAGCTTGGAATGTGCTTGGTTGAGTAAAGGTATAGGTTTGCATGATCCTATAGAAATACTAGGATTTATACCTTTAAGCATCTCACAAAATACTTAAGAAACCATGATTTTTGTATTGAGCCACTTAGACAATATGTGAGATGTTAGGAAGATACACTTGGTTCATCATGCTTGTTATGATGCATTACTATGGACCAAAGTGTCATCTAGAGACATTAATCCTTCATTGGACCAATCATTGGGAAGACTTATACACAATTGATGTGCATATAGCTCCAAGAACATGATTGGAAATGTCAAATAAAACATATTTTAAACTATGTTTAGCATATTTTGAAAAACAGTTTTCAAGTGAATCACAAAAGTGATACAAAGTTTGCAAAAACATTAGAACTTTTGTTAGCTTCCAAGTTTGTATCAATCTCGAAATCTGGAAAACATATATTTTTCAAAATATTTTTCTTTGATAAAGTATGATTTCAGAAATGTGTACGCAAAATTTCGTGATTTTTCGAGGTCTCTGGAATTTTTAACGCATTTCTGAATTTGGGCTGAAAAGGCTGAAATTCGGATTTCAGGCTTATCAGTCGACTGGTTCAGAAACCAGTCGACTGATACACTATATTTTCTGATAAACAGCTCCATTCTCTGAAATATAGTGTATCTTTGATCTCCTAAAAACTTTAGCATGATAATACTGAGTATAAACCAACTCTTTGAACTATTTAATGCAGTGTTTTAGGGGGAGTTTTCATTAACTATAACTTTTTCAAATTTACATTGTTGGTGCAAAGTTAGGATTTAAACCTTCAAATTGTTTGATAGACTTTTGCTCCACATGTATTTTACTCATCATGAACTATATCTTGGATTAAGGGGGAGCTAAATCTCAATTCGATAACTTAGTTCAAGATTATAATGCATTCAATTCTTCTATGAAATATATGATTTCTTCTCTTTTTGATGTATGTCAAAGGGGGAGAAGAAATGTTTAAGTTAGAATTGGATACATGATTAATGTGATATGAATATGTGTATCTTTAAAAAGACCTAACTTAAGTGATTGCCAAACATCAAAAAGGGGGAGATTGTTGGTGCAACAATGCCCCAAGCATTTATATGTTTTGATGTTTGGATAATCATCTAAGTTAGGCAACAAATTGTGATCTAATGGTGAACATGATTAAGTGACAGGTAAAGGCAAAGTCCAAGTATGATCTTGGCGAAAGAAGTCCAAGGTAAAGGTTTGGCGGCGTAAGACCAAGCATGTTGTCTTGGCGGCATTAAGTCCAAACGGACCTTGGCAAAGGAAGTCCAAAGGCAAGTCTTGGCAGCGTAAGTCCAAGCATGTAGACTTGGCGGCGTAAAGTCCAAGCATGCCTTGGCAAAGGAAACCCAAGACATGACAAAACCAAGGAAAGCTCTTGGAAGCAAGGCGCAAAGGATGAACAAGTCGCGGACTCGGAGGGATCCTGGAAGCGCAAGGCTTAAGGAAGAGCTAGAAGGTTGAGTCTAGGTCTAGGGGGTGAAATCAAGTATGAAATACTCATACTTGATGTGTATCGATCGGCCCGATAGATGTATCGATTGGTGGTCAAATCTTTCGGCCGAGTCGGTGAAACCACGACTATCGATCGGCTTGCCTTACAATGGTAGTCGTGATGATGCATTAGTCCCGCCAATGGCGATCGTGATCAAGACAAAAAGCGAGCCTGCAGAATGGAGTCCCACTCGACTACGACTGTGATCGATCGGCCCGATGGAGGATCGTTGGTATGAGAATGCCATTAGACGAAATGACTTGGAATCCGCAAATCCGTGCTCGAAGCCGTTAATCACCACGACGGATCGTCGATCTGTCGTCGATCGTGATCGTGCTCCAACGGGAAAATCATCTCTCTCTCTATAAAAAGAGGGATGGTGGGGGTTTTTGAGGTTAATGCTTATTCTCTGATTCTTCTCCAAAGCCTCCACGAGTTTTCTAGCTTTCTAAGTGATCTTAAATCCCCTCCTCTTCTCTCTAAGCTTAAGTTTCATTCTTTGTAAAGAAGAGGAGTTGTGTTGTAAAGGAAAGCTTCTTAGTGGAATTACTTGGGTTGATCCACCTTAAGGATCGCCGTAGAGAAGGAGCGTTATCTCCGAACCACGTACAGGCTTTTGTTAGCATTGCCTTTTATTTTTACATATATTATTTGTGTTTGCTTCCGCTAATCATTCTTGTAGAAACGAAAAATGCTATTCACCCCCCCTCTAGCTTCCAAACGATCCCTAACAAATTGCACAGTGAATGAAAAATGCACAGTGTTTCCTCCGCCGCAATTTTACCCGCGCACAACTTCGATTCACCGACGGTCGACCGAATTTCGACTGGAAACGATCGCGATTGCGACCGCAGTGGCATGCGCCATTGGCAGCCATAATTTCGACCATTTCTGTTGGATCGAAGCGGATCGCTAGAGGGGGTGGGGTGAAAAGCGATAGAAACTTTTTCTTTTAAATCGTTCGGTAGATAATTAAATGCAGTGGAAATGTAAATAAAAACTAAATGAGACAAATAGTTTTTTTACTTGGTTCGTAGCCTTCGACTACTACTCCAAGGCCCTAACGGTCCTAGACCGTGTACGGAGGGCAATTCACTAAAACACTCCTCCTCGTTGGAGGTAGGAGTTTTATGATTACAAAAACCTTCGAAGCACAAGATAGAGAGACAAACCCTCTCTTCTATTAAAATGAAATGCAACGGTAGAAAGCCTCGAGTAACAAACGAATTGCAAGATTAAAAGAAATGACAAAACAAGATTATACCAACAACTCGAAGATAGGACTTAAACTAGGGTTGTTGGCAACACTTCGTTGTCGTAGAGTTATCGGAGAGTCGCAGTGTTGTGGAGGCTTTTGAGCACTTAGAATTGATGAGAAAATCCTAGGTTAGGACCTCCTTTTATAGCCTTTGAGCCCCTTTTCGAGAGGAACCCTAGCCAATCATATTTGAGCACTACTCCCCTTGAATTTTGATGATAAACCTTGACTCCTCGAAGCTGATCCTTTGACCATCGATCGATGGCCATCATCGATCGTGATGGCGATCACCGAGTGTTGACCTCTGGCGATCGGTGATTGATGGCGGTCGAGTCCTCTAAGCCGGTCGATCGATGCTAGCAAGGCAAAGTTAGCTTAACAAAAACATTATTTTGACGGCCTCTGACCGTCCGATCTCGACCTAGACCATCTATAGGATGTCTTTGGTCGGATCTATGCTTAAGGTCATCCCCGTAAAGAGGATACGACCTCACTTACGCTCGCACACACGAGCTTACCTCGATACTTACGTGTTGCTTTTGCTTCCGGCCTTCCACTCGATTCCTTCGGCTCCCTCCGAAGTCACTCGAGTGTCGCCCGACCACCGCGGCTTCCTCCGGGGGTCGCTAGCCTTCAGCTCCAGCTATAGCAATCTTCTGCACACTCGATTCAGCTCGTGAGATAACGACATGAGTTTAACTTTGTATCGTTTGCTATAATCAAAACTCAGGTTCGACTTAGGTGCCTACTGCACCAACAATCTCCCCCTTTTTGATTTATGGCAAACCCACATACAAAGTTAAGTAAATAGCAAGCATGAAGAATAATGTGCATTAGAAACAAACAAGAAATAAAGAAGATTAAGTTGGAGTAGTAAGGATTTTCTTCAAGTACTCCCCCTTGAGGAAACCTCCCCCTTGACCGAGGGTGAGTCTTGAAGAAAGACCTTAATCCTTCCCCTTGAGGGTTGCTTTAAGTAATTACTTAAAGTTGGCCTTAGTAAAACGTTTAAGTTAAGATTTCTTCTTAACTTGGCCCTTTCTCCCCTTTAAGTAAAGCATTAAAAATGAGTAAAACGTTGATGGCACAAATAAGTTTAAGTTAAGAATTATCTTAACTTGGTCTTAATAAGTTTTCAAAACTTAAAGTTAACTTTTGGTTTAAATATAAAGTAAGAGTTAAGTTATATATAAAAAAAATTTTGACCCCTTAACTTTGGCCTTTTTAAAAAAATTTTTGACCCCTTAACTTTGACCTTTTTCTCCCCCTTTTGCCATATATCAAAAAGAGTGAGGGTGTGTGTGGAAAACAAAAATAAGTGTTAAATATAAAGTCCAAGCATGTTCCACATTATTTTGAAAATAATATACTGAAAATAAGTTCATCTATAAAATGTTCGACTCATATTTGGCTTGATTGATATGAAAGATCAACCAGTCCTGGTTAGAGTCGGTTAGTATGTATGATTATACTCCGTGGTTCATAGCGATGCACTAGCTCTACATCTGGAACCAGGAGTAAGGTCCTAACATCTCACGCCCATCTATGTGGATAAGTACACAAACACATTAGTCCTATGTGTTGTGAGATGCATTGGCTCCTTAAATCTATAGGTGCATGATATCTAAGGTATGTCCTATGCTAGTTCCATGAAAATGAAAAGTAAGAAATAGTAATAAGAAAATATAATTTGCAAGTTCCTATTCTACTACGCACATGCCCAATTTTCATCTTAATAGACTAAATTCGGGTAGGGGTTTAGTAAATGGAGATGCGCTAAGTTAGACTTGATTCGGCGTATTCGAGTTGTATGGCTCCGTTGGCCACATGTTCTCGAATGAAATGGTGTTTGACCTCTATATGTTTAGTCCTAGAGTGACATATCGGATTCTTAGTAAGGTTAATTGAACTAATGTTATCTCGTGAGTTTTAGTGTTGGTAAAGTCTAACTTAAAATCGCGGAGAGTGTGCTTCATCCAAAGAAGTTGCGTGACACACTCACCATCGCGATGTATTCGGCGGTGGTAGATAAGGCAACACGGTGTTGCTTCCCTGCACCCAACTCACTAGACTCGAGCCGAGAAGTTGACAACAACCATTCGTACTCTTTCTATCGAGCTTACTACCGGCATAATTTCAATCGGAGTAGCTAGTTAGTTCGAACTCGGTAGATCTAGGGTACCAAATACCGACATTAAGTGTACCCTTTAGATATCTAAGGATAAAGCTTGACTAGAGTTAGGTGAGACTCCTTGGCACGGTTTGGAACCTTGCGCACATACTTCTGCAAATAGGATATCAGTCGCTTGCGGTTAAGTAAAGGAGACTCCTATTATGCTCCTATAGTATTTTAAATCAATTGAGTTTCCGATTAAATCTTCTTCTATATTCACATTAGTTGCCATTGGGGTATTAATAATTTTAGCGTCTTGCATTCCAAAGCGTTTAATTAATTCCCTAGTATATTTGCGTTGATGTAGGTATATTCCATCTTTAGTTTGTTTAATTTGTAGACCTAAGAAGAAAATTAACTCGCCTACTAAATTCATTTCAAATTCACTTTCCATAAGTGAAATGAACTCATTTAGTAGGATTGAGTTGGTGGTTCCGAAAATAATATTATCTACGTAGATTTGGGCTATGAATATGTCTTTACCTAAGGTTTTTATGAAAAGGGTTGGGTCAACTACACCTTGGTTAAAGCCTTTGGACTTAAGATAAATCGAAAGTCTCTCGTACCAAGCTCGCGGAGCTTGTTTAAGTCCATAAAGAGCTTTCTTTAATCTAAGGACATGATCCGGTTTGTCTAAACTTTCGAAACCGGGGGGTTGACTAACATAAACTTCTTCTTTAATGTATCCATTTAAGAATGCAGATTTCACATCCATTTGAAACAACTTAAATCCTCGATGTGCTGCATATGCTAATAGCATTCGAATGGACTCTAATCTAGCTACTGGGGCATAGGTCTCGTCGTAATCTAAACCTTCGACTTGACTAAACCCTTTAGCAACTAGTCTAGCTTTATTTCTAACTACTTCACCTTTATCATCAATTTTATTTCTAAACACCCACCTTGTTCCAATGATTGTTTTATCTTTAGGTGGTGGTACTAATTCCCATACTTCGTTCCTAGTGAATTGAGCCAACTCTTCTTGCATTGCAATAATCCAATTGGGATCAAGAAGAGCTTGGTCAATAGTTTTGGGTTCAATTTTAGAAATCAAAGATATTTGACTAAGGTTTCTGTATGAGGCTCTAGTTCGAACTCCTAGACTTGGATCACCTATCACTTGGTCGATAGGATGATTCGTTTGGGTCCTAGTTGGATTTGAGTTTGAGTCTACAACTTGATCCATAGGATGGCTTGTTTGAGTTCTAGTTTGGTTGGAGTCATCTATCACTTGGTCGATAGAGTGACTTGGTTGACTTAGGTTAGGATTAACACTAGACCTGATCTCCGGATCAGAGTTAGGTCTAGTATGAGTCGGCTCGCTAATTGGGATTGCCGGGGTTTTTGTAGGTTCGTGTCCTTCATCAAATACTACATTGATAGTCTCCTCGACTCTAAGGGTGTCGTGGTTATATACTCTATAAGCTCTGCTTGTAGTTGAGTATCCTAGAAAGATTCCGGTCGTGGTTTTGGATGTAAATTTCCCTAGGTAATCCTTAGTGTTTAGGATATGTACCTTACATCCAAATACCCTAAAGTACTTGATGTTAGGTATTTTATCATGATAAATCTCGTATGAGGTCTTAAGGTGCCTCTTTACCATAAGGATTCTATTTTGGACATAGCATGTCGTACTCACGACTTCTGCCCAAAACCTATCGGGTAGGTTATACTCATTTAACATTGTCCTAGCGGCTTCTTGTAGGGTTCTATTTTTGCGTTCTACTAGGCCATTTTGTTGTGGAGTTCTAGGGCAAGAGAACTCGTGGTGGTATCCATTTAGGTTACAGAATTCTGTAAACCTATGGTTTTCGAATTCACCACCATGATCAATCCTAAGTCTTTTGATTTTAATGCTTTGTTGATTTTCTATTAACTTAAATAGATTGATTAATTGATCTAGGGTATCATTTTTGTGTTTGATGAACCTAACCCAAGTAAATCTAGAATAGTCATCAATTATGACTAAGCAGAATTTACTTCCGTTAAGTGACTTAGCTCTGTGTGAATCAAATAGATCCATGTGTAGGAGCTCAAGCACACTTTTGGTTCGTTCTTGACTAGTTAGTTGATGTTGTGTCCTAGATTGTTTACCTTGTTGACAAGCATTACATATTTTATTATCCAAGTTGTTGAGGTTAGGCAAACCTCTGACTAAATCACTCTGACTCATCTTGTGGATGAGTCTTGGGTGTGAGTGACCGAGTCGTCGGTGCCACAACCACGATTCCTCTTGCCGTGTCATAAGACACTTAGTTGAGGAGTTAGTTAAGTTGATAGTGTAAATGTTGTTATTTCTAGTCCCTTTAAGAATTGTTTTAGAGGTTTCGTTTGTATTAATTACGCATTCATTTTCTAGAAATATGACCTTATAGTTATTATCACACAATTGGCTTACACTAAGTAAATTATATTGAAAATTTTCTACTAATAAAACATTTTGAATAATAAAATTTGAATTGAGCTCAATATCACATGATCCGATGATTTTGAGCTTGCCGTTATTTCCGAAGGCTACCGATCCTTGTCGTTTGAATCGAAGCTTCGAAAACTTGAGTTGATCCCCGGTCATGTGTCGGGAGCAACCACTGTCCAACATCCATTGATCCTACACGCAAGGTAGTTGGATCGAATATTGGATTTATTAAAAATTGGTTGAATATTATTAACCTAAATCATCTCACCCATGTCTACATGATCAAAACATGTTAATCCTATATGTTCTTGTGAGATGACTTCCAATTTTAGTTGAATTAAATTTAATGACTTAAACACTTGTCAACCTTGCGTTAGATTCGGATTTGACCTTGGACTCATCAAGTCACCTTTTCAAGATCATGACTTCCAGGTCGTGGCGAGGCACAGAGGCCTTCTTTGATCGGAACAACGACCACTTCCTTAGACAAAACCATTTTCAAGAAAATAGAGACTTGACTCACCTAAGACTACTTCCTGGTCTAACTAGTCTAGGATACGGCGAGGTAGCTTCAGCTAGTTCCACTCGGTCAAGTGCACCGAACTAGATACGCCTTATCTAGCCCGAATACACAAGACTCCGCTTTCCTAGCGTACTATCATCTCGCTGCGTCCTGGTACTATGTTATCAAGTATTGACTAGTTATAGTCCTATCTAACCATTCTAAAAAGAAAAATCAAACTAAATAAAAACCTAAGCATGCAATTTCTAAGTTAAGACACAAACAAATTTCGTACTAGCTCCCCCTGGACCGTTGAATCGATTTGGTCTCTCCACATAGTGGATTTGGTCCTTGGGAACCCAGTACTGGTTTGATCCTAAGTTTGAAATCAAGGTGGTCTTAGGGACCCATGCTTGGACACGTTTTCTATGTCTACTTACGATTGACATATACGACTTATTGGTCGTGTTTGAGCTAAACCCTAGCCCGACCTTGTTGTACGACGCCTTTGGATCCAAGTAGGAGGTCAAGTCCTTTGGATCCCAAAGTAAACCTTTCAACGTATTCCTAAGATCTTGACTTGACTTTTCAAGAGTGAGTTCTCAACCGAGTTTTCAACTCGAGTTGAGTCCTTCTCTTGAACTCGACTAGTCGAAGAGGTTTAAGACCTCGTGTTTGAGGAGTTTAACTTCCTCAACGAGGTCTGACCTTGGACTTGGACTTAGCTTTTTATTTAAAAACTTAATTGCACTATAAAGAGTAGTAATAAGAGACCGACTTACCTTGAGTGTATCTTTTGAACCGGATGCGTATCCGTGGCTTGTCTTGAATAGTGTTTCGTAGTCCGACTCGTCTTGGTTTACGATTCAGTTCCGGTTCGACTCATCTCCGATTCCACCGGTTTAGCCATAAGGACTCGATCGTTGTCTTCTTCCTCGGAGGCTTCTTCTCAAGTAGCGTTGAGTGCCTTTTTATGTTTTGGTGCCTTGCTCTTGAGTTTTGGGCACTCGGACTTAATGTGTCCAAACTTGTTGCATTCATAACATCTTATGTTTGAACTTTTAGGCTTACCTTCGTTGGGTCGAGTGACGACTCATTTTCGGACCTTGACTATCCTCCGAACTAGGTTGACTAGTTCGGCTTCCATTTCCGAGCCACCTCCAATCGACTTCATCCTCTCTTCCTTCTGGGTGGCTTGCTGTGTTTTCTTCCTCGAACTTGCAAAAAGTGCTATACCCTTCTCGGGTTCCGAGTTAGACTGCTCATGAAGTTCGAAATCAGAAAAAAGTTCATCTAACCTAAGTTTAGAAAGATCCTTGGAGACCTTGCAGGCATCGACCATGGATGCCCACAAGGTAGTCCTCGGAAAAGAGTTTAGGACATACCTTATAAGGTCGCAGTTTTCGACCTTTTGCCCGATTGCGTGTAGGTTGTTGACTATGTCTTGGACACGGGCGTGGAGTTGCATTGCGGACTCGTGTTCCTGCATTTTTAGGTTATATAGTTTATTGAACAAAATGTCGCGCTTACATACCTTGGCTTCATCGGTCCCTTCGTGTAGCTCTACTAGCTTTGTCCATAGGTCCTTTGCGCTGATGAAGGGGCCGACGCGATTTAACTCCTCCTTGGATAAGCCGCATTGGAGGATTTGTGTTGCCTTGGCATCGGCTTCGACTTGTCATTTTGTTGCAACGGTCCATTGATCATAATCCAAGGAGTCACCCACTTCATTAGTCGGAAGTGTGAAACCCGTTTGAATTATGATCCACATCTCGATTTGGGTTTTGAGAAAGCATTCCATCCGACCTTTCCAGTAACGGAAATCATCTCCATTGTAAAACGGAGGTCGGACGGTGCTAAAACCCTCGAGATGGGCCATTAGAACAAAAAGACAAGGAGACTAAAACGAAAACCTAGCAACAACAAAAACACACGAAAGTACCAAGACTTGCGTCTTGGATTAGTAGTGCGGGAAATAAAAAGAAACAAATGAAAAATAGAAAGTTAAGCAAAGAAATAAGAAACTAAATAAAAAGTAAGTACTCACAACCTTCAATGTCCCCGAAAGGCTACTAAACGTCGATTTTTGAGGATGAAAACAGCTTGTTACAGGGGTAAACCACAATAAGAAGTGTAGATCTCTGCGAGAGCTTCAATTTGGTGGGTAGATCATTTCGTGAGTCCACTTGTAGCAAAAGTTATGTTCGTTTGATCGTGAGGTACTCCGAAGGCAATCAATACTTGCAAAACAAAACCAAACGAAGAGTACCAAGACTTCGTCTTGGATTAGTAGTGTGGGAGAAAAATTTAAACCAACGAAAAATAAATCTGTAAAAAAAATGTTAGATTGGTGGTTTCACCAAATCTAAGCGCCCCCGGCTCTGATACCAATTGTTGGATCGAAACGGATCGCTAGAGGGGGGGGGTGAATAGCGATAGAAACTTTTTCTTTTAAATCGTTCGGTAGACAATTAAACGCAGTGGAAATGTAAATAAAAACTAAATGAGACAAATAGTTTTTTTACTTGGTTCGTAGCCTTCGGCTACTACTCCAAGGCCCTAACGGTCCTAGACCGTGTACGAAGGGCAATTCACTAAAACACTCCTCCTCGTTGAGGTAGGAGTTTTACGATTACAAAAACCTTCGAAGCACAAGATAGAGAGACAAACCCTCTCTTCTATTAAAATGAAATGCAACGGTAGAAAGCCTCGATTAACAAAATGAATTTCAAGATTAAAAGAAATGACAAAACAAGATTATACCAACAACTCGAAGATAGGACTTAAACTAGGGTTGTTGGCAACACTTCGTTGTCGTAGAGTTATCGGAGAGTCGCAGTGTTGTGGAGGCTTTTGAGCACTTAGAATTGATGAGAAAACCCTAGGTTAGGACCTCCTTTTATAGCCTTTGAGCCCCTTTTCGAGAGGAACCCTAGCCAATCATATTTGAGCACCACTCCCCTTGAATTTTGGTGATAAACCTTGACTCTCGGTCGATCCTTTGACCATCACGATCGATGGCCATCATCATCGATTGATGGCGATCGTCTGACCGACCGGGCAATGATCGATTGACGGCAATGAGTCCTCTGCCGGCAATGATCCGATGCTAGCTGCAAGGCAAAGTTAGCTTAACAAAAACATTATTTTGACGGCCTCTGACCGTCCGATCTCGACCTAGACCATCTATAGGATGTCTTTGGTTGGATCTACGCTTAAGGTCATCCCCGTAAAGAGGATACAACCTCACTTACGCTCGCACACACGAGCTTACCTCGATACTTACATGTTGCTTTTGCTTCCGGCCTTCCACTTGATTCCTTCGGCTCCCTCCGAAGTCACTCGAGTGTCGCCCAACCACCGCGGCTTCCTCCGGGTGTCGCTAGCCTTCAGCTCCAGCTATAACAATCTTTTGCACACTCGATTCAGCTCGTGAGATAACGACTTGAGTTTAACTTTGTATCGTTTGCTATAATCAAAACTCAGGTTCGACTTAGGTGCCTACTGCACCAACAGTTTCTGGTCGTAATCCGACTGTGATCCGATCGACACTGGAGTCTTGTCAGAAATGGCCGTGATTGTGGTCGCCAGAGTCGTGATCGCCACTGGCGACCATAATCGCGATTGTTTTCGGCCAGAATCTGGTGCCGACTGGATCACGATCAAATTTCGAATGGACCATCGCCGGATTCTGGGCGAATCATGGTCAAAATTCGGCCTCCCGTTGACGAGTTCGAGCGGCGTCGGGCGCGCGATTACTATGCATTTCTTCATCGCGCATGGGGCGCGCAGAAATGAGTATATATATGTTAGGTTACCCTGGCACCAATGTGGGTGTGTGTTCGAACATGTTTCGTAAACATGCACACAGCGGAAGCAAAACAATACGGTAATAAACTAATTTTATTATATCACACACACCACATGCATGCAGGATACAACAAGTGTAGACATAATCACATATTTAAAATTTTTGCAATAAAGGAAACTTTATATTTAGGTATATCTGATGAATCACGTGTAGCGGGAATGACATCAACCATAGTGACCCTCACTAGTATCGCCTCTATCCATATCTACGCCGAGTATCGTCGGAATAGCTTCACAAGCTACGAGCCTCATCTTGACGAGAGATACTAGTCTCGCGTCGAAGACAATGTGCTTTGAGAGACGATCACAAAAACAAGTTCCATGAACTTGTCTCCTCGGAAGAGCCGACCAACCAAGTTGGCCGGCGACAGCAAGATGGTCGGCTTGGAGCTATAGGCCGGTGGCTAGAGCTGTTGGCCGACAGTGGTGGGTTAGCCAGCAGCTGGAGCTTGGGCGACGACAACCCAAGGTGTTGGAGGATCGTGGCCTGACTAGAAGGGGGGGAGGTTGAATAGCCCAATTCGTGCTCGATGGACTTTGATCGTTCTTGCGTGCTTGTCTCTACAATTCATTAGTATGCGTAGTGGAAATACGAATACAAACACAAAAAAATATACAAGCACACACAATACACGACGATATAACTGGTTCGGAACCTTAGGGTTTCTACTCCACGGGGTGAGCTCAACGAGCTCTAGTGATGAACACACCACTAATCAAACTCCTTCTCGACAAAAAGTCGGAGGTGGGAAACCTCATACAAGTAATTACAAAGTAATACAAAAATGTACAAGAAAATGCAAAGACGAAATGAAATACGTAAAGAAAACTTTACAACAATGACTTTGAACTCTTGCTTGTTGCTTCCTTTGGTTTACTCTTGAAGGTTTGAAATGCAGTAGTAATTCCCCTCCAAAATCTCCCCAAAAATCGCTGTAGAAATCCTCCCCAAGCTCCTCCTTTTATGCATGTCTCGGGCTGATTTCGCGCCTAACAGTCGACTGCCATAAGACCCCAGTCGATTGCTCCTGTAGTCGTTGTGAGACAACGGCCAAATCCACATTGGCATCCAACCAACGGATACACTGGCAGTCGATTGCTAGTTTCCATTAGTCGACTGCCAGCCTTGTAGTCAACTGATCAGTCGGCTACCGAGCATTTTGTGCTCGCGACCAACACTGGCAATTGACTACTCCTTCACGACAGTCGATTGCCCAAGTCTGGCAGTCGGCTGCCAAGCATTGCATCGTAGTTGAATGCCAGTTGGCTACTGATGCACGCGAATGCAACCTCAAATCTTGCGACGGAGACCGTCGAGGACTAGAAGTGCGCACTCGTGCTCAATGCCTGCAAGTGCACGGATGTCGTCAAGTAATAAAAAGATTATCGATCCCATAGGGACTGAGATTCGAGTATCGATTTATTCGGTGGATGTAATTGTTCGGGACTAGACTCTAAGGGTTGTGAATGTGAAGGTTATCGGTGGTCCTACTCAATATGGTGTCACACGGAGGAAGAAAGGAGTTTGCCATGAGATCTTTTAAAGGGATTCTAGGATTTTGGTTTTGCTTGTGTGTCGCAAAACATGTTATCAAATGGGCATTGTCTAAATGTCTAACTATGGTCTTGTGAAAGGGACATCATACACTCTCCCGATGAGCCACCGCATCTATCAGGAGCTATCTCTGTCTTACAAGGACTGGATAGGCGGTACGAGGATGCTGAATCAATCCCTGCTACGAACCGTTTCTAGTTCTATCGCATCCTTCTACCCACGGTTATAGGAGATGAGGCCAAACCCTAGGTTCCTCGTATAAATCCCCTAAATCTTAGATACGAGGGATGTCACCCCTCGTATCTGTTGGTGCAATCGGCCCAGGTCACGATTGACCAGGACTCGAGCTTGGCTCGAGAGATGTTTTGATGTTAGACAAAAACATATGACAATGTAATTGTCAAGGGAAAGTCCAAGCCTTGGGTACTTGGCATGGAAAGTCCAAGTGGGACACTTGACATTTGGGAAAGCCCAAGCATGGGTCTTGGCAATGTAAAGTCCAAGCATGGGTCTTGGCAAGGTAAAGTCCAAGTCATGGGTACTTGGCATGAAAAGTCCAAGCATGGGTCTTGGCATGGAAAGTCTAACATGTGTTGGCAAGGGAAAGTCCAAGCTTGAGTATTGGCATTTGAGAAGTCCAAGGGGTTTGTTATTGGCGGCGTAAAGTCCAAGGGTGAAGTCTTGGCAGCATAAGTCCAATGGTTGGCGGCGTAAAGTCCAAGCGGAGTCTTGGCGGCGTAAGTCCAATGTGCCTTGGCGGTGTAGACACCGTTAGCATGACATAGCCGATGGAAGTACCTGAAGGCTAGCGCGATGGATGAACAAGTCATGGATGACTTGGAGGGATCCGAGAGGCGTGAGGCTGATGGAGGTGGCTAGAAGGCTTAGGTCTAGGCTAAGGGTGGTCTAGCAAGTATGGGGGAACCATACTTGGGCTAAAACCTTATGTTTGAGGTGGGTGCCATGCTGACCGGCGAGTTAACTAGGGTTTGATGTGGAATTGCCCTAGCGAATGTATCTCATAGGTAAGCGATGATTGGATCACCGATCGTGATCTTGTGATCAGTCGACTGGTGCTCGTGAAATCGGACACATAATGGAGTCGAGACTCGACTGGTCGAGTGAAGGATCCATCAGTTAACTGATGGGTGTGATCAATCGACTGATGATGGATCCGTTGGACTTATCCAGCGTGGATCTAGCCGTTGTCTCATGACAACAGTGACATCAGTCGACTGATGGTCCCGACCAGTCGACTGATCGACTTTTTCCAGCACAGGTTAAAGCTTTATAAGGAGCTCATGATGGAGGAAAAAGAAATGGTTTCTTGAGGGATTTTGGGGCGATTTGCTGCTGCAAATCAGGTTCTCCAAGTGCAAATCAAGCTACCAAGCATTCAAGCAATCTAAAGGCATTTGTAAAGTGATTTCTTTACTTGTATTGCATTGTATTTCATTGTAATTGCTTGTTGTACTTAGTTTATTGTTGTAAACTATTGTACGAGGTTTCTCCACCTCTGACTTGTGTCGAGAAGGAGTTATTTATGATTAGTGAGTGCGTGTGCATCACTAGAGCTCTTTAGAGCTCGATCCATGGAGTAGGAACCGTTCGGTTTTGAACCACATTATATCCTTGCGTTTGTGTGTTTGTATTTTCATTATTGCTTTATTATCTTTGTTTCTGCTGCGCTAACGAAAATTGTAGACAAGCACGCGAACGATTTCCATCAACGTACGAGCACGCGCTATTCACCCCCCCTCTAGCGGGTGCACAGGTCCTAACAAGTGGTATCAGAGCGAGGCCGCTCTTCAAGGTTTAACAACTAAGGGAGCATGCTAGAGGGTGAAGATGGAAGTCCAAGGACAACTAGGATGGGACATCAACACACCGGTGCCCTACAACCTATACGGATGAGAAGACTTCAATTCTTGGAAGAGAAGAATTGAAGATTTTATTATGATGAGAGATTTTGAGGAATGGCCCATTTTGATGGATGGATTTGAATATCCAAGAGGACCAAGAGATGGATTCCTCAAAAAGAAGAGATGGACCGAAGAGCAAGTCCAAGCATCCGAGAAAAATGATAAGGTGATAAAATTTTTAATTGATTTAATGCCTAACAATATCTTGTGTATGTTAGGTAATTATGTAGATGCCAAGGAGCTATGGAGCCAAGTGGAAAAAATCCATAAAAATTTATCATCGGTCCAAGAAGAAGAAGAAGAAGAGGAGTGCTCACCCTCTCAAGCTCAAGCAAGCACATTGCCATCTAAAGAGCTTGAGGAGTCGGAAGTTGATAGGGAGTCAACTTCCGGATCGGTGCAGGAAGTGGAAGAAGCATCTACCTCAAGGATTGAGGGGGAGGAGAGAACTTCCACACTGGAACATCAAGAAGAAGCTTCGACATCCGGTCAAGATGAAGAAGCTCAAAATCCAACTCCGGCACCTTCCACCACGAACCTAGGTAACTCAAGTAATGTAGTTTTAAATAAAAATCACATAGTTTGCTTTGAGTGTAGGGAAGTAGGACATTACAAGAGTAAATGTCCTAAAAGAGTCAAGAAGAGTCCACCCATGCCAAAAGTCAAGGAGACTGGTCCCCCAACTATCAAAAGCAAGGAGTAAGTCATTTGCTTCAAATGCCAGCTATCGGGACATTACCGGAGTCAATGCCCAAGAGGGAAGAAGAAGGGGCAAGAAGGAGCTACACAAGTAGGGGGAGCTTCCAAAGCTAACCCTAAGGTATTTTTAAATAAAGCTCCTTATTCAAATAATGTCAAAAAGCATGCTAGAAATAATTTTAGCAATCTTGCTATCTATCATAAAGAGCATGCTAGAAATAAGGAATTGTGTCTAGGAGCTAAGAATGTTTACCTTTCAAAGAAGGAAAAATTTGGGACTAATGTCCCTAAAAATGTCATACCTAGGGAATCTATTAGGAAAATACAAGAGCATCTAGGTTTTAACCCCAAATGGACTAGGCATATGCCTAGGAAGAACCATGCCCAAGGATTAAATCAAAATTCTAAAATTGGGCAATTAGAATTAGAGAACCAAGCCTTGAGGTCAAGGCTTGAAAAACTTGAAAAGACCCTCAATAAGATGCAAAATCAATTTCAAGGGTCTAATGGTCAAAGTCAAGGGTCAAAATCTCAAAGTCAACACTTAGGACCTAAAAGACAAAAGTCAACCAAGGGCAAGTAAGGTTTGGGGCACAAATCTAAGCCTAAGGTGGCTTATCATAGTGTTTCATTTGATTATAGAACACAATCTAGGTCTAGGAAGACCAAGGTCAATAGGAAAGTCATCCCTAGAGTTGACCAAGGTTTGTGCCTAGTGGCTAGGGTTTCTAGGAAACCTAGGGTGGCCACTAAGAAGGTTGCAAGGGGAGTTACCTCTAGAGTCAACCTAGGTAAGACCACAATGACCAAGGCTAACAAGCCTAGGGGGGTCATTAGGAAGGTATCTAGGGAGGTTATCGCTAAGGAATACCTAGTAAACCCTAGGAGCTCAAATAGGTTTTGGGTTCCTAAGAGCGTGATTGATTCACGCTAGATGGATTTAGGGTGTGCTAACCTTAAATGGAAGGGTAGTTAACCTAACCATAGTAAAGGTAGCACTTTAGGTTATTTTCAAGGTTATGATTACCTTGGAAATACATTTGAGCTTTAATCCTAAAAGATTTTAGGATGTGCCAATATTATTTGAGAAGTTTTGATAAAATGATCAAATTGACACATTTTAGGTTTAGAGGTTATAGTGTGTCATTTTGGATTTTTGGCCCACTAGGGAGAAAAGTGAAAATATGGCAAAATATATTTAATTATATCAAATGGCAATTAATATTAAAATTTAGGTATTATTATACCTATACATTTTATATGTCATGCTTTGTTTGCCATATAACATGCCATGACATCATATTTATTTCTATCATTTATATGTCATGATCATGTTTTAGGATTAAGGATTAATGTCATGTGTTTTTAGATTTCATCTTATGCCATGACATCATGATTATGAGCATGTGTTTATCTATATCATCTCTAATGCCATAATCACTCATGCATTTAAGATAATTTGATTGAAATTGATTTAAGGATAATGACATTACTTAGAGTCCCATTTATAAGGGAATCAAGTAGGGTTGCCTTAGAAAAATGCATGAAATCCTAGATCAGAGAGAACAAAACCCACATCTCACATCACATTGACATGTATGTGTATTTATATACCCTAGATACATGTGAGATGCTAGGATATGAGTTAAGTTCAAGGTGCATAGTTTTTGCATCTAGATGAACTCAAACTCATCTTATATGAGTTGTGGATCATTGGGAAAGCTTGTGCACAAGTTATGTATATTGAGCCTAAGAAATATGATC
Organism: Wurfbainia villosa; assembly: GCA_025175895.1. Classification (NCBI taxonomy): domain Eukaryota; kingdom Viridiplantae; phylum Streptophyta; class Magnoliopsida; order Zingiberales; family Zingiberaceae; genus Wurfbainia; species Wurfbainia villosa. Next base: position 26,511,394 of record CM046003.1, read on the forward strand.
CAAAATAAGGTTTTGAAAACATTTTAAAATTATTTTGAAAAACCTTGGTGAAGTCTATCTTTTGATAGCAATCACAATTGATGAGATTGATACAAAGTGAGCCAAAACTTAGAAGTTTTCTTCACTTTTGAATTTTGTGTCAATTTCGATATTTTATGGGTAAAATAATTTTCAAATATTTTTCACCCATTGTATTGACTATAAGTAATATACGTATCAAATTTTGTGATTTTTTGATATACGTAAAATTACTTATGATTTTCTGAAATTCAACTCTGATAACTGAAATTCAGAAATTTTAGTTATCAGTCGACTGCCCTTGGTGGCAGTCGACTGATGTGAGTGGCAGTCGACTGATTACTGTAAGTAGTCGACTGCCAAGCTGATTTCGAGAAAAATAAGGTTGTTTAGCCCATTTTCAGCCATGGTAAAGGTCGCTAACCACTCCTAACCCTAGGATATACTTTGGGAAGCATTATAAAGGGTGAAAATCCATTGGATATGGATTTGGAGAGGTGTTAGGTCAAAGTATCAAATTTATGGGTGGAAGAGTTCATGTTTGAACTTTGAGCCTTAATTTTGATGGTTTAGAGTTCCTATTGGCTTAGGGACTTCCCAAGGACATTGTTGGTGCAATGGTCAAGGGGAAGCAAGCCTTTAGGGGGAGTTATCCATCTTGGGATGATGGATGCGTTTTTCTTCTTGAAGGGGAGAAGTTATGGGGAGAATGTCATCAATTGGGAAAATTGATGGGTTTTTGAGAGACTCAATTTGAAAATTGGGAGAGTGGATAGGATTGCCTTTCTTGAGTGATATGAGACTTATCACTAGGAAGATGGTAGGCATCCTAAGTATTTTTGGATCAAGGAGGAGATTGTAAGATCTCATTGGGACATGAGACATTGACCTCCTTGGAGAGATAACCTTTTTGATGTATGTCAAAAAGGGGGAGAAAGTTAAGATTACCAATTTGGGATAATTGGTAAGGAGTTTTTGAGTTAGATGGTCTAACTCAAATGGTTTGTTTGGTTTTTGTCAAACATCAAAAAGGGGGAGATTGTTGGTGCAATCGGCCCAAGTCACGATTGACCAGGACTCGAGCTTGGCTTGAGAGATGTTTTGATGTTAGACAAAAGCATATGACAATGTAATTGTCAAGGGAAAGTCTAAGTCTTGGGTACTTGGCATGGAAAGTCCAAGTGAGACACTTGGCATTTGGGAAAGCCCAAGCATGGGTCTTGGTAATGTAAGGTCCAAGCATGGGTCTTGGCAAGGTAAAGTCTAAGTCATGGGTGTAGGGGATCGATCGGTAGTGTGTTGGCCCGGCTAGAGGGGGGTGAATAGCCCTCAATCGTCCGATGACGGAATTCGCTCCCCGTCCTCGTTGCGTTGCTTGTCTACGATTGTTGTTAGCACAACGGAATAACAATGATAATAATAATACTAACAACACATAACAATCACAAGCAATACACAAGCATATACGTGGTTCGGAACCGAATGTTTCCTACTCCACGGGCGAGCTCACCGAGCTCTAGTTATGCACACGACACTAACTAAACTCCTTCTCGACTACATGTCGGAGGTGGAGAAACCTCTCACAAGCTATTACAACAGTAATACTACAAGAAATACAAAGACACAAGAAATATAAGTAAAGAACGCTTTACAACTCTTTGCTTTGAACCCTTTCTTGTTGCTTGCTTTGGATGACTCTTGAAGGACTGGAATGCAGCAGCAATTCCCCTCCAATCATTTCCTTAAAGTCTTGGCGAAATCCTCCAACTTGAGCTCCATTTATAACCTGCATCATTGTTTTGCACCCATCGATCATTGCCAAAGGCCCGATCACGGCTCAGATTGTCTCACAATGGCCAGATCCACGTCGGATAAGTTCCAACGGATCACCTACGATCATTGCCACCCATGGTAGTCGATCAGGTGACTGTAGCCGATCTTAGTCTACTGAGCGCTCTGCTCACGACACTCCCATCGATCGATCACATCCCTACAAGCGATCACGCCGACATCGATCGATTGCCGATCCCATGGCGATGATCGCCAAGCACAAACCACAAGTCTAACACCCAAGACGGCACCTATGCCGATCATTGTCGGGCAAAACCTCAAACACTAAGTTGTTTGAGCATCCGACCGTCGGGTAAACCCTCAAACATCAAGTTTGAGCCTCCGACACTCAGTCTTAGCCACTTGGCCAAGTCCACATCATCCATCATGGAGTTCCCCACTGAAGCTCTCTTCCCTTGGCCTACGTCCCTTGGATGCGCTAAGCGCACGACTTCGCAATGCCATCCTTCGCGTCTCATGCCCTCGAAGTATACTTCCCTTTGGGTTCGCTCCATTCGCTCCCCGTCCAGCGGTCCTTCGGATGCACCAAGCGCACGGCTTCGCAATGCCATCCTTCACCGACTCAAGGACCCCGAGCCTAGTGAACTTACCAAGTCCTCAAGACTTTCTCACTAAGCACCAAGCACACGGCTTCGCAATGCATTTCTCACTAAGCACCAAGCGCACGGCTTCGCAATGATTTGGACTTTTCCACACCAAGCTCCATGCTTGGATTTTCCATGCCAACCCCATGTTGGACTTTCCCACACCAAGCTCCATGCTTGGATTTTCCATGCCAATACCATGTTGGACTTTCCCATGACAATCCCATGTCATGAGTTTTGTCTATCATCAAAATACTATCAAAGTACTGCTCGAGTCAAACTCGAGTCAACCTGGGCCGATTGCACCAACAATCTCCCCCTTTTTGATGATTGACAAAACTACCATCTCAAGTCTACCAATTCTCCCATATTGGGAATTCTCACATTCCAAATGAGAATTCCAAACCTAATTGGTAACTTGGTAACTTCTCCCCCTTTTTGACATTACATCAAAAAGGTCCTCCCCAAGGTAATGAATGTCTCATATTCCAATGAGATCTTACAATCTCTCCCTTGGAGGAACACATGCCTACAATCTTTCTAGTGATTCCATATCACTTAAGAGAGGCAACCCAAACTTTCCTCCCATGAGGAAATACACATCTATCTCCCCATGATGGATACCTCCCCCTAGAGGCTTGCTCCCCCTTGACCATTGCACCAACAATGTCCTTGGAGAGTCCCTAAGTCAATAGGAACATTTAACCAATCAAAATTAAGGCAAAGTTCAACAATGAACTCTCTTCCACCTTAAAATTGATACTCTCCCTAAACCCATCTCTTAATCCATGTCCAATGGATTTCCACCCTTTCTAATGCTCTCCCAAGCATATCCTAGGGTTAGGAGTGGTTAGGGGACCTTAACCTAGCTGAACATGGGCCTAATCAACAAGATTTACCCGAAATCAGCTAGGGCAGTCGACTGAATTCAGAAATCAGTCGGCTGCCACCTCCATCAGTCGACTGGCCACCATGGCAGTCGACTGATAACTGCAATTGCAGTTTTCTGAATTTCAGAAATGACTTTCCGAAATTCATAAGTAAATATACATAGGTTTAAAAATCTTGAAATTTGGTATGTATATTACTTATCATAAACATTATGGGTGAAAAATATTTGAAAATTATTTTACCCACTAAATTAAGAGATTGACACAAAGTCCAAAAGTTGAGAAAAGCTTCAATAAAGAGCCCTCTTTGTATCATCCCATTCAATAGTGATAGCTATCAAAAGATAAGCTTCACCAAGGGTTTTCAAAATATTTTCAAAATATTTTTGAAACCTTTAATTCCTTTTTTCTAAACATCTTACTTGTATCTAGATGTGTAAAACACATACAAGTCAAGTTTTTAGTGAGATGTGAGTTTTTGTTCTTTTAACGATTTCATGCATATTTCTAGGCAATATTATTTGATTCCCATCAAATCATGCCATACTCCTTAATTTCATTTTAGTTATATGAATGATGATGATTATGGCATAGATATGATATAGATAAAAGCATATGCCAAAATCATGATGTCATGGCATGTAAGAGACATCATGACATTTTTATAGATAAAAGTGAAAATGATGTCATGACATGGCAAGGCAAATAAATCATGACAAGTAAAATATACTAAGGTATAGAATACCTAAGTGTTGAATCTAAATTGCCATTTCTAGGGTTAATTCCATTTTGCCTTAAAGCCATCATTCTCCCTAGTGTGCCATAAACCTAAAATGACACACCAATACCTCTAAGACCTATTTGTGCCAATTTAATCATTTTTAACTTCTTAAGCACATTGGCACATCCTAATGTGTCAACTCTACTATGGTTAGGTTAACTACCCATCCACTTAGGGTTGACACACCCTAACCCATTTAGTGTGAATCGATCACGCTCTTAGGAACCCAATACCTATTGGAGCTCCTTGGGTTACCAAGGTATTCTCTAGGGATAACTTCCCTAGATACCTTCCTAATGACCCTTTTAGGCTTTAAAGCCATAGTCTTTTGGGTCTTTCCTAGGTCAACTCTAGAGGTGACTCCTCCTTTGACCTTCCTAGTGGCTTTCTCAGATTTCTTTGAGGTCTTAGCCACTAAGCAAACACCATGGCTAGACTTAGGGATAGCTTCCCTATTAGCCTTGGTTTTTCTAGACCTAGAAATAGTTCCATAATCAAATGGAACATTATGATAAGTCTTCTTGGGCTTAGGTTTGCGACCCAAACCTTCCTTGCACTTAGACCATTTTTTGAACCTTAGATCTTGACTTTTGGGCATTTGACCCTAGAATTGAATTTTCTATGATCCTAAGGGTTTTCTCCATTCTCTCAAGCCTTGACCTTAAGACTTGGTTTTCTAGCTCTAATTTTCCCAATTTTGATTTTTCATTAATCTTTTGGGAAATATTTTTCTTCTTAGGCATGTGTCTACCCTTCTTAGGGTTAATGCCTAGATGGTTTTCAATTCTTCTAATGGACTCTTTAGGTAAAATAGGTCTAGTGTTTTGAGTCCTAGGTTTGTCCTTAGAAAAACTAACATGCTTAGCACCTAGACAAACATTATTGTTTCTCCTAGCATGCCTTTCATTGATAATAGCAAGAGAACTAAAATAATTCTTAGCATGCTTTTTGACTTTAGGAATTGAAGGTGCATTAACTAAATGTACCTTAGGGTTAGCTTTTGGAGCTCCCCCTACATGAGATACACCTTCTTGCCCTTTCTTCCTCCCCCTAGGGCATTGACTTCGGTAGTGACCCTTTTGATTGCATTTAAAGCACACAATGTGCTCTTTACTTCTAGTTGTGGGAACTCCAACATCTTTTGATTTTTGAGTTTTTGGTGCCAATACCTTCTCCTTAGCCAATTTTGGGCACTTACTTTTGTAATTCCCTTTCTCCCTACACCCAAAATAAATTATATAATCTTTACGATTAATTATAATACACGAGTTACCTAGGGAGTTGGTAGAGGCCTCTTCACTTCTTCCGAAGGTAGAAGCTTCATTTTGATCTTGCTCCGGAATAGAAACCCTTTCCTCCCCCTCAATGCTAGAGGTGGAGGTCTCCACCAAATCATCAACATCTTCAAATGTTGTGGGTGCTTCTTCCTCGGCATCTTCCTCTACTTGTGTCGGTTGGGAATTTTCTTGAAGTTTCATTATCTTCTCCCATAATTCCTTTGCATCCCTATACAAAAGATAGACTTTTCAGTATACATCCCAACAAAAGTGTCCAGCCTTGGGGTTGGATTATTGCATTTGCTGTTAGGGTCTTCATCAGCAAAATTCTTGGAGACTCTGGCTGAGATGGAAGTGTCTAGTCTGGGGGCCTCAAGCTATCCACCACTTCCATGGGAATCAGCTCATCAGAATTACTTGCCACCACTATCTCACTTGTCTTCTGGTCTGGCTGGCAAGTCTAGGCACTGGTATTTGGAAACTGCTCCTTTTCTTCAGAATAATCTAGGGGTCAAATAGCATCACAGAGTAAATCTAAGCCGCTAGTATCATCCTGTAAGTCATCGACCACAGAAGCAACTTCATCATTATCTTGAGCATCAAATAGTACATCATCATCATGCACATCAGTAGAGGAGTCCTGTAGAGCTGCAGAGGTAGAAGCATACATATCACCAGCTCTGCAATCCATCTCCTTAAGCACATCACTACCATCAAAAATAATCTCTGAGGAAAACTGGAAGGAATCTTGTGCTGGTGTCTAGCTGATGGATGATGCAATTAGATCCAGTTGGATTTGCATGTTATGTATCCGTTGTTGCTATTGTTGAATCAATGATCCTAGCTGTAAAAGCTTTTCTAGTGTCTCTGTAGTTGACTCAGCTTGTTGGAATGGTTGTAGTCCATCACACACTGTGTCATCTTGAATTCCCAATGGACTCTGATAAGCTAAAAACTTCTGAGCCTCTTCCTGATGTGCTTCTCCATAACTGTTACTTGATTGATCACCCCAACTAGGCATGTACGTATCGATAGATGGTGGGGGTGGATAGCACTGAGACTGCTCAGGAACATAGAGTGGTGTGTGCCCATACCTGAAATCTGAATCAAAATTATGAAAAGATGTAACAAAAATTGAATTATACCTGTCCTGCTGATAAGACGGATGATACTGAGGAATAGGCTGATGATATTGCGGCTAGTATTGATAATAATCATCTTCATGTTAATAATACTCTTGTTGCCCAGTGCCTGAATAGTAAGCATCACTGAGATCTCCAAATGGATGATAATAGGGATCCATGTTTAAAGAAATTTCCTGTTCTTTCCCGAAATACTAACAAACAATATCAAAAGACACAGGAAGTATACATGACCAAGTACATGAATATGCAAGAAATAAAAGAATACAACCCTAAACAAAAGTTTTTGAGTTTTGATTTTTTTTAGAAAAATAGACAAACAATCCTAAGTCTACCAAGCATCATTACACTCTTCGGTAGCGGCGCCAAAATTTGATAATAGTGGTTTCTGTCATGATACCGTTACAAATTAATTACCGAACCCCCTAACTACATTAATATAGCATAGTGGATGGCCCGGATCATTTTTCAATGAGTTTAATCGATAGAATAGTAAACTTAGGATTTATAATTATTACTTTGGGTTTTCTATTGAAGATGGGGGTTTGAGATTTGAGCTCTAACCTACTGAACGAAAAGACAATGCATGTAATAAAACTCTAATCTAACTAAACTATGAGTGCGATGGAATTAAAAGAAACTTAAACTAAGCATTCAAACAAGAAAGTGTAGGAATTTAAATATGCAGAATAACATGAGAGAAAGACATAACACGAAATTAAATCTAAACTAACAAACTACAACCTAATTACTCGAAGAAGCATTTTACCGAACACTACGTGAGCATGAAACAAATTAAACTAAATACATGCAATTCAAAACATCGAAGGAATTTTGATTACAAACAAGAAGTAAACATCAAACACAGCTTGTATGGAATCTGAAATTGAAACTGGAATTGCCGTCGAATGGAAGACAAAATCGACGCTGTCGTGAAGGAATTGGCCACAAAAGTGGAGCCCTACCGGAGTTGTGGATCGGCTGCCGGAGCTGTTGGTGGTCGGAATGATAATGGAGGGGAATCCCCACTCCGATGGCTATGGTGGTGGCTGGACCGATCGGAGGGGAATCCCCACTCCAATTGGTCGGCGGCGACAAAGCTCGGAGCTGTGGAGAAGCTGGAATAGGGCAGGCGGATGATGTGCAGAGCGCGACAGTGAAGATGAAGCTGCTGGCGTCGTCTGTGGTGGAACGAGGGTGGCTGGCCGGACCGATCAGAGGGGAATCCCCACTCCGATTGGTCGGCAACGACAAAGCTCGGAGATGTGGAGAAGCTGGTTGTCGATGGTGGAGATGATGGAGAAGGCGTGGCACCGGTCACGGATAAGGAGGGAATCCCCTTTCCTCTTCGGCGATCGGCGAGGGAGGAGGTGAGTGCGGCAACGGTGAAGAAGCGGCGGTGCCGTCGGGCGATCGCGTGAGAAGAAATGAAGCCGGCTGCGCGATTTGGAAGATTATTGGATTTTTAAGCTTTATTTTGGTAGTCGTCCGATCTAAGCACCCTTCAATCTCAACCGTCCAATAAATCTAGGGCTTAATGAATTTGATTAATCCATTTAAGGGATGTGCATCTAACGGTTGAGAATTCTCCGACTTTGAATGGATGGATCTGATCAATCTGAATGGATAATCATGATCGATCAAATCTGGAGGAAGGGCTTAGATGTCCATATCTAAATGTACGGACTGGATCTCTCCAAATCTGGATAAATGGCTCAGAATCAACCGCTTTCTTCGGACGGTCCATATTGCTCAGATCTGGTCCCTTGATTGAATTACCTTTGATCTGAATGAAGGGTCCAAATTAGTCCAGTTTGAAATGATCCTTCTAGCCCTAGATGAAGCCATATTTGATCCAACTTGAGTCTAGTCCAGTGGCCCATCTCGATCTTTCACAAAGAAAGACAAATTTTGCATATAAGTCCAGAATTTAGGAGAATTTACAATCAGGTCCAAACATGATCCAACTCATAAAACATGCAAATAATCAATAATTAATCACTAGAGAGGATATAAACAGTGATATTAAGGACCAAAATAACACGACAAAATGGTAGTTATCAATCACCCACCCTCGGATGATTTATCTAAATTACACAATTCAGTTTTACAACCGAATTTAGCTACGTACACATAGGTAAACCACTATAGGTCCACTTATCATAACATCTATAATTCATAACAAAGATGAATGAATAGATAACAACAATGACAAAGTATTCAAGTGCAAAGGCAAGTATCAAGCATCAGAAAAACTAGAGTGGAGTCAAGGTCGAAGTGACAAAAATATAAAGTTATATACTTTAGGATTTAGCTACTACCTGACCAGGGTAGGAAATATTACCCACCTGCTAAAAAGGCTCGAAATAAATATCTTCATGCCCGCGAACCTGCCTCGTATCCACATCCTACAAATATCATCAATTGCAATCAAATTCAAGCACACGACAAATATACAAATCCACTACTATATTGTTCTTATATTCGCATCCCTTTATTGAATATGAATTAGAAACCCCTAATCGTCAAGCGTAACCCTTCTACATAATCCAACTAGGTTTAAATCATTAAACCTCTTAGGTACACTCCACTCAAATCAATTAAACATGCTAACTCACATCCACAACCATCACCGATTTATCCACAACCCCATTTGTAGATGAGATCAAAGCATCACACAGCTCGATCAACAACTAACATTTCACACTAATTTAGGGACCTGACCAACCTCAATCCAAACCCTATTCACAGCCTAGAAACGACACATCACAACCCATAATTACACCAAATTAGGGATCTAACCACCCTAATTGACACACTTCGTTCCACCCGACCCTTTCTCACTTAGCCACACCCAAGCAAACCCCAGAACCAACCATTCACAGCCACTTACAACCCCTTCATAGCCAAGAGTAGCCTTATTCACAACCGCATAGCCAGCCAAACCTCAACTCACAACCCTTCACAGCCAGCAAGCCCCTTGCTCACAGCCGCACAATCACCTCTCAGACCCATTCACAGTCGGCAAATCTCCAATCATCCACGCTGAAACCTAATAACAAACAAACCGAACAAAACTCTAACTCACAGCCAACTCCATCCTTATGATCACACTACCTTGGCACACATCCAAAAATCTAGCAATTTACAGTTAAAAGAGCGAGGATAGATCAAGCTTACCAGCCCTGGACTCCACCGGCAGCAATTCCCCTTATCCTCTTTTCGTCGGAAGGCTAAAACTCTGCTTCTCTAAACCACAGATCGATGAGTTCCAAGGGGAAAAAATTGAGATCGGGAAATGGATTTCATCTGGGATCAGGGAAGAAACCATGCCCTACCTTGTTTCAACAACGTTCACCGAGCAGCTCCCAACTAGAACGAAGAGAGGACGCAGCCGATGCAAGCTTCTAGCCACACGTACGCTTGCCGCCGGCTCATCCACGAGAGCATCGAGGGTGGTCCGGTCGTTGCCGTTTGCCATGAGGAGGGAGAGTAGTCGCGGTGAGGAAGAGTTGTCGCGAATGAAAGAAAGGAAACTGCAGCTCGGTGATTACTTGGAACCGCTTGAGAAGAAAAGGTAACGACAGTGATAAAGGCTGGATGGTGAGGAAGGGAGAACGACTCAGAATTTAGGGGAGGCGACTGAGAAAATGCACGGGAGAAGCAACTCGTGATGCGGTGATGAAGAGAAAGAGGAGATCTCATGAGGAATCACGATTGGGCTTGGGCTATAAGGGAAGAAGCAGATCGGGTGGGTTTAAAACCCTATAAGACAAATCTAGATCCACTTAAATCCCTTTATCATTTAAGCCAAGGTTTGGTTCTATTAAATCCCTTACCATGCCAACATTTTTTTTCATCAATAATATTATTCCTTTAGCCACCCATTTGCGGTATTTTACATTATTAGTTCTAGATTTGTTCTTAGATAAATTAACATGCTTATCACCTAAACAATAAAATCTATTATTTCTACTAGCATGCTTTTCATTAACAATTGCAAGAGTATTAAAAACATGCTTTTTAACCCTAGAATTAGAAGGTACATTAAGATATACCTTAGGGTTTGCTTTGGAAACTCTCCCTACTTGTGTAGCTCCTTCTTGCATTTTCTTCTTCTCCCTTGGGCATTGGCTTCGATAGTGTCCCCGTTGATTACACTTGAAGCACACAATATGTTCTTTGCTTTTCCTAGCGAGGACTCCGGCATCCTTAGATTTTTGTTGAACTTTTGGCGCCGACGCTTTCTCCTTAGCCAATTTTGGGCATTTGCCCTTGTAATGCCCTTTTTCCCTACACTCAAAACATATAATGTGATTTTTATTCTTAATTACAATACTTGAGTTACCTAGGGAATTTTCTTGTTGTTCTTCACTTCTCCCGGATGTAGATGCTTCTTCTTGTTCTTGCTCCGGGATGGAAGATCTCTCCTCCCCCTCAATGCTAGAGGTGGAGGTTTCCTCCAATTCATCCACATTCTCCGATGTTGATTGCAATCCTTCCTCGACATCCTTCTCTACTTGTGTCGGTTCAGGAATCTCGTGGAATTTGATCAACTTATTCCACAACTCCTTAGCGTCCTAATATTCACCTAGCTTGGACAAATATCATAAGGTATTAATTTATTAATATTTTTGTTAGCTTAACCGTTGTCTTGATTTGTTGTCATTGCTCCTTGGTCCATTTTGATTTTGTGATTAGTTTCCCTTCTTCATCCCTAGGAACTTTGAAACCATCTTCAATTGTTAGCATCATATCAAAATCATTTTCGAAGTATACCTCCATCCGTTTCTTCCACCAAGTCTTCTTCGAATTTCGATGGAAGGATGTTGATGCCAGCCATTTTAGTTGTTGTCGCAACGGTGAGTCCGATGACAACCTCCTCGCTTTGATACCACTTGTTGGAGAATCGTGGCCTGACTAGAAGGGGGTTGAATAGCCCAATTCGTACTCGATGGACTTTGATCGTTCTTGCATACTTGTCTCTATAATTCGTTAGTATGCGCAGCGGAAATACGAATACAAACACAAAAGAAATATATAAGCACACACAATACACGGCGATATACGTGGTTTGGAACCTTAGGGTTCCTACTCCACTGGGTGAGCTCAACGAGCTTGAGTGATGAACACACCACTACTCAAACTCCTTCTTGACAATAAGTTGGAGGTGGAGAAACCTCATAAAAGCAATTACAAAGTAATACAAAAATGTACAAGCTAATACAAAGAAGAAATGAAATACGTAAAAAAATCTTTACAACAAATGGCTTTGAACTCTTGCTTGTTGCTTGCTTTGGTTTGCTCTTGAAGGTTTGAAATGCAGCAGCAATTTCCCTCCAAAATCTCCCCAAAAATCGCTGTGGAAATTCTCCCCCAAGCTCCTCCTTTTATGCTTGTCTCGGGCTGATTCTGCGCCTAGCAGTCGACTGCCATAAGGCCCCAGTCGACTGCTTTTGTAGTCGTTGTGAGTCAATGGCCGAATCCACGTTGGCATTCAGCCAACGGATACACTGGAAGTCGACTGCCAGCCTCGTAGCCGACTGATCAGTCGGCTACCGAGCGTTCTGTGCTCGCGACCAACACTGGTAGTCGACTACCATCAGTCGCTTGCCCAAGTCTGTGTTGGCATGCTCGGAGGCTCGTCGGCTCCCATGTCCCCAGATTAAAATTTTCACTAATGAAAACTAATCCGGATGGGATGAGTTTCCTAAGCTCAACCAATTCGTCGTCGTGCTAACGACTTGAGCGATCGCTTGAACAAACTAGTTGTTCAAGCAACAAAGCTCTTCTAGTCGGTTAGCCGATGAAGAGACGATGGATGGATCGCCGATTTTTATGTTTATCTTCGGGGTCCATGATTATACAAATACATATGGATGTAGACATGTATAATCAACACATTCATACATATTAACAAGAACATGCAAAGATCAATAATAAAACTTGAAAAACTTTTATACCTCTCGATCTTCTATCGTATGTCCTAACCTCCTTGTAGATTTCGTGTGAGCGAAGATCCTCCACAAGTTGAAGCTTCCTAGATCTTCTTCAATCGAAAGAAAGAAGAACTCTCCTTCCCTTCTTGCTTGAGCCAACCACCAAGCCACAAAGGCTTGATGCCGCCGACCCCAAGAATAGAGAGAACAAGATGGCCAACTAAGGAACCGAACAAGGGAACAATCCCTAGCTCCTTTGTGCCGTCGGCCAAGAGGAAAAGAAGAGAAGAAGAGGAATAGGTTGAGCGCCGACCAAGATAGAGGGAAAAGAGATAGGTGTCGGCAACACCCTAGGAAGAAGAAGAGAACCTCTCCTATAGTTGCCGCCCACTCCACCTTCCAAAACCTAGCCGCCCAACTAAACCCTAACTTTCCTAGGGTTTCTTGCTGCCCAAGCGAATGATAGGCAAAACCCTAATCTCCAAAAACCATTAACCAACCTCTCTTGCCGCCCACCTTAAGCCCCCTTTTATAGAGTTAGGCTTAAGCCTTGTTTTAATCTCCACCGTTGGTTCTAGGGATTTAATCTCAACTGTCGGATCTAGAGATTTAATCTCAACCGTCGGATCTAGAGATTTAATCTCCACCGTCGGATCTAGGGATTTAATCTCAACCGTCAGATCTAAAAATTTAATCTCAACCGTCGAATCTAGAGATTTAATCTCCACCATCGGATCTATGGATTTAATCTCAACCGTCGGATCTAGAGATTTAATCTCAACCGTCGGATCTAGAGATTTAATCTCCACCGTCGGATCTAGAGTTTTGTTTTCCATCATTGGATCTAGGCTTCATGAGGATTATATTAGGCTACGATAGGGAACATGAGGAGGAGTTGGATTGGAACCACACAAACTTGATCCATCAATGATGTTCCATTCCACTAGAGGATCATCATTGAATTACCTCATCAACCCCCATAAATTAATATGGGCTCCATACATTATTTGTACATCCATCTCCCCGTGTTTAAGATATCGAATGTCCGTCAATTAATTGATTTACTGACTATCAATCAATTAACATCTAACTCCTCGAGTAGTACCACTCGACCTTATCATCATGTTGACTAAGTCAACCTGCAGGGTTTACATGATGAACCTTATGAGCTCCTCAAGGGGACATCATCAACCTAATATATAGGACACGGTTTCCTCCTATAATTAACGACACACCATGTAAATAATATCATTTCCCAACTTACCGGGCATATTGATTTAATCAATTTAAATCTCACCCTTTGGTAAATCAAAGAAATAAATACTAAGTACATGTGCCCATTATTATATCGGGATTAAGAGCATGTACAACATAATATCCGAGGTCCGATTCAATTATGTAGTCAGCAATAAATTGAATCACCTCTATGTCGGTCTTGCTCAATACACCTAAGTGTACTAGTATAACTCTATGTTCAAGACAAACCAATACCAAGCTACACTACAACCATGCCAATGGTTTGTCCAAAACCATCTTGGTTGTGAGCCTCTACTTATATTCTGCAAGGGACCGATAACATGATCTTCTGTGCCACACCAAGCACCATGTTATCTACAATGTAAAATATTAGACAATATGCACACATATAATAAATATAAAGTGCAAACAATGATCATGTGATTCTTATTTCAAAATAAAAATGTAATACAAAAGAGCTAGGCTTTCAGTATACATCCCAACAATCTCCCACTTATACTAAAAGACTATGCTGTCATCACACTGCCATACATCTGATCCCCATGTCCTCCACATGCCTATCAAACGCTTTCACTGGAAGGGCCTTAGTGAATGGATCCGCCAGGTTATTCTCTGATGCAATCTTGGCGACAGCTACTTCTCCTCGCTTTACGATCTCTCGTATCAAGTGGTACTTGTGCTCTATGTGTTTACTTGCCTTATGGGCTCATGGTTCCTTCGAGTTTGCAACTGCACCACTGTTATCACAATAAATTGTGATAGTTCTGGGCAAACCAGGAATCACATCCAAGTCCATCAAGAAGTTCTTGAGCCATACAGCTTCCTTGGCTGCCTCAGAGGCTGCCACATACTCAGCTTCCATGGTAGAGTCCGCCACGCATTTCTGCTTGACACTCCTCCATACTATGGCTCCACCTCCAAAAGTAAACACAAATCCCGAGGTAGACTTACTGTTGTCCCTATCTGATTGGAAATCAGAATCCGTGTAACCCACAGGGACTAATTGATCTGCTCGGTAAACCAGCATATAATCCCTAGTCCTTCTCAGGTACTTCAGTATATGCTTTACCGCAGTCCAATGTCCCTGTCCAGGATTACTCTGATATCTGCTAACCATGCCCATGGCAAAGCAGATATCTGGTCTCGTACATAGCATAGCATACATGAGGCTTCCTACTGCCGAAGCATAAGGAACCGCCTTCATCTCCTCTATCTCCTTTGATGTTTTGGGACACATCTCTTTAGATAAAGGTACTCCATGCCTAAAAGGTAGAAAACCTTTCTTGGAGTTCTGCGTGCTAAAACGATCAAGGATAGTGTCAATGTATGAAGCTTGAGATAAGCACAACATCCTTTTCTTGCGATCCCTTATCACCTTGATCCCAAGGATGTGTGCCACTTCTCCCAAGTCCTTCATATCAAACTGTTTGGACAACCATACCCTTACGTCTGATAACACTCTGATATTGTTGCCAACTAACAAAATGTCATCTACGTATAGTACAAGAAATACCACTACGTTTTCATCACATCTCTTGTATACACAAGGCTCATCTTTGAATAAATCCATATGACTGGATTACCTCATCAAAGCGGATGTTCCAAGATCTAGAAGCTTGCTTCAATCCTTAAATGGACCGATTAAGCTTACACACAAGATGCTCTTTGCCCTTTGCAATGAATCCCTCTGGTTGCTTCATATAGATGTTTTCCTTCAGACTTCCGTTAAGGAAAGCTGTCTTGACATCCATCTGCCAAATCTCATAATCCTCATGAGAAGCAATAGATAAGAGAATCCGAATAGACTTAAGAATAGCTACAGGTGAAAAGGTCTCCTCATAATCGATACCCTCTTTCTGAGTATACCCTTTCCCAACAAGCCTAGCTTTGAAGGTCTCAACCTTCCCATCTACTCTTCTCTTTCTCTTGTAGATCCACTTGTATCCAATGGCTTTCACACCATCGGGTGGTTCTACTAGCTCCCAGACATGATTAGAATCCATAGATTCTATCTCTGAATTCATCGCTCTTTGCCAAGATACCGCATCTTTATCTTGGAGTGCCTCGTCATATGTCCAGGGATCAAGTTCATGTTTACCAGGGACTAAGTCCGAAGACTCTCCCAAGAACATGAATCTCACGGGTTGTCTAACAACTCTCCCACTACGACGAGGTGCCTCCTGTGTATGCTCTGTGACACGCGGTGCAGTGACTTGTGGTATTTCCTCTTGTACCGGTGGTACTGAAGTCGGGACTTCCCCTGTCAACTCCTCAAGAATAATCCTACTCGTGGGCTTGTGGTTCATCACATAGTCCTCCTCTAAAAATCTGACATTCGTACTCACGATCATCTTCTGATCTCTAGGACTATAGAACAAACCACCCTTCGTTCCCTTAGGGTAGCCAACAAACAAGCATACTTCTATACGAGATTCCGACTTACCAGCATCTCCCTTCAGCACATGTGCTGGACTACCCCAAATCTGAATATGTCTTAGACTAGGCTTTCGCCCAGTCCACAATTCTGTGGGAGTAGAGGGTACTGACTTAGATAGAACCAAGTTCAGAATGTGTGCTGCTGTTTCCAGAGCAAACCCCCAGAACGAATCAGGTAACTCAGAATAACTCATCATCGATCTGACCATCTCCATAAGAGTCCTATTCCTTTGCTCCTCCACACCATTCTGCTGGGGTGTGCCAGGTGCGGACAATTGGGATTGAATCCCAGCCTCTGATAAGTAACTCCTAAACTCTCCCAAGAGGTACTCGCCACCACGATCAGATCGTAATGTCTTGATACTTTTACCTTGACGGTTCTCCACATCAGCCTTGAATTCTTTGAACCTGTCAAAGCATTCAGACTTGCGGCGCATCAAGTAAATGTATCCATATCTTGAATAATCGTCTATAAAAGAGACGAAATATTCAAAACCACTCCTTGCCTGGATAGACATAGGACCGCACAAATCAGAATGAACCAATTCTAACACATCTTTGGCTCTATACCCCTTGGCTTTGAAAGGCCTCTTGGTCATTTTACCTTCCAAGCAAGATTCGCAGGTTGGGAGATCCTCCACCACTAATGAACCCAAAGGTCCATCAGCTATCAACCTTTGAATTCTACTTAGGTTAATATGACCAAGCCTTAGATGCCAAAGATATGTTTGGTTCATCTGCGAAGGTTCTTTTCTCTTATTAGATTTAGAAGATGAGTTATTCACTTCTATATGCATCGTGGGAGTTTTCGGTTCAAGAGTGTACAAATTGCCAACCAATGTACCAGAACAGATAATCTCCCTATTCCTTTTTATAACAACTTTGTGATTAAAAGAAACAGAATATCCATCCAGAAACAATTTAGAAATTGAAATTATATTCTTTCTAAAAGTAGGTACATAAAGACAATTTCTCAAAACCAAAACTTTATTCCTATCAAAAGATAAATAAACGTCTCCCACTGCAATAGCCTCCACCTTTGAAGCATTGCCCATGAAGACGGTAATCTCTCCCTCAGCTAGTCGTCGGGTTTCCTGGAACCCCTGCAAAGTATTGCAGACATGATCAGTGGCTCCTGTATCTACACACTAGGTACTGGTAGATAACACCGCTAAACATGTTTCAACAACTAAACAAGAAGATATATCTTTGTTCTTTCGGCGAGGACAGTCCGCCTTCCAATGTCCAGTCTGCTTGCAAGTGAAGCACTTGCCTTTCGGCATTTTCACTCCTGCCTGAGGTCCTACTGCCACTTTCTTTGCTCCACCTTGCTTCTTCTTCTTCTTCCCTTTCGGTTTAGAAGTAGAAACCTTCTGAGCAACCATGGCTTGAGTGCTTTGACGAAAAAGCCCCTCTGCCACCTGGAGTTCTGTCAGAAGCTCCGATAACGAATACAACCTCTTGTTCATGTTGTAGTTGAGGCGGAACTACTCAAAACTCCTAGGTAGAGACTGAAGAATGATATCGACCTGGGTTTCCCCATCGATATCAACTCCGAGGACTTCCATCTTATTCAGATGAGCCATCATCTTGAGAACATGGTCCCTGACGGGTGTTCCCTCGATCATGGTGGTCGTCATCAAGTTCCTCATAGTTTCTTGTCTGGCCGCCCTACTCTTATGTCCGAAAAGTTCCTTGAGATTGAACATCATGTCATAAGCCGTGGCCATGGCCTGATGCTGATGTTGCAGCACATTTGACATAGATGCCAAAATGTAACACCGCGCCATCTCATCTGCCTTGATCCATTTCTTATAACTCTCTTTCTCCTTTTCATCAGAGTCATCGGTGGGCTTAGGAGGACAGACCTCGAAGAGTACAAATTTGTACTCCTCTGCAGTTAAGATAATATCCAAATTTCTTTTCCAATCAATATAATTTGTTCCAGTAAGTTTATTTTCTTTTAATATCACAGCAAGTGGGTTGAAAGCCATTTGAAAAACCTAAGAATCACAATGATCAAAATATTAGATTTCAAATATCATTGATTCCTCAAACAATAAAATTTCAAAATCAACCAACACCTCAAAACACCGAGAATATCGCATGCCATGTAGTGTGGACGTATACGAATTCTACATTTATAAGAGGAGGTTTAACCCATTAATTTTATTATCTTGTCAACCTTACGTTTTGACAAATAAAATTAATAGTTGGTTCCTCTTTGGCCCTACAAATAAAAGCAGTGACTCCGATGGGGAGGATACTTTTTATTTGCATCTAAGTGTGCACCATTACACGATACTAAGGGAATTATCTCGGATTATGTGCCTTACCGATGGGGAAGTACACACACTCCTAAATAATTTCATATAACCATTATTTGACCTAGTGATCCGCAAACAAACTCATCCGATGGGGAGGAAGGCACTCAGAGCCGACGCGTAAGTTTGTTGCATCACACGTCAAATTGTAATGGAGGCTGCGGGAATTAATTAAAATGTCCCTTTCCCACTTAGTAAATTGACAGTGAGGAATTTCCAAGCACACACAACATGCATATAAAACAAATCAGCAATAAATATAAAAAAAATCAGAATTTTCCCAACTATTATGGCATTGTTCTCCAATATGCGTCCCGTCGTGTCGCCACCTTGTCCACTCCACCTTTTCCCGTGCGCAAGTCACCAAGGAGATCCGAGCCAAGATAAACTATTTTAATTTACATCCATCGATCCTATACTCCACGAAGGAGTGTACAAATAATCTAGATGGAAAGTAAACTAAAATAAGTGGCTAAACAATGCCGTATTTAATTACAAAAATTAAATACTAATTTAGCCTCGTCAACCCCGAGGATTCAAATAATATACAATCACACACACATGCAATCACATACACACATGTATAGCCATAATAGTTGGAACTTATGCCTGCAACTAAAAAGTTATCCTACGCACATCCTACTATCATCCGGCATACACAATATATGATAAGTGCATGAAAGTAACCGAATCCAAAACACACAAAACCGGAAACCGTGGCTCTGATACCATTTTGTTGGCATGCTCGGAGGCTCATCGGCTCCCATGTCCACGGATTAAAATTTTCACTAATGAAAACTAATCTGGATGGGATGAGTTTCCTAAGCTCAACCAATTCGTCGTCGTGCTAACGACTTGAGCGATCGCTTGAACAAACTAGTTGTTCAAGCAACAAAGCTCTTCTAGTCGGTTAGCCGCGGAAGAGACGATGGACGGATCGTCGGTTTTTATGTTTATCTTCGGGGTCCATGATTATACAAATACATATGGATGTAGACATGTATAATCAACACATACATACATATTAACAAGAACATGCAAAGATCAATAATAAAACTTGTAAAACTTTTATACCTCTCGATCTTCTATCGTATGTCCTAACCTCCTTGTAGACTTCGTGTGGGCGAAGATCCTCCACAAGTTGAAGCTTCCTAGATCTTCTTCAATCGAAAGAAAGAAGAACTCTCCTTCCCTTCTTGCTTGAGCCAACCACCAAGCCACAAAGGCTTGATGCCGCCGGCCCCAAGAATAGAGAGAACAAGATGGCCAACCAAGGAACCGAACAAGGGAACAATCCCTAGCTCCTTTGTGCCGCCGGCCAAGAGGAAAAGAAGAGGAATAGGTTGAGCGCCGACCAAGATAGAGGGAAAAGAGATAGGTGTCGGAAACACCCTAGGAAGAAGAAGAGAACCTCTCCTATAGTTGCCGCCCACTCCACCTTCCAAACCCTAGCCGCCCAACCAAACCCTAACTTTCCTAGGGTTTCTTGCCGCCCAAGCCAATGATAGGCAAAACCCTAATCTCCAAAAACCATTAACCAACCTCTCTTGCCGCCCATTTTAAGCCCCCTTTTATAGAGTTAGGCTTAAGCCTTGTTTTAATCTCCACCGTTGGTTCTAGGGATTTAATCTCAACCGTCGGATCTAGAGATTTAATCTCAACCGTCGGATCTAGAGATTTAATCTCCACCGTCTGATCTAGGGATTTAATCTCAATCGTCGGATCTAGAGATTTAATCTCAACCGTCAGATCTAGAGATTTAATCTCCACCGTCGGATCTATGGATTTAATCTCAACCGTCGGATCTAGAGATTTAATCTCAACCGTCGGATCTAGAGATTTAATCTCAACCGTCGGATCTAGAGATTTAATCTCCACCGTCGGATCTAGAGTTTTGTTTTCCATCATTGGATCTAGGCTTCATGAGGATTATATTAGGCTACGATAGGGACCATGAGGAGGAGTTGGATCTTGGCCACCCAATGGATCGAAACCACACAAACTTGATTCATCAATGATGTTCCATTCCACTAGAGGATCATCATTGAATTACCTCACCAACCCCCATAAATTAATATGGGCTCCATACATTATTTGTACATCCATCTCCCCGTGTTTAAGATATCAAATGTCCGTCAATTAATTGATTTACTGACCATCAATCAATTAACATCTAACTCCTCGAGTAGTACCACTCAACCTTATTATCATGTTGACTAAGTCAACCTACAGGGTTTACATGATGAACCTTATGAGCTCCTCAAGGGGACATCATCAACTTAATATATAGGACACGATTTCCTCCTATAATTAACGGCACACCATGTAAATAATATCATTTCCCAACTTACCGGGCATATTGATTTAATCCATTTAAATCTCACCCTTTGGTAAATCAAAGAAATAAATACTAAGTACATGTGCCCGTTATTATATCGGGATTAAGAGCATGTACAACATAATATCCGAGGTCCGATTCAATAATGTAGTCAGCAATAAATTGAATCACCTCTATATCGGTCCTGCTCAATACACCTAAGTGTACTAGTGTAACTCTATGTTCAAGACAAACCAATACCAAGCTACACTACAACCATGCCAATGGTTTGTCCAAAATCATCTTGGTTGTGAGCCTCTACTTATATTCTACAAGGGACTGATAACATGATCTTTTGTGCCACACCAAGTACCATGTTATCTACAATGTAAAATATTAGACAATATGCACACATATAATAAATATAAAGTGCAAATAATGATCATGTGATTCTTATTTCAAAATAAAAATGTTCATACAAAAGAGCTAGGCTTTCAGTATACATCCCAACAGTCTGGTAGTCGACTACCAAGCATCGCAATGCAGTCGAACGCTAGTTGACTACCACCAGTCGACTGGGACATATACTGTTATTGGGTAAAACCTCAAACACAAGTTATTTATGTTAGTAATATATGAGAGATGTCCTAAGACAATCGCCTTATGTATGAACCATTTATATGATAAATGAATATTCACTATTTGAGTATACATGTTTTCATGTATTTGATTGGATCTTAAACTCATTTACTGAATGTCCATGATAAGATTCACAACATGAGAGAATTTGTGATTGGATCACAACTAGTGAATATCTCTACATGTGTAATTGTGATGTATCAGAATTATCCCTAGTCGATGAATTGATGATTTGGACACCATCAATTCTGTCGAGACTAGCACGAGGTATACTCCTTGGTGTATCTAAGCAGCTGATTCTCACTGGCTGGAGACATTGTGATGTCCAGAGTTGATCGTGGATGCTAGTTATGGTAACTAGTTCATTAAAGTGACCAGCCGTAAGACTTCATATGGTTCTCTGCATATATAGATATGTCAATGAAGTTCTTACTGCAGCTTAAGTGCGATGTTCCTTTGATTTGCGGTATTCAAGTCATCTTGATCATGGAGACTTATGCTTTGACATCTTAAGCAAGCATCTTTGAGGAGATGTGGACCCGGGATGATTGGGTATAGGTCGAAGTGATCGAAGGTGTTTGAATAGCCTATAAAGGATTCACCACTCCTTGCGAGGAGATTATACCCATGGCCTCTCGTTGGATTGTTACTAAAGTCTTTGGCCAAAGCATTACATGTTTAGAGTAAGGTACTCTTCGATACATGTGCAGTAACTAGAATCCGTAGGATGAGGAAATGATACTTGGGCTAGGTGTGACGTAGTCAGCCTGGTGGGGACTGACACTATAGACCATGTCCTGAACCAAGTGGGTATAAGATGAGTGAAGGGAATGGGGCACGATTCATTCGAGCTGCTGAAGGGTTTTAGAAGTAGTTCTAGATCAACCGTTGATCTTTTCGGTTAATTGGGGATCATGATGTACTACTAGGTGTCACTCATGATCGTTCTATAATTAATGGTTAATTATAGACGGCCAACATAAATCGAGAACCTATTTGGTCACACGCACAACGAGCGTAATCCGAAGGATTTAAAACGAGATTGAGAATGTGATTCTCAGACCGAGAGAAACTGGGTTTGGTTGGACCAAACATGGAGCAAGCATGAAATTGTTTTAGTCGCAATGGAAGCGTGGATGGGCTGTGTCTTATGAAGACATAATGGATGAACCAAAATGGTTTGGTTCTAATCCAATGGAGGAGAATAAACCAAAGGGTTTGGTTTATTTTAAACGAATGAACCAAAGTTGGTTCGGTTCGTTTTAACTTAAAATAAACCATCATGGTTTGATTTATTTTAACTTATATTAATGGAGCGGGTTAACGGGCCTTATGGTTATGATCCAATAACCATTAAGAGAATTAGTTCTCTATAAAAGAGGGCTTAAGGTGTTGTTAAGCCCTAATCCAAAAAGCCCTAACCTAGTTTTGGCCGCCCACCTCTCCCTCCTCTCCAATCGGCGCCAACAACCTTGTGCCACCGCCCAACCCCTTGTGCCGCCGTCCAACTTGTTGTTGGCATCCAAGCTTCAGCCGGTGATCCTCCGGCAACTCTCCGGTGATCTCCTTTGGGTTTGGCATCAAGGTGAGCTTCATCCTACCTCTTTGGCCGGCCCTAATTCCTCCACCAAAGCTGTCCAGTTTTCTGGACAGCTTGTTTCTTGGTTGTCGGAGCGTCGTTTGGACGACGTTTGGATCTCCGACAGTGCCTTACTTACCGGGGATTCGATCTCCGGTAATCCTCATAGGTGGAGGACGAAGGATTCGTCAAACGGTTGACGAATACCTCTCCGGAGAAGCGAGTTTTGAGGACTCGTCATAGGATCCGAATTTGGATTCGGATCGTGATCATCTCTCGATCACGTCGTCTTCAACACGAGGCTAGTAACCCGTACGAAGACGAGGCTCATGACTTAGCGAAGTCATCCCGAAGATACTCGGTGTGGATACGGATAGAGACGATTCTAGCAAGGATCGTTCCGGTTGATGCCGTTCCCGCTACACGTGATACGAAAGGTATACGTAGTTAAATTTCCTTTTATTGCAGATTTAAATTTACGGTTATGTCTACACATGTTGTACTATGCATGCGTGTGATGTGTGTGTTGTAATAAATGTAGATTTATTATTTTATTTCTTCCGCTGTGCACATGTTTACGAAACATGTTCGAACACACACTCGCCGCGGTGCCGGAAACCCAAACAGTTTGAGCATCTGACCTTCAGGTAAAACCTCAAACAACATGTTTGAGCATCCAACACACCCTTAGCCTAGACCTAAGCCTTCTAGCCACCTCTATTAGTTTCGCGCCTATCAGATCCCTCCAAGTCATCAATGACTTATTCATCCATGCACGGATCCCTCTAAGTCATCCATGACTTGTTCATCCATACGCTAGCCTCTAGGTGCTTCCTTCGGCTATTGTTATGCTCTCGGTGTCTATATCGCCAAGGTACATATGGACTTACGCTCCTAAGACTATCGCTTGGCCTTACGCCGCCAAACCACCCCTTGGACTTCCCAAATGCCAAGTCCCCATAACTTGGGCTTTCACCGCCAAGGCTAAACACTTGGACTTACGTGACCAAGGCTACGCACTTGGTCTTCCCTTGCCAAGTCCATGTTGGACTTCCAATGCCAAGCCCCATGCTTGGACTTTCACCGCCAAGGCTACACACTTGGACTTACGTGGCCAAGGCTACACACTTGGTCTTCCCATGACAATCACATGTCACATGTTTTGTCTACCATCAAAATACTACTCGAGTCAAACTCGAGTCTAGTCAATAGTGACCTGGGTCAATTGCACCAACACAAGGGTGGGCGACAACCATTGGAGTGGGCAGCGCAAGAGAGGAAGAGAGGAGAGGATGTGACTAGGGTTTTTCGCAAAACCTTAACTCGTCCATGAAATATTTCTCCACCCTCTTATTTATAGAACACGTGTTCCTTGACCATGAAGAAACCTTAACGGTCATTAGTTCACAATCAAAACCCATTAACCTGCTCCAATAACTTAAGTTAAAATAAACCAAACCGCATTGGTCTATTTTAAGTTAAAACGAACTGAACCAACTTTGGTTCATTCGTTTAAAAAAAACCATCCCCCTTTGGTTTATTTTCCACCATTGGATTAGAACAAAACTGATTTGGTTCATCCATCATGTCTTCATAAGACTCGGGCCATCCATGCTTCCGATGCGACTGAAACAATTTCATACTCGCTCCATGTTTGGTCCAACCAAACCAAGTCTCTCTCGATTTGAGAATCTCATTCTCAAACTCATTTTAAATCCTTCGGATAACACTCATAGTGCCTGTGACCAAATAGGTTCCTGGTTTATATTGGCTGTCTATAATTAACCATTAATTATAGAATGATCATGAGTGGCACCTATTAGTACATCATGATCCCCAATTAACCGAAAAATCAACGGTTGATCCCAGAACATGCTCTGAAACCTTTCAGCAGCTACAATGTATTATGTCCCGTTCCCTTCACTCATCTTATACCCACTTGGTTCAGGGCATGGTCTATTTTGTCAGTCCCCACTAGGCTGACTACGTCACACCTAGCCCAAGTATTTACTTCCTCATCTTGCGGATTCTAGTTACTGCACATGTATCCAAGAGTACCATACTCTAAACATGTAATGCTTTGGCCAAAGACTTTAGTAACAACCTGACGAGAGGCCATAGGGTATACATCTCCTCGCAAGGAGTGGTGAATCCTCTGTTGGCTACTCAAACACCTTCGGATACTTCGACTTATGCCCAATCATCCCGGGTCCACATCTCCTCGGAGATGCTTACTTAAGATGTCAAAGTATAAGTCTCCATGACCAAGATGACTTAAATACCTCAAGTCGAAGAAATATTGCACTTGAGCTACAGTAAGGACTTCATTGACATATTTGTATATGTAGAGAATCATATGAGGTCTTACAGCTAGTCACTCCAATGAACTAGTTACCATAACTAACATCTACGATCAACTCTGGACATCCCAATGTCTCCAGCCAGTGAGAAATAACAACTTGGATAAATCAAAGAGCATACCTCATGCTAGTCTCAATAGAATCGATGGCGTCCGTATGCATCAATTTATTGATTAGGGATAATTCCAATACATCACAATTACACATGTAGAGAAACTCACTAGTTGTGATCCAATCATAAATTCTCTCATGCTGTGAATCGTATTGTGGACATGTAGTAAATGAGTTTAAGATCCAATCAAATATATTAAAACACGTATACTCAAATAGTGAATCTTCATTTATCAAATAAATGGAACAGCCATAAGGCGATTGTCTTAAGATATCTCTCATATATAACTAACAAACTCCCACTTGGCCTAATGCTAATCGCCATGGTACCCAATACCATAAGCTCTAACATGACCCTCAAACTTACTTTGAGGTAAGACCTTAGTTAAAGGGTCTGCTAAGTTCCTTTCAGTGGGAATCTTCTTGATTTGTATTTCCTTCCTACTGATGATCTCCCTGATCAGATGATAGCGGTGAAACACATGTTTGGATCATTGATGATACCACATCAAGTTCAGAGATGAACTTCTTGGTCTAAACCGCTTCCTTTGCTGCTTCTGAAGCTGCAATGTATTCTGTCTCAGTGGCAGAATCTGCTATAGTGTCTTATTTGGAATCTTTCCAACTTATTGCGCATCCATTCAAGGTGAATATGTACCCAGACTGAGACCTAGAATCATCCTTGTTTGTCTGGAAGTTAGCATCGGTATACTCACGTATTACCATATCACCACCCTCTCTATATATTAGAAACACATCCTCAATTCTTCTCAAGTACTTAAAGATTGTCTTAATAGCTGCCCAATGATCCATTCTTGGATCAGACTGGTATATGCTCATGACACTCAGAGCATACAATACTTCGAGCCTTGTACATAACATATCATACATGATAGATCCTATAACAGATGCATAGGGGATCTTACTCATGCAAATCCTCTCGTCTTCTGTGCGCGAACACATAGACTTCGAAAGGTGCATCCCATGCCTGATGAGTAAGAAAACTTTTCTTGGATTTCGACTTGCTAAACCTCTTTAGCATTCAATCTATATATGTAGACTGCGAAAGACCAAGAAACCATTTTGATCTATCTCTATAGATCTTAATCCCGAGGATGTAAGTCGCTTCTCTTAGGTCTTTCATGGAGAATGTTTTGGATAACCAAATTTTGACTGATTGTAAGACAAATATATCATTTCCTATAAGTAATATGTCATTGACATACAACACTAGGAACACGACTGCACTCCCACTAACCTTCTTATACACACAAGGTTCGTCTGGATTTTGTGAGAAATCAAACCTTTTGATTGTTTCATCAAAATGAATATTCCATCTCCTAGATGCTTGCTTCAGTCCATAAATGGACCGTCGAAGTTTGCATACCTTCATTTTATCAACCGATGTAAAACCCTCAGGCTGTATCCTATACACATCCTCGAGGAGGTTTCCATTAAGGAAAGTCGTTTTCACATCCATCTACCATATCTCATAATCATAATGAGCCGCTATGGCCAGGAGCATCCGAATGGATTTAAGCATAGCTACTGATGAATAGGTCTCATCATAATCAACACCTTGCTTTTGACGATAGCCTTTTACCACTAATCTAGCCTTATAGGTAATCACATTACCATCAATATCGGTTTTCTTCTTGAAAACCCACTTGCACCCTATAGGCTTTATGCCTTCAGGTGGGTCCACCAAGTTCCAAACTTGATTTTCATACATGGAATCCATTTTCGACTTCATGGCATCAAGCCATTTGTGTCTTTCTGAACTTTTTAGAACCTCTTCATAACTGGTAGGCTCCTCATCATCAATGTGTAATATGTCGTTCAATTCACTTGCGAGAAATCCATATCTCTCAGAAATATTGCATGTTCTATCAGATCTACGAAGATGTGGTGTTACAATAGATTCAGCCGATGGCTCATCACTATGAGTTATCGGTTGTAGTGTTTGACCAGGTATCTCATCAATGTCTATTAGAGTCTCTTGAACCTCCTCAAGTTCAATGACACTCCCATTGTTTTCTTGCAAGAGAAATTCTTTCTCTAGAAATACAGTATTCCTTGAAACAAACATCTTTTGTTCCAAGGGATCACTACAAAAAAACATTAAATTGGCGACGAAATTTGGCAACGAAGATAATTTGTTGCAAATCTATAACAAAATTTGCGATGAATTTCAAATTTCATCGCAAATTAGTAACAAAATTTTCAACAATTTTTTTTTTGTCACAAAATTATTTAAATTTTCAACAATTCATTTTCATCGCAAAATTCATAGCAAATTTGCGATGAAAATGATTTTTCATCGCAAATTTGCGATGAAAAATCAAATTCGTCGCAAAAATTTTCAATGAATTCTAGATTCGTTGAAAAATTTGCAAAGAATCATGGATTCGTTGCAAAATTTTCAATGAATCATATATTCGTTGCAAAAATTTGCAATGAATCATATATTCGTTGCAAAAATTTGCAATGAATCCATGATTCGTTGTAAATTTTTGCAACGAATCCAGTATTTGTTGTAAATTTTTGCAATGAATCATGGATTTGCAACGAATCCTGAATTTGTTGTAAATTTTCCAATAAAATTGCCAACGAAATATTTTCATCGGTCATTTTCAATTATTTGGAAAAAACAACGGTGGGATAATTTTGCGACGAATTTAATATTGATCGCTAATTTGGCAACGAATTTTATTTTCGTTTCTAATTTTGCGATGAAAAATAAAATTCATCACAAAATATTGCAACGAAATATGAATTCATCGCTGAATTTGCAACGATTTAATAATTCATTGCAAATGTTTGCGACGAATATTAAATTAGTCGCAGAATTGGCAACGAATATTTGATTCGTCGCCAAATTCCTAATTATCATTCACCTCCCTACTTTCCCTTTCTCACATGCTCCGATCCCCTCCCCTTCGGTACGCATCTCTCCCTCCCCTCTTCCCTGCTCTTTCGGTCGGAGCAGATCAGGCCTGCCGCTCACGATCGAGCACGCTGTTGCCTGCCATCGTGAACTCACGGCTACCTGCTGCGCATGCTCGCGGCTGGTGCGTGCTCACGGCGGCTTGCTGCGAGAACTCATCGAGCTGGCGGTCGGCCACCGCAAGCTCATGGTGGCCCCGCGAGCATGCTTGTGCTTGCGGTCGCCTCGCGATCATGCGTCATGCTCGCGGCAGCCCCGCGAGAACGCGTAATGCTCATAGCGACCCCGTGAGCATGCGTCGTGCTCGTGACGGTCCCGCGAGCTCACTGGCGGCAGCCCCATGAGCACGCGTCGTGCTCACGGTAGGTCGGTGCGTGCTACCACGAGCTTACGCACGACAGGTGCGTGCTCGCGACAGTCACCCCTACCTTATCCTTCGTGTGGCAGGGGCGATGCTCTTGTCGCGTCGTTGCCCTCTACCGTGTCATTCGCATGGACAATGACTCTGTCACGCTGACCCTTCTGCGGGTTTATCGTGCCGATGGCCTGACTGGGTCGTCATTCACCCATCTAGGATGTTGTTCCAGGCGCGTGGGTATAGTTCATCATCGCCCCTGGATTGGTACAACTATTGTGTCAACTTTGAATCACGCATAAAACGTCAACATGTTATTCAAATTAAATTATGTAATGTGTAATATAAATAAAAAATTATTGTATTATTTTTTATATGTTTATCGTACTTCGTCTTTTCAGGTGATCCGCGTGTTTGTAAAATCTTATGCTGTGAGCTCATTCGTTGCTTCCACAGGGCAGGTATATTGTATATTCTAAAATTTATAGCATTATCATTTTATGATATATATAATTAATGTTTGATTTTATGTATTTCTTCTCCAGAGAATTTATTGTTGTTTTTTTCTTTACATTACTTTCTGTAGGTTTCAAATTTTATGATACAATAAGTACCTATGTTGATCCATATATTTACAGGATGTCACTGCTGGATCGAGAAGCATCGCTAGAGGGGGGGGTGAATAGCGAACGTAAATCTTTTCGTTCGTTCATTTGATACACGAGTAAGCATAGTGGAAGTGTAAAAAGATACATTTATTTTTACTTGGTTCACAACCCAGCGGTTGCTACTCCAAGGCCCTAATGGTCTTAGACCACGTATAGAGGGCAAAACACTATAACGTCTCCTCCTCGTTGGAGGTAGGAGACAACGAACACAAAACTGAAAGTATGAGGATGAGGCTACAAGCCTACCTCACCTCGTTGCGAATAAAAACAAAAATACAATAACAAAATATGTTACTTATTGCTGTTGCCGATGAAGAAGATCAGAACTTGTCATCGCGTCGGCGTTATGACGGTGTTGGAGCTTTGACATTGTAGGAGCACTTGAGAATAAACTTGATGATCTTTGGAGTTGGAATTCTCCTCTCCTTTTATAGAGTTTGGCCTCTGAATATGTCTCCTCATCTTTCGGAACAGATCATGAAGTTGTACAAATTTTATCACGAAGTGGCCGCGTCAAACGTTATCCATTTTGACCTAGTGCAAAGGATGATTCGTTGCCATCAGTCGAATGATGCCTCCCATCAGTCGACTGATGAGCATCAGTCGACTACCCAATGCCCAGCAGTCGACTGCCAGCCTGGCCACTTCCCTACAGTAAGAGGTTAGCACGAAAAATGGTAAATGAGACGGTTTCTAATCGTCCGATCTCGACCTAAACCTTCCACAAGAAGTCTTAGTCGGATCGCCGCCTACGGTCGTCCCCGTACAGAGGACATGCCCTTCCCATCTCTCACTCACACGAGCTTACCTCGATACTTACTGTGTCGCTTTCGCTTCCGGCCTTCCACTCAATTCCTTCGGCTCTCTCTGAAGTCACTCGAGTGTCGCCCGACCACCACAGCTTCCTCCGGGTGTCGCTAGTCTTTAGCACTAGCTTTAGTACTTTTCTGTACACTCGATTTAGCTCGTGAGATAACAATGTAAACTTAACTTTGTGTCTTTGCCATAATCAAAACACAGGTTCGATTATCTGGTACCCCTGCACCAACAATCTCCCCCTTTTTGATCTATGGTAAACCAACACAAAGTTAAGGAAAATTAAAGCATAAAACAAGTATAGTAAATGATGAATGCCATTTCCAAAAACTCCCCCTTAACCCTAGGTGAGTTTTGAAAGAGAAACTTTAATTTTCAAAATTAAATTTTTGTGTTACTCCCCCTTAACTTTTGCTCTTCTCCCCCTTTTGCCATAAATCAAAAAAGAATGTTGGGGTTTTTGTATAAAATAGGGGTTTTAAAAACAATATCGTATATGCATGCATCTAGATAAATCAAATATGAGTCTAAGCATGCGTCTAGCAGTAGTTAGATAGATTGGTTCGAGGTGTGTCCCTCTGCACCAATAATCTAAAGGTTTGTAATATAACCCTTAGGGTTAGTTTACTTTCCCCCTTAGTCAAATATATGAAGTATAAGAGATGTAGGGGGCGCTAAACTTTGGCCTAAGAGTTGTTAAGTACAATAGTTGAAAAAATAAGTAGTATTTTGAAGAGGTTATATTTCAATTATCCTTAACATCTCACCCATTCTATGTGTCTCAGAATTTGTTCACCTTATATATTTTGTGAGATGATTTTAAATTGATTAAAGATAGTCAACCTTGGGTTAGATTTGGATTTAACCTTTAGACCATTAAGTAACTTTTCGAGAAACTGGCTTCCAAGTCGTGGCGAGGCACAGGGGCCTTCTTTGATCGGAACAACGACCACTTCCTTAGACAAAGCCAAATTCAAGAAAATATCACTTAAGTCACTTAGGGTTACTTCCTAGTCTAACTAGTTTAGGATACGACGAGGTAACTTCAGATAGTTCCACTCGGTTAAGTGCACCAAGCTAGATACACCATATCTAGCTCGAATATACGAGACTTTGTTTCCCTAACGTACTATCATCTCGCCGCATCCTGATACTATGTTGTCAAGAGTTGACTAACTTATTTTCCCTATCTAGCCGCTCTAAAAATTAAAGTAAAATATGCAATAGTTTTGCTAAGTAAGCGGGTATACTATTTTAGTATTAGCTCCCCCTGGACCATTGAACCAGTATGGTCTATTCAAATAATGAACTTGATCCTGGGGAATCCAAAACTTATTAGTCCTTATGTGTGAGTTCAGTAAAACCTTTGGGACCCATGCTTGGACTCTTTGATGACTACGATTTACGATAGACATATATGATCTATTCGTAGTCTTTGACTTAAATCCGAGTTCGGCTTTGTTGTACACGGCTCTTTGGGTTCCAAGTAGTCAGTTAAGGTTCTTAGATCCCAACGTGAACCTTTCCAACCTAGCCTCGACCTCTTGAACTCGGTCTTTCAAGAGAGAATTCTCCTCCTCAAGTTTTTCAATTTGGGTTGAGTTTCCCTCTTGAACTTGACTAGTTGAAGAGGTTAGAGTAGCCTCTTGCTTGAGGGTTTCAACCTCCTCAAGTAACGACTCAACCTTAGACTAGGACTTAGTTAATTTCCTAGTTAGCATTTTAATTGTATTGTAAAGCGTATGAATTAGTGAGCGGCTAACCTTGACTTTCCCTTTTGGTCCGGCTTTAAGTTTCCTCTCGAAGTAGTCTTCGGGATCGGAGTCGAAGTTGTAGTTGGACTCGACTTCAGATTCTGACTTGGACTCCTCCGGTCTTGCCATGTAAGCTATGTATTCTTTGTTGTCCCAAGTTGCATGGAAGGCCTTCTTTTGATTTGATTTGAATTGTGCCCTCTTTTGGTTCTTTAGTAGCCTCCTTTCCCTCCGAACGATCTTCCGCACTACGTTCACTATTGCTTCCACCTCTTCGGATTCGGACTCTGATTCATCTTCGAGTTCGAGTCCATCTTCTTGCCTGGTGATGGCTTGCTTCTCTGTTCTGCAAGTAGAGCAATACCTCTCTCGGCTCGGACCATGTTAGTCTGCTCGTGAAGTTCAAACTCGGAAAATAATTCATCTAACCTAAGCTTTGAAAGGTCCTTAGAGACCTTGTAGGCATCAACCATGGATGCCCACAAGGTAGTCCTAGGGAAAGAATTTAAAGCATACCTTATAAGGTCCCCATTCTCTACGACTTGCCCGATCGAGTGAAGACCATTGACGATGTCTTGGATACGCGCATGTAGTTGGGTGGCGGTCTTGCGATCCTGCATCTTTAGATTGTATAATTTATTTAAAAGTAAACCTCTTTTACATACCTTAGCATCGGATGTCCCTTCGTGTAGATTAATCAATTTGTTCCAGAGGTCCTTGGCGCTAATAAATGGTCCGATGCGTTTGAGTTCCTCCTTGGACAAGCCGCATTGCAATATTTGGGTTGCTCTTGCATCGGCTTCGATTTGCCTCTTGGTTGCATTTGTCCACTTGTTAAGTCCAAGGGCTCCCCTTGATCATTGGTGGGTAGAGCAAAGCCAGTTTGGATTATTATTCAAGTCTCGACTTGTGTTTTAAGAAACACTCCATCCGACCTTTCCAATAACGAAAATAATTTCCGTTAAAGAACAGAGGTCGGGTGGTGCTATACCCCACAATGTGAGCCATTAAGTATCTTGAAAAACATGAATAAAAACCAAAGGGAATTCCAAGACTTAGTCTTGGATTAGTAGTGTGGTAAATAATAGGAAATAAACAGAAATAAATGAGAAGAATAAGAAACTAACAAAAACTAACAACTTACGACCTTCGATGTCCCTGAAAGGGTACTAAACATTAGTTTTTGGGGGTGGAAACAGCTTGTTACGAGGGAAAACCCTCATAATAAATGTATATCTCTCAGAGAGCTTCGATTTGGTAGGTAGATCATTTTGTGAGTCCACTTGTGCGAAAAGTTATGGCTGTTTTATCGTTGACTACTCCAAAAGAGAATACTTGCAAACACACAACCAAAAGAAGCATACCAAGACTTCATCTTGGATTAGTAGTGCGGGAAGAAAAAAAAACCTAAAAAAATGCAACTCAAAAAATACGAAAAGAAAACCAAAATGTTCTAGATTGGTGGTTTTACCAAATCTTAGCGCCCCCGCTCTAATACCAATTGTTGGATCGAGAAGCGTCGCTAGAGGGGGGGGGGGTGAATAGCGAGCGTAAATCTTTTCGTTCGTTCGTTTGATACATGAGTAAGCACAGCAGAAAGGTAAAAAGACATGTTTATTTTTACTTGGTTCACAACCCAGCGGTTGCTACTCCAAGGCCCTAATGGTCCTAGCCTGCGTACGGAGGGCAAAGCACTATAACATCTCCTCCTCGTTGGAGGTAGGAGACAACGAACACAAAACCGAAAGTACGAGGATGAGGCAACAAGCCTACCTCACCTCGTTTCAAATAAAAATAAAAATACAATAACAAAATATGTTACTTGTTGCTACTTCCGACGAAGAAGATCAGAACTTATCGTCGCATCGGCGTTATGACGACGTTGGAGCTTTGACGTTGTAGGAGCACTTGAGAATAAACTTGATGATCTTTGGAGTTGGAATCCTACCCTCCTTTTATAGAGTTTGGCCTCTGAATATATCTCCTCATCTTTCGGAACAGATCACGAAGTCGTACAAATTTTATCGCGAAGTGGTCGCGTCAAACGTTATCCATTTTGACCTAGCGCAAAGGTGATTAAGGTCGCCATCGGATCGGTGATGAGCATCGATGATCGATGAGCATCACGATCGATGAGCACAAAAAATGATAAATGAGATGGTTTCTATCCGTCCGATCTCGACCTAGACCTTCCACATGAAGTCTTAGTCGGATCGCTGCCTAAGGTCGTCCCCATATAGAGGACACGACCTTACCATCTCTCACTCACATGAGCTTACCTTGATACTTACTGTGTCGCTTTCACTTCTGGCCTTCCACTCGATTCCTTCGGCTCGCTCCGAAGTCACTCGAGTGCCGCCCGACCACCGCGGCTTCCTTCGGGTGTCGCTAGCCTTTAGCACCAGCTTTAGTACTTTTCTGCACACTCGATTTAGCTCGTGAGATAATGATGTAAACTTAACTTTGTGTCTTTGCCATAATCAAAACACAGGTTCGATTATCTAGTGCCCCTGCACCAACAATCATCAGTCTTTGAGAAGATGGCTAGCAGTTTCTTATAACTTATAATTTTTTTCTTCGCTTGATTTGTATCACTATCTATATGTAGTATCTTAACTTTCTCGGTCAAATTCTCACCTTCAACTTTCCTCTAGCTTAGACTCGGAATCATATGTAGTAACATGGCATGAAGAGGATCTGCCAAAATTGTTCTAACTTCTTATGTCGTCCAGGACACAAGAAGTTAGAACAATTTTGAGAGATTCTTTTCGTGACATGTTACTAGACATGATTCTGAGTCTAAGCTAGAGGAAAGTCGAAGGCAAGAATTCGACCGGAGAAGTTAAGATACTACATATAGATAGTGATACAAATCAAGCGAAGAAAAAATTTGTAAGTTATAAGAATACTCTCTTCCTCTGCTTCAACCCTTGTATCGGTAGGACATGTATCTTCAACCCCTTCTTCAGTTGCAAGATCTCCTTCTCCAGTTGCAGAATCTTCGATTCTCTAGTTGCAGGATCTTCGGTTCTCCAGCTGCAGGATCTTCTTCTTCAGTAAAGATCAATTATTGAGAGGGAAGATACGCGAGAGTTGAGGATGATAGTTATGTTTCAATTTTATACCTAAATTTTTCTTGACTGGTTACATTCGATATTTTTGTATTATAAATTTAATATGATGAATAATTTATTATTTGTATGAATATGATGAATAGTTTACTCCAAATACGATGAATCATTTTGAATGATTAGATGTGTTTATCAAGTTTGATATGTGAATTTTTATATATTGTTAGATGTGTTTGGAGTAAAAATTGCAAAAACAGGTAAAAATAGTAAATTATATAATAGTGTTTTTTTCATAATATTTTAAATTTACGATGAAAACAAGGTTCATCGCAAATTTAGCCACAAAAAAAATTCATCGTTAATTTGACGACGAAAATATAATTTTGTTGCAAAATCTGCAACACCAGTCGACTGAAAACATCCACCAGTCGACTGATGGAACATTATCAATCAACTGATCATGAGTATCAGTCGACTGATTTATGTGGGTGTGTGTTCGAACATGTTTCATAAACATGCACACAGCGGAAGCAAAATAATACAGTAATAAACTAATTTTATTACATCACACACACCACACGCAAGCAGGATACAACAAGTGTAGACATAATCCCATATTTAAAATTTTTGCAATAAAGGAAACTTTATATCTAGGTATACCTGATGAATCATGTGTAGCGTGAATGACATCAACCGTAGCGATCCTTGCTAGTATCGTCTCTATCCGTATCCACGTCGAGTATCGTTAGGATAACTTCACAAGCTACGAGCCTCGTCTTGATGAGAGATACTAGTTTCGCGTCGAAGACAATGTGATCTAAGAGACAATCACAAAAACAAGTTCCATGAACTTGTATCCTCGGAAGAGCCGACCAACCAAGTTGGCCAGCGACAGCAAGATGCCCGGTTGGGTGCTGCTGGCCAACGGTTGGAGCTACTGGCCGACAGTGGTGGGTTGGCCGATGGCTGGAGCTTGAGCGGCGGTAGCCCAAGGGTGGGCGACAACCCTTGGAGTGGGTTGCGCAAGAGAGGAGGAGAGGAGAGGATGTGGCTAGGGTTTTTCGCAAAACCTTAACTCGTCCACGAAATATTTCTCCACCCTCTTATTTATAGAACACGTGTTCCTTGACCATCAAGAAACCTTAACGGTCATTGGTTCACGACCAAAACCCATTAACCCGCTCCAATAACATAAGTTAAAATAAACCAAACTGCGTTGGTCTATTTTAAGTTAAAACGAACCGAACCAACTTTGGTTCATTCGTTTAAAACAAACCAAACCCCTTTGGTTTATTTTCCACCATTGGATTAGAATCAAACCGATTTGGTTCATCCATCATGTCTTCATAAGACTCAGCCCATCCATGCTTCTGATGCGACTGAAACAATTTCATACTCGATCCATGTTTGGTCCAACCAAACCAAGTCTCTCTCGATCTAAGAATCCCATTCTCAAACTCGTTTTAAATCCTTCGGATAACACTCATAGTGCGTGTGACCAAATAGGTTCCCGATTTATATTGGCCATCTATAATTAACCATTACTTATAGAACGATCATGAGTGGCACCTAGTAGTACATCATGATCCCCAATTAACCAAAAAATCAATGGTTGATCCCAGAACATGCTCTGAAACCTTTCAGCAGCTACAGTGTATTGTGCCCCGTTCCCTTCACTCATCTTATACCCACTTGGTTCAGGACATGGTCTATTGTGTCTGTCCCCACTAGGCTGACTACGTCACACCTAGCCCAAGTATTTACTTCCTCGTCTTGCGAATTCTAGTTACTGCACATATATCCAAGAGTACCATACTCTAAACATGTAATGCTTTGGCCAAAGACTTTAGTAACAACCCGATGAGAGGCTATAGGGTATACATCTCCTCGCAAGGAGTGGTGAATCCTCTATTGGCTACTCAAACACCTTCGGGCACTTCGACTTTTGCCCAATCATCCCGGGACCACATCTCATCGGAGATGCTTACTTAAGATGTCAAAGTATAAGTCTCCATGACTAAGATGACTTGAATACCTCAAGTCGAAGGAATATCGCACTTAAGCTGCAATAAGGACTTTATTGACATATTTGTATATGCAAAGAACCATATGTAGTCTTACAATTGGTCACTCTAATGAACTAGTTACCATAACTAGCATCCACGATCAACAATGAACAACCCAATGTCTCCAGCCAGTGAGAAATAGCTGCTTGGATAAACCAAAGAGCATACCTCATGCTAGTCTCAACAGAATCGATGATGTCCATATGCATCAGTTCATTGACTAGAGATAATTCCAATACATCACAATTACACATGTAGAGAAACTCACTAGTTTTGATCCAATCACAAATTCTCTCATGCTGTGAATCGTATTATGGACATATGGTAAATGAGTTTAAGATCCAATCAAATACATGAAAACATGTATACCCATATAGTGAATCTTCAATTATCAAATAAATGGAACAACCATAAGGCGATTGCCTTAGGACAACTCTCATATATAACTATCAATATATATACAATTTATCCCTTATACAATTTATCTGTGAGCATCCCTAAACACCTCTATTATCTATCGTCCAATCGGGTGTACATTATAGCTCAATCCTTGAACCCTAGGGGATCAGACGCTGGATAATGAAAGTGCTTATGAATGAGTTGGGTATATATATATAGTGGATCAGATGATGGATAATGGAAGTTCTTATGAAATGAGTTGGGTAGGATAACATTCTTTTATATATATATGAATTATTTCTTATACAATTTATCTGTGAGCATCCGTAAACACCTCTATTATCTATCGTCCAATCGGGTGTGCATTATAGCTCAATTCTTGAACCCTAGGGGATCAGACGATGGATAATGGAAGTACTTATATATATATATATATATATATATATATATATAGATCCCCTATATAACTCATCCGTGAGCATCTCTATTATCCATCATCGGATCGGGTGAGCACTATAATCCAATTCTTAAATCCTAGGGGATCGAACGATGGATAATGGAGGTGCTCACGGATGAGTTGTGTAGGAGATTATATGAATGAGTTGTGTAGGGGAATATATATTCTCCTACACAACTCATCCGTGAGCACCTTCATTATCCACTATTCGATCGGGTGAGCACTATAGTCTAATCCTTGAACCCTAGGAGATCAGATAATGGATAATAGAAGTGCTCACGGATGAGTTGGGTAGGATTATATATATATATATATTGCACGGAGATGCACAATAAATGAAAAATGTACAATGTTTCTCTCCCAATGATCTCCAACCAAATTTTTCGTCGTTGATTACCATCCACACTATAGGCCAATCCCTGAATACATCAGAGTCGCCGCCACCGTTTGATAGATCGAACCACAGTAAAATTCCAACAGTGAACCCCTCAGCCACTGGCGACCACAATCGTGGCCAATTCCGATTGCAATCCGGACCGAATCTGAGTGTGATTCCTTCGACATCGGAGTTTGGCCGGATTTCGACCACCCGACAGCGATGCTAAGCTGTAGAAGCTCCGATGGTGAAACACTGTGCATTTCTTGTTATTGTGCATGCTCAAATACTCACGAGGTGTGCATTATGTGGTGTGTGACGTGCGGTGCACGTTGTGTGTGCGACATGATCTCAGTAGTTCATCGCATGAAGATGCACAGTAAATGAAAAATGCAGTGTTTCTCTCCTAATGATCTTAGGCTAAATTCTTCGCCGTCGATTGTCATCCATACTATACCCCACCACCTGAACTTTTTGAGGTCGCCACCACTGTTTGACCGATCAAACCGCGACTGGATTTCGACCAGATTAGGTCGGAATCTGGTTGAATTGTGACTGTCAATACCGCAACCACTAGCAGCCGTAATCATAGTCGATTTCAACCGCAATTCAATCATCATTTGAGTCCAACCAAATCACAACCAAAATCGACTGCAATTGCGAACGCCAATAGTTGCAACGCTGATGGTCATAATTCTATCGAATTTTGATCATGGTCTGACCTATATTCGTCCGTGGTTCGATTGGACTCCAACTTTGACTGGACTATAGTAGGATTTTAATTGGATCGTGGCTGAAATCTGACCAATTTACGATTGCCAACACCATGGTCATTGGCAACCTCAATCATGATCGATGTAGGCTATGATTCGGTTGGAATCTAACCGTGATTTACCTGAACTCTGATGTTGGCTAGACCACGTTCAGATTCCGATCGAATTGTGACCTCCCGACGATGATGCCAAGCAGTAAAAACTTCAACGAGGTGAAACACTATGCATTCCCTATTATTCACGAGTAGCGAAACATAAAAAATCTCGCACAGTAATGCCCTCCGGAGCTTTTATTGCCAGCAGCTGCTGCATTGGCAGCCTCAATTTGGTCAGATTTCGATTGCAATTCGATCCAGTGGCGGTTAAGTTGACCTGATGGTGACGAAGACCTCGACAGGTTCAGGGGCTAGGCTATAGTGTGGATGGCGATCAACGACGAAGAATTTAGCTGGAGATCATCGTGAGAAAAATACAGTGCATTTTCCATTTACTATGCATCTCCGTGCGATGGACGACTGAGATCGCGTCGTGCATGTTGGTGCAATCGGCCCAGGTCACGATTGACCAGACTCGAGTTTGACTTGAGTAATGGTTTGATGTTAGTGTTTTGATGTTTGACATTGATGTTTAACAAATGAGTTGACCATTGTTTAACAATGAGTTGACTATATGGTTGACATGGGGTTGACCATATGATTGAAAAGTCCAAGTGGGACACTTGGCAATGAAAAGTCCGAGTCTTGTGTACTTGACTTGGAAAGTCCAAGTCTTGAGTACTTGGCATGGAAAGTCCAAGCATGGGTCTTAGCAAGGGAAAGTCTAAGCTTGAGTCTTGGCAATTAAAAACTTCAACATGGGTTGGCATGAAAAGTCCAAGCATGGGTCTTGGCAAGGGAAAGTCCAAACTTGAGTCTTGGAAAATGGAAAGTCCAACATGGGTTGGCAAGGGAAGTACAAGGGTTGATATTAGAGGTGTAAAGTCCAAGCGGGAGTCTTGGCAGCATAAGTCCAATGGTTTGGCGGCGTAAAGTCCAAGCGTGTGTCTTGGCAACGTAAGCCCAAATGTGCCTTGGCGATATAGACCATGTTAGCATGACAATAGCTGATAGAAGCACCTAAAGGCTAGCGTATGGATGAACAAGTCATGGATGACTTGGAGGGATCCGATAGGCGTGAGGCTGATGGAGGTGGCTATAAGGCTTAGGTCTAGGCTAAGGGTGGTCTAGTAAGTATGAGGGCATCATACTTGGGGTTAAACCTCATGGTTGAGGTTATCAGTCGACTAGGGCTTTGGACCAGTCGATTGGCCAAGTGTTTTGACACTTGGTAGCTAAGTCGACTTGTAGTAGTCGACTGGGATTATGACCAGTCGACTGCCGTGAGTCGACTAGGGTTCGATTGTGGCAAAAGGCCTTAGCAATGATCGCTAGCATTGGGCCGATCGATTGATTGAGCGAGCAATGATCGCCATAAAGGGCGCTGATCACGTCAAGGTCATGGAATAGAATGCTTGGTAGCCGACTGGTCAGTTGACTATGGCCTTGGCAGTCGACTGATGGGTAATAGCAGTCGACTGCCAGTGTAACCGTTGGCTTGAATGCCGACGTGGATTAAGTCCATTGTGAGACAACGACATTGTTGGCAGTCGACTGCCAGGCACGAAATCAGCCCGTTGCAGGTTATAAAAGTTGCTCGAAATAGAGGATTTCACAATGGTTCTTTGAGGCGATTTGGAGGGGATTTGTTGCTATAATCCAGACCTTCAAGGCTCTTCTCAAGCAACCAAAAGCAACCAATTAAAGTTTTCTTATAAAGTGATTTCCTTTACTTGTATTACATTTCATCCTTGTATTTGCTTGTATTTCTTTTGTAATCTTTGTACAAGGTTTTTTCGCCTTCGACTTGTTATCGAGGAGTGTATTTGATTAGTGGTGGTGTTTGCATCGCTAGGGCTTATTCGAGCCCAACCCGTGGAGTAGGAACCCTAAGGTTTCAAACCACGTTATATCGCGTGTGTTTGTGCTTGTGTATCTTGTTATTATTATTCCGCTGTGCTAACAAGAGTGTAGATGATCAACCGTAAATGATTTCCATAGAAGCAACGAACACGCTATTCACCCCCTATAGCGACGTCCAATTTCTAACAGTGCACTCAACGCGCACCACACAACATAAAATTTCTCTCTATCTCTCTCAATATATATAATACAGAGGTTTGTTATGGTGAGAACTCCCCATGTGCACCCCGTGTGCACCTATACATTGCACAGTACTTTCGCCACACGTCGTTGCTCCGATGGGCACTATAGTCAATCCCTCGAATCTATCGAGGTCGTCTCGCCGTCCCTTTCGTCGAATCACGATTGGATCGTGACTCAATTACTATATATATATATATATATATTATGTTGTTGTTGTTATTATTACTTGTAGGAAATAATTGGTTCTTATTTTGATCTCTCAATGAAATTATACATAAATATTTTATTTTTACAAAACCGTAATTGGAATTATTTCGAAGGATACTTCAATCACAAATATAGAAAATTCTGGAACTGCAAGTTGTGATCACGAATAACTCGCAGTCGGAATGATAGTTATGAATTTTGAACTATCATCGCAACGTCATAATGCCGCAACTCTCAATCCGATGATATGATGATGATTATCTCTTGTTCTTCTCAATAAGATGAGAGTTCTCTCTACTCTCTTAAAAGAAGCCAATCTCTTGCATCCATGTACAGTACTACAAGCACAACCCTCAAGCACAACACTGCACAACCTCATGCACTTCACACATTGCTTCTCACAAGCAATATATCTTTTATATGGGAGGTTATCATGATTTGAAATAATGGGGTCACCCATTATCTCATGCCCCAACGTGAGCCTAAACAATATTTTTCACTTGCACACGAGGGTATATTACTTCCGTCATTAGATCACAACTCATGCAATTCATCACATATCACTCTATTAGGATTCCATATAGGGTTGGACGTCATGTGACTTGCAAGTACACCTACAAATAAAAAATTACTGAATACACCTGTCATTATTGTATCAAAAGATACAATGCTCGCTGCATCCCAAATCCAAGACTAATTACATCCATCGAGCTATTTTCCTCATCGAAAGTAATCTCCAGATCTTGCTCAATATTAAATTCACTAATATGTTTAATCCCTACATGGATGAACATAAAAGACTAGTTGGTGAATATAAGATAATGATGCATTGTCAATTGGTCTTCCTTTTTTCAAACTCGAATCTATCAGTCTCAACTCAGTTGCTTTCCTAGACTTGTCCCTCAGACCTTACTTTATCTTCTGGGGCATCGATAAATAGACTAAAGTAGCAAATACTAAATTAGAACATCAAGAAACAACCGAAAGTCATATGGGCACTAGAAATCCCACCCAGAATATCTCAGATCTCACACAGTAGGACTCGGGGATATTAAGTTACTGTCTCAAGTAATATGATCCAACTATCTCTAGTCATCTTATCACATGTGGC
The DNA here is from genome assembly GCA_025175895.1 of Wurfbainia villosa. Classification (NCBI taxonomy): domain Eukaryota; kingdom Viridiplantae; phylum Streptophyta; class Magnoliopsida; order Zingiberales; family Zingiberaceae; genus Wurfbainia; species Wurfbainia villosa. The sequence goes on from CM046003.1 coordinate 26,554,100, forward strand.
ATGAAATACGTGCCACAGTGTTATTCCCCCATCTCTCTTAAGGACATATGTTAGATTTCTCTAACACAGTATAGGTATGAGATTCAATCTACACATAAGACTCTATCCAGAGATCTCAGAGAGAGTACCTCAAAAGCAATATCACAAATTAAAGGTGATTTTTGAGATCTCAAACTTGGCTACTAACAGGAAACATGGATGTGGGTACTTCCATGTCGGTCATATCACATATGACCTCATCCTGAACACATATCAGGGCGACTTAAGTTCTAGTAGAGCTACTCTCAAAGTCTCTTACTACTAAAAACCATTTCATCTCTACTCTCAAAGGTGGTCACTCGTGTGAGAGAGTCGACCATACCTATCTGACATATCTATTATATCACATAACATATAATGTGACTGAATAATCCACGAGAATTATGTATATCATTAAGCATCATTATTGTCAATTTATTACAAACTGAGAAATGTCATAAATTATACAAATTCAATGACTCTCTATGTCCCAAAAAGGAATCTCTAGTGATAGGTTTGGTGAAGGGGTCAACCGCCATGTGGTGTATTGAAATGTACTTGACAGCTACTTCATTCTTCTTAATGATGTCTCTCACAAAATGATATCGGGTATCAATATGTTTGGTCATACTATGAAACTTAAGGTCTCGAGTGTAAGCGATAGCTTTCTGATTATCATAATAAATCATTATTGACCTCCCACTATCCGCTACAATTCCTAAGTCATCTAATAGTCTTCGGAGCCAAACACTCTCCTGAACTGCTACTGAGCATGCCACGAACTCAGCCCCCATCGTAGATAGAGAAACATAGGTTTGGTTCTTACTACTCCAAGAGATGGCCCCACCATTGAGCAAGAAAGCGAAATTTGATGTTGATTTGTGTTTATCCAGATCGCCTCCCCAATCGACATTCGAATATCCTACAAGTCGCAAATCACCTTCTCCGTAACACAAAGAAAAGTTTACAGTTCCTTTGAGATATTGAAAAATCCTTTTCACTACTCTCCAATGACCCCTTTCAGGATTTGTTTGATATCTACATACCAAACCGACTGCATAACATATATCCAGTCGTGTACACATCATTGCATACATTAGACTTCTAACTACACTAGAATAAGATACTTTACTCATTTCCCTTATTTCTTCTTGAGTTTTAGGACACATTTATAAGCTCATGACTTCATCTTTAGCGATCGGAGTATCTATGAGATTACATTCACTCATCCCAAAGCGCTCGAGATTTTTCTTAATGTGAAGGAGCCATTAATCTTCTTGAGTGATACATCCATATTTGTACTATGAGGATGAACTTAGCTTCATCCATGTCTTTCATGTCAAAACTGGACAACAACCATATTTTAATGGTTTTTAGATACTTAATGTTGTTCCCAGCTAATATTATATCATCCACATATAACGACGAACCACAAAAGAGTTATCTGGCCTTATTAGATAGACACAATGATCCTCCTTGACCATTGTAAAATCATAAAATATCATCTCCTCGTAAAATCTTAGGTACTACCACCTAGATGATTATTTTAGGTCATATATCGACTTCCTAAGTTGAAAGATATTATCTACTTGACCTACTAGAATGAAGCCAGAGGGTTGTTCCATGTATATCTCATCATTCAAACTTTCATTAAGGAAAGCAATCTTTATATCTATATGGTATAACTCTAGATCCAAACTTGTGACAATCGCTAAAAGTAAATAGATTGATGTAAACTTGACTACTAAAGAGAAGGTCTTCTTATAATCAATGCCTTTTGTTTGTGTGTAACCCTTGGCTACCATATGGACCTTATACCTCTCGATCAATCTGTTAACCTTCCTCTTGATTTTGAGAACCACTTGTTTCCAATGACCTTTCTATTCTCAGGTAAGTCAACTAGGTCCTAGACCTCATTGACTTTTATTGATTTTATTTCTTCTTATATGATCTTAAACCATTGGTCTTTTTCAGAACCCTCGAGAGCCTCTCTTAGTGCCCTCGAATCTTCATTGTTTTCTAGAGTCAAAATGAGAATCTCATTCTCAATTGGGAAATGACGATGAGGTATATTTCCCCGACCACTCCTACAAGGAGAGAGAGCCTCCACACTTTCAGATGGGCCACTCCCACTAGGATCAAGATCTGTAACAAGGTCTTGAATCCCGCGGCTGGGCTCGATTAAGCCACTAGGATCATCCATCTCATAGAAGGTGAAGTCTCAAACAATTTCTCCTCTCTTAGGAAAACCATTCTCAAGAAACATGACATCACGAGACTCAATCTCAATTATAGTCCCATCCGTATATTCTTCTAGGAACATATATCTCCCAGAGTGCTCAGAGTATATGATGAAGATACACTTCTTTTTTCTTGGACCTAACTTTCCATACTTGTCCAAGGAATCATTAACAAATGTAGCATAATCCCATAGCCTCAAATGGCTAAGAACAAGTTGCTTCCTCGTCCAAAGTTCGTATGGGGTGCTGACTACGGACTTTATTGGAATACGATTAAGGATGTAAGTTGCAGTCAATAATGCATTCCTCAAATGAGAGATAGATAAATTGACTTGCACCACCATAGACCTCACCATTTTCAATAGAATCCTATTCCTTTTTTCAGTGACTCCGTTCTGCTGAGGAGTAGCAGGAATAGTTAGTTGTCTTGTAATGCCTTTCTCGAAACAGAGCTCTTTAAACTGTTCAGATAGATACTCACACCCAAAATCGACTCTTAGAGTTTTCACCCTCAAGTCTATCTGATTTTCAACCTCACTCATAAACCTTTTGAAGCACTATAGTACCTCTGATTTGTGTGAGATATAATAGACATAATCAAAACACGAGTTGTCATCTATAAATGTAATGAAATATGTGGCTCCTTTCGAGCTCTCACATTCATGAGTCCACAAATGTCAGAATTAACCAATTTCAATGGAGTCTGAGCTCTCATTTCTTTCCCAATGGTTTTCTCGTAGTCTTGCCTACTAGACAAAACTCACACAAGAGCAACTCGACCTTGGTTAGCGAGCCCAACAGGCCACTCACTACTAATCGACCCATCCTCTCTTGACCTATGTGGCCAAGTATATTATACCATACAATCACATCATCCACTATACTATCATATGCAAAGACAATAGGAGATGTAGGATATAAGACTCATGAAATGAAATCAAGTTTAATACATAAAGTCCCTCATGGACTAAACCGGAACAAATTAAAGAACAATCATATGAGATAGAAACTTTAGAGTTTCCAATTAAAACACAGTATCCAAATTGGTCTAGACAATGGGCAGAAAAAAGATTCTGCCTAATTTTTGGAGCATATAACATGTCATGGAGGTACATGACTTGATTACTTTGCAACAATAGATTACAAGTGGCAACCCCTCTCACCTCCACAAATGCTCCATTTCCCACGTATTGTTGGAGATTCTAGGATCATGCACAATAGAATAAAGTGAATAAAATAATTTTTATTTCATCCCAGACATCCCCTAGGGGCCAGGAATCCTTGCTATTGACATAATCTCATGTAATGAAAGGAGAAAAGAAGATTCATATCTTCGAGATTCTTATTGAATCTGTCGAAACCACAAGCAAGACCAACGAGCCTTGCCTCTAACAGTATCCATGTCGGGATCACCTGAGACAACTCCTCGAGTAACAAGTTTTTGTCTCCAATTGGTGCTAGCCAATCGGTGGAGACAAGAGAGGGAAAGAGAGAGGAAAAAAAATGGCTACCAAGGAAGAAAACCTAAGATTACAACATTTACCTCCAAGGATTATCAAGGGATCTATTTATAGATATCTTGATTAGGGCATCTTAGGAGGCTTAAATGGAATCTATCTTTCCATAATTAAGATAAAAATAACCCAGGAAATTTCCATAAGAGAAATATCCAAAAACGGTGGAGCCGTGATACGACTATGTGTTTTACACACGGTCAACGGTGCCAAAAAGGCATAGCTGTGCTATGACACATGGCTAGCTACGTGTCCTTCTGGGCACAACCCAGACTTTGGCCATTTTTGGCCAGAGCCAAGTAGAGCCCGTTCTTGGTAAGGCACGATCGTGTGAGGCTCTGTACGGTCTGTTTAACTTCATTTAGGTGCGATTTGGCTATGCTAAGTCTGACATGGCCATAGGAGGTTACATAGCCTTTGTTTTGCACCTTCTTGGCCTGGTCCAACCAGATACATCTTCTCTCTCACTGAGAATCTTATTCTCAGACTTGTTTCATGTCTCTAGATCACCTGTATTGCATGTGACCCAATTGGTTTTTGGCTATGTTGGCCATTCATAATTAACCCCTTAATTATGAATAGATCATGAGTGACACCTAATAGTACATCATGACCCCAAATTGACAGGAAAGTCTAAATCGACTCCATAACATTTCTGAACCCTTCAACAACTACAATTGTTCGTGCCTTGTTTTTTTCACTCATCCTATACCCACTTGGTTCAGGATATGGTCAATGTGTTCGTCCCTACTGAAGGGTTTTACTTATCGAGTCCGTGAGGGGAAACTTCGCTTCCCACTTCACCTTGGTCGTTTTTTCATGGCGATCCCATCGATGTCCCCAGATTAAAAAATTTAATCCTAGACAAAAAGGATTGCCCAAACAACCAAGTCATCGTCGTGCTATTCGTTTAGAGAGGTCACTTGAACAAACTAGTTGTTCAAGCGACCATCCTCTATTCTACAAGTAGCCGCGGAATAGACGATGTCCGGATCGCCGGTTTTTGTATTTATGTTCGGGATCCAAGTATTATTTAACCATATACAGATTTATATCATGCTCATAGTTGAAAAACAAAAACAAGCAAGTAACAAAAGGAGAAAGAAGAATAGGTATACCTCTCAATCTTCTAATGTATGACCTTCCTCCTTTTGGACATCGTGTGGGCGACGATCTACCAAAAGTCGAAGAACCTAGATCGCAAATCTTCCTTCCTTGCTCTTCCAAAGCAAAAGGAAGAATAGAAACAAGGTTCTTCTCCTCCCTAAAACCAACCAACAAGGAACAAAATAATTCCTTGCCACCGGCCAACTAGGAGGAGGAGAAGATGATGGAAAACAACCAAGACACCAAGGGAAGCCCTATATCTTGTTTCCACCACCTAAGGAGAAGGAGAAGAGAGGCTTGGCCGCCGGCCAAAGGCTGGAAGAGGGTTGGAAAACAAGCTGGATGCCGGCCACCTTGAAGGAAGAAGAAGAAAAGGAATTACCTTCCTTATTTGGTGCCGCCCAAGCCTAAACCCTAATTCCTAATCCCTTGCCACCAACTCCAAAAACCCTAGCTCTCTTGATGTGTTTTTCACGCCAACCCCATGCCCTCCTTTTATAGAGTTAGGGATAAGTCATGAATTAATCTCCTCCATTGGTTCTAGGGATTTAATCTCAATCGTCGGATCTAGAGATTTAATCTCAACCGTCAGATCTTAGAGATTTAATCTCTACCTATGGATATTAGAGTTTTGTTTCTATCCATTGGATCTAAGCTTCATGAGGTGTTAATAGGCTACATTAGGGACTATGAGGAGGAGTTGGATCTTGGCCACCCATGGATCAAGCCCACATAAAGTCCGATCCACTAATGATGATCCAATCCACTAAAGGATCATCATTGATCTACCTCACCAACCCCCATATGATAATATGGGCTCCATATATTATTTGTACATTTTCTCCCCATGTTTAAGATCTCGAATGTCCATCGATTAATTAATTTACTGACCATTAATTAATCAACATCTAACTCCATGAGTAGTACCACTCAACCTTTTCATCATGCCGGATCAAGTCCACCTGCAGGGTTTACATGATGAACCTTATGAGCTCCTCAAGGGGACATCATCATCCTAATATATAGGACACGGTTTCCTCTTATAATCAACGATACACCATATAAATAATATCATCTCCTAACTTACCGAGTTTATCGATTTAATCTATAAATCTCGCCCATTGGTAAATCAAAGAGATGAATACTAAGTATATGTGCCCGTTATTATATCAGGATTAAGAGAATATACTAAATAATATCTGAGGTCCAATTCGATTATGTAGTCAACAATAAATCGAATCACCTCTAAGTCGGTCCTGCTTAATACACACAAAGTGCACTAGTGTGATTCTATGGTCAAGACAAACCAATACCAAATCACACTACAACCATTCCGATGGTTTGTCCAAAGCCATCTCGGTTGTGAGCCTTTACTTATACTTTTCAAGGAGCCGATAACATGATCTCCCGTGTGACACCACACACCATGTTATCTACAATGTAAAGTATTAGACAATATTGCATAACCATAAAAATATGCAAACAATGATCATGTGATTCTTATTTCAAAATAAAGATGTTTATACAAAAGATAGACTTTTCAGTATACATCCCTACACCTACTAAGCTGACTACGTCACACTTAGCCCAAGTTAGTTTTTTTATCCTGTGGATTCAAGTTACTCCTGTATGTTCCCAAGAAGACCATCTTCTTAACATGTTTGCTTTGGCTAGAGACTTCTGAGTAATAATCTTAACAAGAGGCCTAGGGTATACATCTCCTTTATCAAAAGTGGTGAATCCTTTGTGGGCTATTCAATTACCTTTAATTACTTTGGCTTATACCCATTCATCTCGGAGTTACACCTCCTATGGAGATGACTGCGAAGAACTCAAAGTATAAGGAACCATGACCAAGATGACTTGAATACCTCAAGTCTAAGGAAGCTCGCACTCAAGCTGCAATGAGATCTTCAACGACATATAGAACCATATGAAGTCTCATAGCAAGTCATTCCAATGAATTAGTTACAATAATTAACATCCACATGTTCACTCTCAACATCCCTATGCTTCCATTCAGTGAGTACCGAATGCTTGGATAAACCAAAGAGCATAACATGTGCTAGTCTCACTGAATCGATGATGTCCAATCTCATCAATTCATTGACTAGGAATAGTTTCAATACTTACATGATTACACATGATAAGATACCCACTAATTGTGATCCAATCATAATTTTTTTCATGCCATGTATCGTATTGTGGACTTCAGCACATGAGTTTAAGATCCAATCAAATACATAGATAATGTATACTGAAATAGTAAATTTTATTAATAACTTCTTAGACGATTGCCTTATGACACCTCTCAATTGCATCTAACTCCCACTTGGCCTACAACCAATCACCTTGGTATCTAATACCATAGGCCTCTATATGCCTCTCAAACTTTTCTTGGGGAAGAGGCTTTGTCAAGGGATTTGCTAGATTCTTATCGCTAGGAACTTTCTCTATTTGTGCGTCTCTTCTACCTATGATCTCTTTGATCAGATGGTGACGACATAGTACGTGCTTAGATCGCTGATGAGACCGTGGTTCCTTCGCTTGTGCAATGGCACCATTGTTGTCACAGTAAACTGGTAATGCTTCAATAATGCTCGAAACTACTTCAAGTTCAGTAATGAACTTCTTGATCAAGATCGCCTTCTTTGCTGCTTTAGAAGCTGCAATGTGTTGGAGATTCCGAGATCATGCTCAGAAGAATAAGCGAATAAAAATAATTTTTATTATATCCCAGACATTCCTTGGGGGCCAAGAAAATTTGTTTTGACATAATTGTATGAAAAACACACAATGAGAAGGAAAAGATATACCTTCAGAATTCTTTTGAATCCGCTGAAACCACAAGCAAGACCAACAGGCCTTGCCTCTATCAGTATCCACATCAGGATCACTTGAGACAACTCCTAGAGCAGCAAGTCTTTGTCTCCGATTGGTGCTAGCCAACCGACGGAGACAAGGGAAGAGGAGAGAGCAACGACGACTACCAAGGGAGAAAACCTAAAACAAAACCTTAGCCAAAGATTATCAAGAGATATATTTATATATCACTTGATTAGGTCATCTTAGGAGGATTAAATGGGACATATCTTACCATAATTATCCCATAATTAAGGTAAGAACAACCCAGGAAATTTCTATAAAGAGAAATCTCCAAAATCGGCGGAACCGTGACACAACCATGTGGATTCACATGGCCTGGCCATGCCAAAAGAAACGGCTGTGCCAGGACACACTGCGTGGTCGTGTGTCCTTCTGAGCACAACCCAATTCAGCCATTTTTCCGCCTGAAGCAAGGCACTGCCTGTACCAAGTTAGGCACGACCGTGTGAGGCTCTGTATGGTCAGTTTAACTTAGTTTCGGTGCGATATGGCCATGCTAAGTCCAACAAAGCCATAGGACATTCCATAGCCTCCGTTTCACACCCCCTTGGTCTGGTCCAACCAGACATATCCTCTCTCAACGAGAATCTCATTTTAAGACTTGTTTTACATCTCGAGATCACCCGTAGTGTGTGAGACCCAATAGGTTCCCGGTTATGTTGGCCATTTATAATTAACCCCTTAATTATGAATAGATCATGAGTGTCACCTAGCAGTACATCATGACTCCCAATTGGCTGAAAAGTCTAAATCGACTTGAGAACATTTTCTGAACCCTTCAGCAGCTTCAGTTGTTCGTTCCATGTTCCTTTCACTCATCCTATACCCACTTGGTTTAGGACATGGTCTCTATGTTCGTCCCCACTAGGCTGACTACGTACCTAGCCCAAGTTAATTTTGTTGTCCTATGGATTCAAGTTACTCCTACATGTTTCCAAGAAGACCATCTTCTTAACATGTTTACTCTGGCCAGAGATTTCTGAGTAACAATCCTGACAAGAGGTCTAGGGTATACATCTTCTTTATCAGGAGTGGTGAATCCTCTGTAGGACATTCAAACACCTTTGATAACTTTGACTTATACCCAATCATCCCGGAGTTACACCTACTATGTAGATGGATGCGAAGAAGTCAAAGTACAAGTCACCATGATCAAGGTGACTTGAATACCTCAAGTCTAAGGAAGCTCGCATTCAAGCTGCAATGAGATCTTCAACGACATATAGAACCTTATGAAGTCTCATAGCAGGTCACTCCAATGAACTAGTTACCATAACTAGCATCCACATGTTCACTCTCAGCATCCCTATGCTTCCATTCAGTGAGTACCGAATGCTTGGATAAACCAAGGAGCATAACATGTGCTAGTCTCATAGAATTGATGATATTCAATCTCATCAATTCATCGACTAGGGATAGTTTCAATACTTACATATTTACACATGATGAGATACCCACTAATTGTGATCCAATCACAATTTCTCTCATGCTATGCATCGTATTGTAGTCTTCAGTATATGAGTTTAAGATCCAATCAAATACATAGATAATGTATACTCAAATAGTAAATTTTATTAATAACTTCTAAGGCGATTGCCTTAGGACACCTCTCAATTACATCAAACTCCCACTTGGCCTACAACTAATCGCCTTGGTATATAATACCATAGGCCTCTATATGCCTCTCGAACTTTTCTTGGGGAAGAGGCTTTGTCAAGGGATCTGCTAGATTCCTATCAGTGGGAACTTTCTCTATTTGTACTCTCTTCTACCAATGATCTCTCTGGTCAGATGGTAACGACATAGTACGTGTTTGGATCGCTGATGAGACCGTGGTTCCTTCGCCTATGCAATGGCGCCATTGTTGTCGCAGTAAACTGGTAATGCTTCAACAATGCTCGAAACTACTCCAAGTTCAGTAATGAACTTCTTGATCCAGACCGTCTCCTTTGCTGCTTCAGAAGCTGCAATGTACTTTGCCTTTGTAGTAGAATTAGTAATGGTATCTTGTTTGGAACTCTTCTAACTCACCACACCTCCATTCAAGATGAATATGTATCCAGACTGAGATTTGGAATCATCTTTATCTATTTGGAAGCTGGCATCATTATACCCACTTACTACCATATCATCTCCTCCATATACTAAGAACAAATCCTTAGTCTTTCTCAAGTACTTAAGGATTGTCTTGATAGCCACCCAATGGTCCATACCAGGATCCGACTGGTATCTACTCGTAATGCTCAAAGCGTATGATACATCGGGCCTCGTACATAGCATAACATACATGATTGATCCTATAGATGACGCATATGAGATCCGACTCATGCGAATCCTCTCGTCTTCAGTGCGCGGGCACATACACTTCAAAAGGTGAATCCCATGCCTCATGGGAATAAAACCTTTCTTGGATTATTCTATGCTAAACCGTTTTAGCATTTTGTCTATATATGTAGACTGTGAAAGACCAAGCAACCGATTCGATCTATCTCTATAGATCTTAATCCCCAAAATATAGGTTGTTTCTCCCATGTCTTTCATGGAGAACATTTTAGACAACCAGACCTTGACTGTTTGCAAAATAGGAATATCGTTTCCTATAATTAATATGTCATTGACATACAATACTAAGAACATGACCGCACTCCCACTAACCTTCTTATACACACAGGGCTCCTTAGGATTTTGTGAGAAATCAAACTGTTTGATTGTCTCATCAAAATGGATATTCCAACTCCTGGATGCTTGCTTCAATCCATAAATGGAACGTTGAAGCTTGCATACTTTATTTTTGTCAATGGATGTGAAACCCTCAGGTTGTATCATATATACATCTTCAGACAGGTTTCCATTAAGGAAAGCTATTTTCACATCCATCTGTCATATCTCATAATCAAAATGAGCTGCCATGGCTAGGAGTATTCGAATGGATTTAAGCATAGCTACTAGTGAAAAGGTTTCATCATAGTCAACACCTTGCCTTTGACGATAGCCTTTTGTCACTAATCTAGCTTTATAGGTAATAATATTACCATCCATGTCGATTTTCTTCTTGAAAACCCACTTGCACCCTATAGGTGTTATGCCTTGGGGTGGGTTTACCAAGTTCCAAACCTGGTTTTCATACATGGAATCCATTTCTGATCTCATGGCTATTAGCCATCTATCCCTGTTTGAACTATTCAGTGCCTCTTCGTAATTAGTAGGTTCCTCATCATATATGAGCAACAAGTCATTAGATTCACTTATGAGAAATCCATATCTCTCAGGAATCCTACGTGCATGTTCTACTAGATCTACGAGGAGGTGGTGTATTATCAGGTTTAGCTATTACCTCATCCGAATGAGTAATCAGTTGTGGTTCTTGACTAGGCATCTCTTCTGTGTCTACCGGAGCCTCTTGAACTACACTTAATTCAACCTCACTCCCACTGTTTACCTGTAAGAGAAACTCCTCTAGGAATACAGCATGCCTTGAAACAAACACCTTTTGTTCCAAGGGATGATAGAATTGGTATCCCCTCGTTTCCTTAGGGTAACCAATAAATAGACACTAATCAGACTTAGCCTCCAGCTTGTCTGATACTGTCCTCTTCACATAAGCAGGAAAACCCCATATCTTCAAATAAGATAAATGAGGTTTTCTACCTTTCCACATCGCATATGGAGTAGTAGAGATTGCCTTAGTCGGGACTCTATTTAACAAGTAAACAACAGCCTCGAGTGCGTAACTCCAAAAGGTTTTTGAAAGACTTGCATGCTGCATCATTGACCTAATGATCCAACATGAGTCTAGTCCAGTGGCTCATCTCGATCTCCTACAAATAAAGACAAATTTTGCATATAAGTCCAAAATATAAGAGAATTTACAATTAGGTCCAAAAAATGATCCAACTCATAAAACATGCAAATAATCAACAATTAAACACATGAGAGGATTAAAACGGTGATATTAAGGACCAAAATAATACAACAAAATGGTAGTTATCACCTAACCATGTTCAATAAGGTTCGGTTTCACCTTTTAGCCACACCATTATGTTGCAGCATGTAAGGTGGAGTCCTTTGGGACAAGATGCCATTGCCCCTTAGATAATCTTAAAAGTCTTGGCATAAGTATTTGTTGGGATGTATACTGAAAAGTCTATCTTTTGTATGAACATCTTTATTTTGAAATAAGAATCACATGACCATTGTTTACATATTTTTATGGCTATGCATATTGTCTAATACATTACTTTGTAGATAACACGGTGTGTGGTGTCACACGAGAGATCATGTTATCGGTTCCTTGTGAAGTATAAGTAAAGGTTCACAACCGAGATGGCTTTGGACAAACCATTGGAATGGTTGTGGTGTGATTTGGGATTGGTTTGTCTTGACCATAGAATCACACTAGTGCACTTCGTGCGTATTGAGCAGGACCGACTTAGAGGTGATTCTTAGTATTCATCTCTTTGATTTACCAATGGGCGAGATTTATAGATTAAATCGATAGGCTCGGTAAGTTGGGAGATGATATTATTTATATGGTGTGCCGTTGATTATAGGAGGAAACCGTGTCCTATATATTAGGATGATGATGTCCCCACTACAACAAAAATGACAAAAGACAACACCACAAAGACAACGGTTTTAGGAGAAACCGTTGTCTTTTTGTTAAAAGACAACGGTTTTTGACAAAACCGTTGTCTTTGAGCGCCCACATAAAACAAAAGACAACGGTTTACAGTATCCATTGTCGTTGAGCGTATTTTTTTTTTAAAATCAACAACACATTTTACAACGGTTTTCCAGAACTGTTGTCTTTAAGGTTTTTTTTATCTTAACAACAGTTGGGACAACGGTGCAATCAACCGTTGTCAATGAGAATTTTTTTATTGTCGTTGTGATAATATTACAACAGTTTTAAACCGTTGTCAATGAAATTTTAAAAGTTTATAATACTATTAATACTATTTTATTATTACAATACAATGGTGAAATTATTTTTTTAATTATTAATACTATTTTTTTTTTAAATTATTGGAAATAAGTTTTTTTTTAAAAAAATTATAAATATATACGTTTACAACAATATATTTAAAAGTTTATATATATTTTTTAAACAATATATTACAATAATATATTTTTTAAAAGTTGTTATATATATTTAAAAATTTATTAGGTTAAATAAATCTTCCCTAAACTTTTCCGTCGTTCTTACTTTCCGAAAACCTCCGCGGTTCCTACTTCCCAAAAAACCTCCCCCGTTCTTGTACTATGTAGATCTCCGTGAAGACGCTGACGGGGTGGACGATCATTCTTGAGGTGGAGTCCCCGGACACCATCGATAATGTGAAATCGAAGATCCAGGACAAGGAGGGCTTCCCCCTGGACCAGCAGCAATTCATCTTCGCTGGGAAGCAGCTTGAGGGCGGACGCATTCTCGCAGACTAACACCCAAAAGGAGTTCACCCTGTTGGAATGTATACTGAAAGCCTAGCTCTTTTTGAATGAACATTTTATTTTGAAATAAGAATCACATGATCATTGTTTGCATTTTATATATTCATTATATATGTGTGCATATTGTCTAATATTTTACATTGTAGATAACATGGTGCTTGGTGTGGCACAGAAGATCATGTTATCAGTACCTTGTAAAATATAAGTAAAGGCTCACAACCAAGATGGTTTTGGACAAACCATTGGTATGGTTGTAGTGTAGCTTGGTATTGTTTTATCTTGAACATAGAGTTACACTAGTACACTTAGGTGTATTGAGTAGGACCGACATAGAGGTGATTCAATTTAGTACTGACTACATAATTGAATCGGACCTCGGATATTATGTTGTACATGCTCTTAATCCTCATATAATAACGGGCACATGTACTTAGTATTTATTTCTTTGATTTACCAGTGGGTGAGATTTAGATGGATTAAATCAATATGCCCGGTAAGTTGGGAAATAATATTATTTACATGGTGTGCCGTTGATTATAGAAGGAAACCGTGTCCTATATATTAGGTTGATGATGTCCCCTTGAGGAGCTCATAAGGTTCATCATGTAAACCCAGCTGGTTGACTTAGTCAACATGATGATAAGGTTGAGTGTTACTACTCGAGGAATTAGATGTTAATTGATTGATGGTCAGTAAATCAATTAATTGACGGACATTCGATATCTTAAACACGGGGAGATTAATGTACAAATAATATATGGAGCCCATATTGATTTATGAGGTAGTTCAATGATGATCCTCTAGTGGAATGGAACATCATTGATGGATCAGTTTGTGTGGTTCCGATCCATCGGGTGGCCAAGACCCAACTCCTCCTTATGGTCCCTATCGTAGCCTAATATAATCCTTGTGAAGTCTAGATCCAAGAATGTAAAACAAAACCTAGAACCAACGGTTGGGATTAAATCCCTAGATCCGATGGTTGGATGAAACTCTAGAACCAACGGTTGGGATTAAATCCCTAGATCCGATGGTTAGGATGAAATCCTAGAATCGACAGTTGGGATTAAATCCCTAGATCCGACGGTTGGGATAAAACCCTAGATTAGACGGTTGGGATGAAACCTTAGATCCGACGGTTAGGATGAAATCCTAGATCTGACGGTTGGGATTAAACCCTAGATCCGACGGTTGGGATAAAACCCTAAATCCGACGGTGGAGATTAAATCCCTAGATCCGACGGTGGAGATTAAAGGAGGCTTAAGCCTAATTCTATAAATAGGGGGCTTAGGCTTGGGCGGCAAGAATGTTTTTTGGAATTAGGGTTTGGCTCTTGGAGAGGTGGGCGGCTAGGGTTTGGAGCAAAAGTGGGCGGCAACTATCTTCTTCCTTCTAGTTGTTGCCGGCGCCCAACTTGCACCATCAATACTTGGCCGGCGCCCAACCTTAAGGCTTTTCTCTTCTTCCTTTGCCGGCGGTTCTCCTCCCATTGGTGGCCGGTTCTCTTCCTCCTCCCTATTCTCCAAAAGTGGCCAGCGGCAACTCTTCTTGAAGTTGGCCGACGCATCATCCATTGCTCCTTGGCCGGCGGTTGCACCAAATTCCCTAATTTGGTGGCCGGTTCTTGATAGGAAAGGTATTTGCGAGTTCTTCTCTTTGTTCGCAGAGGACAAGGTAGAGAAGAAAGCGATCTAGAAGGCTTCTACTCGTGGAGGTTCTTCGTCCACACGTCGTCCACGAGAAGGATAGGACATACGGTAGAAGATCGTGAGGTATAAAGTTATTTTAACTTTATGTACAGATCTGAGCATGTTCTTATTTGTTTTGATTATGCATGTGTGTGTATGAATATATATTGTATAATCATGGACCCCGAAGACAAACACAAAAACCGGCGATCCATCCGTCGTCTCTTCCGCGGCTAACCAACTAGAAGAGTTGTGTTGCTTGAACAACTAGTTTGTTCAAGCGACCACTCAAGTTGTTAGCACGACGACGAATAGGTTGTGCTAAGGAAGCTCATCCCATCCGGATTAATTCTTTCATTAGTGAAAATTTTAATCCGGGGACATGGGAGCCAATGAGCCTCCGAAGCAACTCCCTACAATTGGTATCAGAGCCACGGTTTCCGGTTTTGTGTGTTTTGGATTCGGTTAATTTTTTATGCACTTTTTCATATATTATATGTGCCGGATAATAGTAGGATATGCGTAGTTTAACTCTTTGGTTGCAGGCATAAGATCCGACTATTATGGCCATGTGTGTGTATGTGAATGGATGTGTGTAAAAATTTATTATTTGAATCCTCGGGGTTGACGAGGCTAGATTAGTATTTAATTTTTGTAATTAAATACGACATTGTTTAGCCGATCATTTTAGTTTACTTTCGATCTAGATTATTTGTACACTCCTTCGTGGAGTATAGGATCGATGGATGTAAATAAAATGATTTATCTCGGCTCAGAACTCTTTGGTGACTTGAGCACGGGAAATGATGGAGTGGACGAGGTGGCGACACGACGGGATGCATATTGGAGGACAATGCCATAATAGTTGGAAAAATTCTGTTTTTTCCATATTTATTGCTTATTTGTTTTATATGCATGTTGTGTATGATTTAAAATTCCTCATTTGCAATTTACTAAGTGGGAGAGGGACATTTTAATTAATTCTCATGACCTCATTATAATTTGACGTGTGATGCAACAAACTTGTGTGTCGGCTCTGAGTGCCTTCCTCCCTGAGGACGGGTTTGTTTGCGGATCACTAGGTCAAATAATGGTTATAGGAAATTATCTAGGAGCATGTGTACTTCCACAGAGGTAAGGCACATAATCTAAAATAATTCCCTAAGTATCGTGTAATGGTGCACACTTAGATACAAATAAAAGTATCCTCCCCATAGGAGTCACTGCTTTTATTTGTAGGGCCAAAGAGGAACCAACTATTAATTTTATTTGTCAAAAAGTAAGGTTGACAAGATAATAAAATTAATGGGTAAAACCTCCTCTTACAAATGTAGAATTCGTATACGTCCACACAGAGTGGCATGCGACATTCTCGGTGATTTGAGGTGTTGGTTGATTTCGGGATTTTATTGTTTTGAGGAATCAATAATTTTTGAAATCTAATATTTTGATCATTGTGATTTTTAGGATTTTCAAATGGCTTTCAACCCACTTGCTGTGATTTTAAAAGAAAACAAACTTACTGGTCCAAACTACATTGAATGGAAAAGAAACCTGGATATTGTCTTAACTGCGGAGGAGTACAAATTTGTACTCTTCGAGGTCTGTCCTCCTAAGCCCACCGATGACTCTGATGAAAAGGAGAAAGAACGTTATAAGAAATGGGTCAAGGCAGATGAGATGGCGCGGTGTTACATTTTGGCATCTATGTCAAATGTGCTGCAACATCAACATCAGGCCATAGCCACAGCTTATGACATGATGTTCAATCTCAAGGAACTTTTCGGACATCAGAGTAGGGCGGCTAGGCAGGAGGCTATGAGAAACTTGATGACGACCTCCATGATCGAGGGAACACCCGTTAGGGATCATGTTCTCAAGATGATGGCTCATCTTAATGAGATGGAAGTCCTAGGAGCTGAGATCGATGGGGAAACCCAGGTCGATATCATTCTCCAGTCTCTGCCTAGGAGTTTTGAGCAGTTCCGCCTCAACTACAACATGAACAAAAGGTTGTATTCGTTGGCGGAGCTTTTGACAGAACTCCAGGCGGCAGAGGGGCTTTTTCGTCAGAGTGCTCAAGCCATGGTCGCTCAGAAGGTTTCTTCCTCTAAACCGAAAGGTAAGAAGAAGAAGAAACAAGGTGGAGCGAAGAAAGTGGCAGTGGGACCGCAGGCAGGAGTGAAGAAGCCGAAAGGCAAGTGCTTCACTTGCAAGCAGACTGGACATTGGAAGGCGGACTGTCCTCGCCGAAAGAACAAAGGTATATCTTCTTGTTTAGTTGTTGAAACATGTTTAGCGGTGTTATCTACCAGTGCCTGGTGTGTAGATACAGGAGCCACTGATCATGTCTGCAATACTTTGCAGGGGTTCCAGGAAACCCGATGACTAGCTGAGGGAGAGATTACCGTCTTCATGGGCAATGCTTCAAAGGTGGCGGCTATTGCAGTGGGAGACATTTATTTATCTTTTGATAGAAATAAAGTTTTGGTTTTGAGAAATTGTCTTTATGTACCTACTTTTAGAAAGAATTTAATTTCAGTTTCTAAATTGTTTATGGATGGGTATTCTGTTTCTTTTAATGACAAAGTGGTTATAAAAAGAAATAGGGAGATTATCTGTTCTGGTACATTGGTTGGCAATTTATATACTCTTGAACCAAAAACTCCCACGATGCATATAGAAATCAATAACTCATCTTCTAAGTCTAATAAGAGAAAAGAACCTTCGCAGATGAACCAAACATATCTTTGGCATCTAAGGCTTGGTCATATTAACCATAGCAGAATTCAAAGGTTGATAGCTGATGGACCTTTGGGTTCATTAGTGGTGGAGGATCTCCCAACCTGCGAATCTTGCTTGGAAGGTAAAATGACCAAGAGGCCTTTCAAGGCCAAGGGGTATAGAGCCAAAGATGTGTTAGAATTGGTTCATTATGATTTGTGCGGTCCTATGTCTATCCAGGCAAGAGGTGGCTTTGAATACTTCGTCTCATTTATAGATGATTATTCAAGGTATGGATACATTTACTTGATGTGCCGCAAGTCTGAATGCTTTGACAAGTTCAAAGAATTCAAGGCTGATGTGGAGAACCGTCAAGGTAAAAGTATCAAGACATTATAATCTGATCGTGGTGGCGAGTACCTCTTGGGAGAGTTTAGGAGTTACTTATCAGAGGCTGGGATTCAATCCCAATTGTCTGCACCTGGCACACCCCAGCAGAATGGTGTAGCGGAGCGAAGGAATAGGACTCTTATGGAGATGGTCAGATCGATGATGAGTTATTCTGAGTTACCTATTTCGTTCTGGGGGTATGCATGGATAATCGACAATGTACACTCGAACTTGGTTCCATCTAAATCGACCTTCTACCCTCAGAGAATTGTGGATCGGGCGAAAGCCTAGTCCGAGACATATTCGGATATGGGAGTCCAAAGACATGTCTTTGAAGGTCGATCGGTAAGTTGGAACCTCGTACAGAAGTATGCATGTTTGTTGGCTACCCTAAGGGAACGAAAGCTGGTTTGTTTTATAATCCTAGAGCACAGAGGGTGATCGTTAGCACGAACGCCAGATTTCTAGAGGAGGATTATGTAATGAACCACAAGCCCAAGAGTAGGATTGTTCTGGAAGTCCCGACTTGATTACCAAAGAGGAGACACCACAAGTCATCGCATGCCGCGTGTCATAGAGCATACACAGGAGGCACCTCGTCAGTAGTGGGAGGGTTGTTAGACAACCCGAGAGATTCATGTTTTTGGGAGAGTCTTGACTTAGTCCTAGTGAACATGAACTGATCCCCGACATATGACGAGGCAATCCAAGATAGAGATGCGATATCTTGGCAAAGAGCGATGAATTCGAGAAAGAATCTATGGATTCTAATCAGTCTGGGAGCTAGTAGAGCCACCCGATGGTGTAAAAACCATTGGATGCAAGTGGATCTACAAGAGAAAGAGGAGTAGACGGAAGGTTGAGACCTTCAAAGCTAGGCTTGCGAAAGGGTATACTGTAAAGAGGGTATCGATTATGAGAGACCTTTTAGTAATATGCTTAAGTCTATCCGGATTCTCTTATCTATAGCTGCTCAATGGATTATTTAGATTTGGCAGATGGATGTCAAGACAATTTCCTTAACGGAAGTCTTGAGGAGAACATCTATATGCGCAACCAGAGGGATTCATTGCAAAGGCAAAGAGCATCTTGTATGTAAGCTTAATCGTCCATTTATGGATTGAAGCAAGCTTCTAGATCTTGGAACATCCGCTTTGATGAGGTAATCCACCATATGGATTTATTCAAAGTCCGATGAGCCTTGTGTATACAAGAGATGTAAACGTAGTGGTGTTTCTTGTACTATACGATGACATTTTGTTAGTTGGCAACAATATCAAAGTGTTATCGATGTAAGGGTATGGTTGTCCAAACAGCTTTGATATGAAGGACTTGGGAGAAGTGGACACATCCTTGGGATCAAAGTTATAAGGGATCGCAAGAAAAGGATGTTGTGCTTGTCTCAAGCTTCATACATTGACACTATCCTTGCTCGCTTTTAGCATGCGTAACTCCAAGAAAGGTTTTCTACCTTTTAGACATGGAGTTCCTTTATCTAAAGAGATGTGTCCCAAAACATCAAAGGAGATAGAGGACATGAAGGCGGTTCCTTATGCTTCGCAGAGGGAAGCCTTATGTATGCTATGCTATGTACGAGACCGGATATCCGCTGCCGTGGGCATGGTTAGCAGATATCGAGTAATCCCGACAGGACATTGGATCGCGTAAAGCATATATTGCAAGTACCGAGAAGGACTAGGGATTATATGTCGTTTACCGCAGATCAATTAGTCCTCGTGGGTTACACGGATTCTGGATTTCCAATCGATAGGGACAAGAGTAAGTCTACCTCGGGTTTGTGTTTACTTTTGGAGGTGGAGCCATAGCATGGAGGAGTGTCAAGCGTAAATGCGTGGACTCTACCATGGAAGCCGAGTATGTGGCACCTCCGAGGCGCCAAGGAAGTCAGATGGCTCAGAACTTCTTGATGGACTTGGATGTGATTCTGGTTTGCCTAACTATCACAATTTATTGTGATAATAGTGGTGCAGCTTGCAAACTCAAGGAACCACGAGCCCATAAGGCGAGTAAACACATAGAGCGAAGTACCACCTCATACGAGAGATCGTAAAGCGAGGAGAAGTTGTCCGCCAAGATTGCATCGAGAGGATAACTCGGCGGATCCATTCACTAAGGCCCTTCCAAATAAAGCGTTTGATAGGCATGTGGAGGACATGGGGATCAGATGTATGGCAGAGTGATGACGACATAGTCTTTTAGTATAAGTGGGAGATTGTTGGAATGTATACTGAAAGCCTAGCTCTTTTTGTATGAACATTTTATTTTGAAATAAGAATCACATGATCATTGTTTGCATTTTATATATTCATTATATATGTGTGCATATTGTCTAATATTTTACATTGTAGATAACATGGTGCTTGGTGTGTGTAAGATCATGTTATCAGTCCCTTGTAAAATATAAGTAAAGGCTCACAACCAAGATGGTTTTGGACAAACCATTGGCATGGTTGTAGTGTAGCTTGGTATTGTTTTATCTTGAACATAGAGTTACACTAGTACACTTAGGTGTATTGAGTAGGACCGACATAGAGGTGATTCAATTTAGTACTGACTACATAATTGAATCGGACCTCGGATATTATGTTGTACATGCTCTTAATCCTCATATAATAACGGACACATGTACTTAGTATTTATTTCTTTGATTTACCAGTGGGTGAGATTTAGATGGATTAAATCAATATGCCCGGTAAGTTGGGAAATAATATTATTTACATGGTGTGCCGTTGATTATAGAAGGAAATCGTGTCCTATATATTAGGTTGATGATGTCCCCTTGAGGAGCTCATAAGGTTCATCATGTAAACCCAGCTGGTTGACTTAGTCAACATGATGATAAGGTTGAGTGGTACTACTCGAGGAATTAGATGTTAATTGATTGATGGTCAGTAAATCAATTAATTGACGGACATTCGATATCTTAAACACGGGGAGATTAATGTACAAATAATATATGGAGCCCATATTGATTTATGGGGGTTGGTGAGGTAGTTCAATGATGATCCTCTAGTGGAATGGAACTTCATTGATGGATCAAGTTTGTGTGGTTCCGATCCATCGGGTGGCCAAGAACCAACTCCTCCTTATGGTCCCTGTCGTAGCCTAATATAATCCTTGTGAAGTCTAGATCCAAGAATGTAAAACAAAACCTAGAACCAACGGTTGGGATTAAATCCCTAGATCCGATGGTTGGATGAAACTCTAGAACCAATGGTTGGGATTAAATCCCTAGATCTGATGGTTAGGATGAAATCCTAGAATCGACGGTTGGGATTAAATCCCTAGATCCGACGGTTGGGATAAAACCCTAGATCCGACGGTTGGGATGAAACCTTAGATCCGACGGTTGGGATGAAATCCTAGATCCGACGGTTGGGATTAAACCCTAGATCCGACGGTTGGGATAAAACCCTAAATCCGACGGTGGAGATTAAATCCCTAGATCCGACGGTGGAGATTAAAGGAGGCTTAAGCCTAATTCTATAAATAGGGGGCTTAGGCTTGGGCGGCAAGAATGTTTTTTGGAATTAGGGTTTGGCTCTTGGAGAGGTGGGCGGCTAGGGTTTGGAGCAAAAGTGGGCGGCAACTATCTTCTTCCTTCTACTTGCACCATCAATACTTGGCCGGCGCCCAACCTTAAGGCTTTTCTCTTCTTCCTTTGCCGGCGGTTCTCCTCCCATTGGTGGCCGGTTCTCTTCCTCCTCCCTATTCTCCAAAAGTGGCCGGCGGCAACTCTTCTTGAAGTTGGCCGGCGCATCATCCATTGCTCTTTGGCCGGCGGTTGCACCAAATTCCCTAATTTGGTAGCCGGTTCTAGATAGGAAAGGTATTTGCGAGTTCTTCTCTTTGTTCGCAGCGGACAAGGTAGAGAAGAAAGTGATCTAGAAGGCTTCTACTCGTGGAGGTTCTTCGTCCACACGTCGTCCACGAGAAGAATAGGACATACGGTAGAAGATCATGAGGTATAAAGTTATTTTAACTTTATGTACAGATCTGAGCATGTTCTTATTTGTTTTGATTATGCATGTGTGTGTATGAATATATATTGTATAATCATGGACCCCGAAGACAAACACAAAAACCGGCGATCCATCCGTCGTCTCTTCCGCGGCTAACCAACTAGAAGAGTTGTGTTGCTTGAACAACTAGTTTGTTCAAACGACCACTCAAGTTGTTAGCACGACGACGAATAGGTTGTGCTAAGGAAGCTCATCCCATCCGGATTAATTCTTTCATTAGTGAAAATTTTAATCCGGGGACATGGGAGCCAATGAGCCTCCGAAGCAACTCCCTACACACCCTTCACTTGGTGTTCCGTCCCAACGGCGGCGGCAAAAAAATGCAAGGGGAAAACCTACACGAAGCCCATGATGATCAAGCACAAGAATAAGAAGGTCAAGCTCGCCTTCCTTCGGTCCTACAAGAAAGACGACGCCACTGATCAAACTTCCCCTGGTCAAGCTCGTCGTTCCTAGTTTTTTTTTGTTCAAACTAGGATTTAGTCTTCATAAAGTCTGGTTAGGGTTGTAAAGCACAAGAATAAGAAGGTCAATCACGCCGTCCTTCAGTTCTACAAGTACAAGAATACTAACGACGTGCATTTTGTACGTCGTTAAAAGTCTCACTATAAAAAATTAAATTTTTTGCAGCGCGCCAATCAAGTGCGCTGAGGATAATACAATATTTGTTAATATGAAATAATAACGGTGTACAATTTGCACGCTGTTAAAATTATCATTATAAAAAATTACATTTTTCACAGCGTGCCAATCAAGTGTGTTGCGGATAATACTAAGCTTTTTAATATGAAGTAATAATAGCATACAATTTGCACGCCATTAAAAGTTTCATTATAAAAAAATAAACTTTTTGCAGCGTGTCAATCAAGTGCGCTGCGGATAATAACTAAATTTGTTAATATTATTCGCAGCATGCATTTTGTATGCCATTAAAAATATCATTATAAAAAATTAAATTTTTCACAGTGCGACAATCTAGTACGTGGATAATATTATATTTGTATGATTATAAAAAATAAAATTTTTAAAATTTAAACACATTTGCTATTAGTATTAAATAATTTATTATTTTTAATATGAAAATAATTATTTTAAAAAAATTTAAAGAACGCATTTGTTATTAGTATTTTTATTAATTATATTACTAATTAATAATCATATATATTTAAAATTGATGTAATTTTATTTAAGTGTGCTGCGTTTCTGTATCGCCGTCATTTTTTCTCCTCACGAAACCTTAGCCACCGAAACCTAGGTTTTTTCTCCTGCTCATTGCTCGTCTACCGCCCCTCACAGCCTAATCGCCAGATGCGGTCTTGCCCAAGGAGTCTCCAGGCATCATCCTTCTCTAGAATCCATCGTCACATGTCGATCTCCATCGCGACCTCGACCCTCTCCGTCGCAATCCTCGCCGGCGCCTTCTTCCCAGACATCTTGCGGTAACAACAACTCCTCCCTTACTGTATAGATTTTGCTCCAGTCACGCGCACGCTGTCGTTCCAACAACGGTTTGGGTCTGACGGTCGTAGGAAACCCTTCACTAAGCAGCCTTCCCAGTTCACATCGCGCCAATGCCTTAAAGCCCTCTCGATGGCATCAAACCAGTCACCGCTGCTACCGACAATGGCAGGAGACAAGACGCTGGGTCTCTCGATTTGAAGTGGTTTAGGGCCTCTGTCCATTTCTGACTCATTGGCTCACTTGAGGGAGCACGTTTCGTGTTGCATACCAGGTTGGGATTGTGATTTATCTGTTTTTTATCTTAATTTGCTATTGGTTGTTTTGATTCCTTTATTCTCTTGCTATATGCTTTGATGAAACTACATTCATCGCCAGATGAGCGGCAATAGTGCATCCCAGCAAAAAATATGACTTTCTATAGTTGTTTGATGTTGTAATTATCTCTTACTTGGAAATTTTTAAATAAATATAGAACTCTATCAGTGGATGTTTATTATGGCATGAGCAACAATAGTTTAGAGTCTCAGAATGATATTTTTTTTATTATTTCATTAAGAGTAATTTATTTGACTTGGTATTTCAAAGATACGACAAGCTCATTGTTGAAACATGATTCTTTTAGTCAACACTAATTATTGGGAACATGATCGATATTGTTTATATTTATTTCTTGTTTGATTTAAGGTGATTACAACATTTGTAAGGTTTGCCTCATTATAGAGTTAAATGGACAGATAAATTTTGTCGTGCTAAAATCAAGTAGTTGGGGCTTATCAATTCACATAGTTTTTGCTCCCTTCAATTAGCTCCAGGTAATAGTTTAACTGGGTAGATTGTGTCTAATCAAACAGTATCAAGACAGAGAGTCATTAGTTTGTTTGACATGCTGGCTACTAAAATAATAGAAAGGTTATGGATTGATAGGGAGCCATTAATTAGTCCAAGGAAATATTAGAAGTTTGGTGAGTTAGCTATCTTAGAATCACTAGACTAGACACCTCATTGTTATTGTGATAAATCAAATTTAAAAGAACCCACGTCTTGACTATTGCATATCAATCTTCAAAGTTAATGCATTTGTAAAAGTTGAGGTTTTACAATAAATTCGAACTAACTAGTGGGGAACATCATTATGCAACATGAATACACACACACAAGAATGCATGTGGAAAATATCTTTGTTGATTAATAATACAAAGAAGGGTAGAAGACTACCTAGATCATCCTATTAGAATAATCCCCTTCCTTAACGCTAAACATCTCCATAGTAAATTATGATCCCTATAAGTTCACTAAATCGATCATAAATATTTAGTTGTTTTATTTTTAATCAGGTTATTTTATTGGTATTATAACTGCTCTTAACTTTCTTGGCATCATATAAAGCACATGCTATTTGTTAGCATTTATTTCCATTGAGTTTCATAACTATTGGTATTTTTTATGATTACCAAATATATACAACACCTTGTAGTTTATTTTGAACACTTCCATATTAGCTGATTATGTCTATATTTGTGTATGTTCGTTTCATAGTCATAATGGGAAATATTTTTATGCATTGTATATAAAAGTTATATTGATGTCAAATCCAAAGAAAGAGCTATTAAATATTTTGCACTTTGTAGGAAAGGGAAAGCTTTAGTGTATGTATTTCTAAAATGGTAGGTTGATTTTTGGGTGCTATTTATATTGGTTATATTCAGTTAGATGATTTTGAAACATGTTTACGTTACCATCATTTTCAAATTGTATTTTATAAATTTTTTACATCCTACATATATTAAAAGTGCTTAATATGTTAATTTCTCATTGTGCTTTACCTCCCAGTGATGCAATAGTTTGAACTATGATTGCGATTGATATTTTATCTAGGTCTTTCATAATGTTTTATGGATGATTGCAATATTTTCACTATCTTAGGTCTTTCATCATATAACATATGTTGTTTTTTTACTTTTTGTAATAACCTTGATAGACATATATTTTCTCTTGAAGTTATACTTTGGGATTTGCAAATTGTCGATGCATTCTAAAATGTGCTATTTATATCAAAACCAATTCTGTAGGGACAAACCTCGACACAAAACAAATATTGCTGCCTTAGTTTACCCTTAATTCGCTTACAATCAAATATATAGTTATCAATGTTTGAATAGAACTAAAATGCATAATGAAAAATTGAAGGTTAAGCTTGTAATTGAAGCTCTCTGATTTTAGGTTAGAAATCATCTAGAGTTCTTCAATGTCAATGTAAATTGAAGTATTGCTGCTCAACGATTTGGATTTCATTGTAAGCCCATTCTATAAATATGTTATCATTTCTCATATAGAATCATAATGACCATTGACATTATAGTTGAATAAACATATTTAATTGTAAATTATCAACTTGATTCTGACTTGTAAATTCTTGTAATTCTGCATTGGAAACTCATCCAATTAATTTCTTAATATATACCATATTTTAGTAATTATGAATTTAATGATCTCTAATGCATTCATAGGAAGCTCTTTTGAAGAAATTCAAGAATATGGAGGAAGTATCTGAAAAACAATAGGATAGCGATACCATAAAAGATTTGGGCCATTGTAGAAGGTAGTATGTTTTGGTGTTTGTTCAACTATGCGATACTAATGATCAGGGTAGATTTTTGCAAAAATTCAATCTAATTGGCATGTTGATTTTGAAATTTCTTTAAACAAAATTTTAGTGTATTTGGGCATCAGGTTGCTTTTGCTTTGCTCTCTTCAAGATAAATAACATGTACCATGGCAACTCAATGTCTTCATGGAATAGGCCAATGGAAATTTTTGGATCTCTTGGACACTCATAAACTTATAGTTCATTTGTTGTTATCAATTAGGAATTTGGATGTCATGGAGTGGAAATCATTGAATCTTCAAATTGAAAAGCAAGGACTATTATTGATGCATCAGTCAAGGTATTTTGATGTTTTAATGTGCCAGTGTTCCTTCATTATATCTTTTTTTTTGGGAATAGCTTGACTTACATATTGTATCATTTAGATGTTTGACAAGTTTCAATCAAACTATTTTTTATGTGTGGCCTAGCGATAAGGTTTCCTTTCAAGTTTCTACTAATATCTACACTACAAATAAATTCTTCATCTTCGATTTGTTTCGCATGCAATGTGTTTACTTATTTTTTTTCTTTAATCCATTACATTGTAAAGATGCCCATTTAGATGACTCTGAAGTTTCCACAATTGAAAGGCTTGCAATCGCCATGGACAGATTAAGAGAGATTAAGATTGAGGGGATGGAGAAGGTAAACATGGCATTGAGTACAGTCATCTTTTAAATTTACAATAATATGAGCCCATACTAGTATTTTACCGCTTTAACATTTTTCATGTACAATGTTAAAACTATGGAATTTGATGGATATGCTTATTGAAGAGCAACATCATTTTCAGAACATTGCCAGCTGCTTCAAGAAGCATGTACTGATGCCAATACACTCAGTGAATTTTCATAGTATCCAACTTGTGGATCGCTTGGTCTGCTCAATGCGGGTATTTTGTTTTACGATATATGAGAGAGATAATTGAAGGCGCCGCATCCTTTGACAAGTCTTCCCTACGATCAATAGTAATATTAGATATATTTTCAAATTTTCTTATTGATACCATAGCATTTAATTACATTTTCATTTTTTCACATGCTTAAATTCGTGATATGAAAGGAAATTGATGAAGTACATTGAGGGACTGATTGCATACAAGATTACATATCTGATGATTAGGAGAGATTTAAGTGTACATACATCTTTTGGTTAGATTCTATAAGTGTTTTGCTATGCAAATACTTTTGGTGCATATGATGTGTAGTTGTTTTGCCACAGTACTTTTTCATATATATCGGTAAAAGTGATCATTTAAAATGTAATGTGACCTTGTACTTTACATTGCTACAAGTGCGAGTGTATATATCTTATTGATGTTGTATGATTTATATTAAAAATGCAACATCTACAACGGTTTATTATGTGTATATATGTGTTGAGAAATGACAACTAAAAAACCGTTGTTCATGAGCAAAAAACCGTGGTAAATCGAATCGACAACGGTGAAAAACCGCTGTAGATTTATGAAAGATAAACGGTGAAAAAGCTGTTCTATTAGAAAAACCATGGTAAATCGAATTGCAGAATAGTGGTTTGGTCAAAGACAACGGTTAAAAACCGTTGTCTTATCTTTGAAAAGACAATGGTTTTTCACCGTTATCTTTGACCAAACCAATATTCACAACGGGTCGATTTAACACGGTTTTTCACCATTGTCTTTCCTTAAATCTACAACGGTTTTTCACCGTTGTCTTTGACCAACGGGTCGATTAACCATAGATTTTTTTGCTAATAGACAATGGTTTTTCACCATTGTCTATTCGATTTTTTGGTGTAGTGCCCCTTGAGGAGCTCATAAGGTTCATCATGTAAACCTTGCAGATGGACTTGGTTCGACATGATGAAAAGGTTGAGTGGTACTACTCATGGAGTTAGATGTTGATTAATTAATGGTCAGTAAATTAATTAATCGATGGACATTCGAGATCTTAAACACGGGGAGAAAATGTACAAATAATATATGGAGCCCATATTAACTTATGGGGGTTGGTGAGGTAGATCAATGATAATCCTTTAGTGTATTGGATTATCATTAATGAATCGGACTTTATGTGGGCTTGATCCATGGGTGGCCAAGATCCAACTCCTCCTCATGGTCCCTATTGTATCCTATTAAAACCTCATGAAGCTTAGATCCAATGGATAGAAACAAAACTCTAGATCCAAAGGTAGAGATTAAATCTTTAGATCCGACGGTTGAGATTAAATCTCTAGATCCGACGGTTGAGATTAAATCCCTAGAACCAATGGTGGAGATTAAAAGGAGGCTTATCCCTAACTCTATAAAAGGATAACAAGGGGTTGGCGTGGAGGAGAATTCCAATAGAGAAAGGACTAGGGTTTTGGGCGGCAAGAAGAATAGGGGTTGGCGGCACCAAATAAGGAATCTATTTCCTTATCTCCTTCTTCCTCAAGCTTGCTGGCACCCAAACAGCTCCTTCCTCGTCTTGGCCGGTGGCCAAAGCTTCCCTTCTCCTTCTCCTTGGCCGGTGGTAACAAGATTTAGGGCTTTCTCTTGGTGTCTTGGCCGGTTTCCATCATAATCTCCTCTTCCTTCTTGGCCGGCGGCAAGCTCCATCCTTGGAGGTTGGTGGTTGGTTGAAAGAAGGAAAAGAGCCTTGTTTCTATTCTCCCTCTTGCTTGGAACGAGTAAGGAAGGAAGATTGCCGATCTAGGAGCTTCAACTTTTGGTAGATCGTCGCCCACATGACGTCCGAAAGGAGGAAGGTTATACAATAGAAGATCGAGAGGTATATCGATTCTCTATTTTTATATGTTACATGTTTATTTATGTTTTTCAATTATGAGCATGATATATTCTGTTTGTGGCTAAATAATACTTGGATACCGAACATAAACACAAAAATCGATGATCCGTACATCGTCTATTCCGCGGCTATTCGTGGAATAGAGGTTGGTCGCTTGAACTGCAAGTTTGTTCAAGTGACTACTCTAAACGAATAGCACGATGATGACAAGGTTGCTTGGGTGTTCCCTTTTGTCTAGGATTAAATTTTTAATCTAGGGACATCGATAGGATCGCCATGAACAAGCGATCGAGTTAAAGTGGGAAGCGAAGTTTCCCCTCACGGATCACTCAATGAAACCCTACAATTGGTATCAGAGCCAAGGTTTCCGGTTTTGTGTGTTTAGGATTCGGTTACTCTTATGTAGTTTTTCAATATATTATATATGCTGGATAATAGTAGGATATGCGTAGGTTAACTCTTTGGTTGCAGTCATAAGATCCGACTATTATGGCCATATGTGTGTATGTGATTGTATGTGTATATTTTGTTGAATCCTCGGAGTTGATGAGGCAAGTATTTAATTTTTTTTGTAAATTAGATACGACATTGTTTAGCCACTCTTTTTATTTTAGTTTACTTTCGATCTAGATTTCATGTACACTCCCTCGTGGAGTATAGAATCGATGGATGTAAATTAAAATAGATTTTAGTCTCGGCTCAGATCTCCGGATGGCTCGTACATGGCGTAGGAGGAGCGGACGAGAAGGCGATGCGATGGGAGACATATTGAAGACAAAAGCCATAATAGTTGGAAAATAATTTATTTTTCATATTTATTGCTTATTGTTTGATATGCATGTCGTAGGCTAGAGAATTCCTCAATTTCAAATTACTAAGTGGGAGAGGGATATTTTTATAAATTCCCACGGCCTCCATTACAATTTGACATGTGATGAAAACAAACTTGCGCGTCGGCTCTGAGTGCCTTCCTCCCCATCGGATGAGTTTGTTTGCGGATCACAAGGTCGAATATGGTTATAGGGAATTATTAAGGAGCGTGTGTACTTCCCCATCGGAAGGCACATAACCCGAGATAATTACCTTGGTACTGAGTAATGGTGAACACTTAGATACAAATATAAGTATCCTCCCCATCGGAGTCACTGCTTTTATTTGTAGGGCCAAAGAGGAACCAACTATTAATTTTACTTGTAAAAAAGATAGGTTGATAAGATAGTAAAATTAATGGGTAAAACCTCCTCTTACAAATGTAGAATTCGTATACGTCCACACTATCGTGGCATACAATATTCTCGGTGTTTTGAGGTGTTGGTTGATTTTAAAATTTTATTGTTTGAGGAATCAATAATTTTTTGAAATCTAATGTTTTGATCTATGTGATTCTTAGGTTTTCTTTCAAAATGACTTTCAACCCGCTTGCTATGATACTGAAAGAGAATAAACTTACTGGACCCAACTATGTTGATTGAAAGAGGAATCTTGACATTGTCTTGACTGCTGAGGAATACAAATATGTACTCCTCGAAGAGTGCCCTCCTAAGCCTGCAGATGATTCTGGGGAAAAGGAGAGAGAGAGTTATAAGAAGTGGATCAAGGCCGATGAGATGACACGGTGTTACATTTTGGCATCTATGTCAAATGTACTGCAACATCAGCATCAAGCCATGCCCACTGCTTATGACATGATGCTCAATCTCAAAGAGATTTTCGGACACCAGAATCGGGCTGCGAGGCATGAAGCCATGAGGAACTTGATGACGACCACCATGATCGAGGGAACACCCGTAAGGGATCATGTTCTCAAGATGATGGCTCATTTGAATGAGTTAGAAGTCCTCGGAGTTGAGATCAATGGGGAAACCTAGGTCGATATCATTCTCCAGTCTCTACCTAGGAGTTTTGAGCAGTTTCACCTGAACTACAACATGAACAAGAGGTTGTATTCGTTAGCGGAACTTCTGACAGAACTCCAGGCGGCAGAGGGGCTATTTCGTCAGAGTGCTCAAGCACATGCCATGGTGACCCAAAAGGTTTCTACTTCTAAGATGAAAGGCAAGAATAAGAAGAAACAAAATGGGGAAAAGGCGGTGGGAGGTACTCAGGGAGGAGTGAAGAAGCCGAAAGGCAAGTGCTTCACTTGTAAGCAGATTGGACACTGGAAGAAGGACTGCCCCAACCGCAAGCAGAATAAAGGTATATCTTTTAGTCTAGTCGTTGAAACATGTTTAGCAGTGTTATCTATCGGCACCTAGTGTGTAGATACGGGAGCCACTGATCATGTCTGCAATACTTTACAGGGGTTCCAGGAAACCAGACGATTGGCTGAGGGGGGAGATTACCGTGTACTTGGGCGATGCCACGAAGTTGGCGGCTGTTGTAGTGGGAGACGTTCATTTATCTTTTGAGAAAAATAAACTTTTGGGTCTTGAGAATTGCCTTTATGTACCTTTATTTAGAAAGAATTTAATTTCGGTTTCTAAATTATTTATGGATGGATATTCTATTTCTTTTAATGACAGAGTTGTTATAAAAAGGAATAGGGACATTATCTGTTCAGGTGCATTGATAGGAAATCTATACACACTTGAACCAAAACCTCCCACGATGCAAATTGAAGTTAATAACTCATCTTCTAATTCCAATAAGAGAAAAGAACCTTCGAAGATGAACCAAACATATCTTTGGCATCTTAGGCTTGGTCATATTAACCTAAGAAGAATTCAAAGGTTGATAGCTGATTGACCTCTGGGTTCATTAGTGGTGGAGGATTTCTCAACCTGTGAATCTTGCTTGGAGGGTAAAATGACCAAGAGGCCTTTTAAGGCCAAGGGGTATAAAGCCAAAGATGTGTTAGAATTGATTCATTCTGATTTGTGTGGTCCTATGTCTATCTATGCTAGAGGTGGTTTTGAGTATTTCGTCTATTTTATAGATGATTACTCAAGATATGGATACATTTACCTGATGAGCCGCAAGTCTGAATGCTTTGACAAGTTCAAAGAATTCAAGGCTAATGTGGAGAAACGTCAAGGTAAAAGTATCAAGACACTATGATCTGATCATGGTGGCTAGTACCTCTTAGGAGAGTTTAGGAATTACAATTGGTATCAGAGCCAAGGTTTCCGGTTTTGTGTGTTTAGGATTCGGTTACTCTTATGCATTTTTTCCATATATTATATGTGCCGGATAATAGTAGGATATGCGTAGGTTAACTCTTTGGTTGCAGTCATAAGATCCGACTATTATGGCCAAATGTGTGTATGTGATTGTATGTGTATATTTTGTTGAATCCTCGGGGTTGACGAGGCTAGTATTTAATTTTTTTTGTAAATTAGATACGACATTGTTTAGCTACTCTTTTTATTTTAGTTTATTTTCGATCTAGATTTCATGTACACTCCCTCGTGGAGTATATGATCGATGGATGTAAATTAAAATAGATTTTAGTCTCGGCTCAGATCTCAGAATGGCTCGTACATGGCGTAGGAGGAGCGGACGAGAAGGCGATGCGATGGGAGACATATTGAAGACAAAAGCCATAATAGTTGGAAAATAATTTATTTTTCATATTTATTGCTTATTGTTTGATATGCATGTCGTAGGCTAGAGAATTCCTCAATTTCAAATTACTAAGTGGGAGAGGGATATTTTTATAAATTCCCACGGCCTCCATTACAATTTGACATGTGATGCAAACAAACTTGCGCGTCGGCTCTGAGTGCCTTCCTCCCCATCGGATGAGTTTGTTTGTGGATCACAAGGTCGAATATGGTTATAGGGAATTATTAAGGAGCGTGTGTACTTCCCCATCGGAAGGCACATAACCCGAGATAATTACCTTGGTACTGAGTAATGGTGAACACTTAGATACAAATATAAGTATTCTCCCCATCGGAGTCACTGCTTTTATTTGTAGGGCTAAAGAGGAACCAACTATTAATTTTACTTGTAAAAAAGTTAGGTTGATAAGATAGTAAAATTAATGGGTAAAACCTCCTCTTACAAATGTAGAATTCGTATACGTCCACACTATCGTGGCATACAATATTCTTGGTGTTTTGAGGTGTTGGTTGATTTTAAAATTTTATTGTTTGAGAAATCAATAATTTTTTGAAATCTAATGTTTTGATCTATGTGATTCTTAGGTTTTTTTTTCAAAATGACTTTCAACCCGCTTACTATGATACTGAAAGAGAATAAACTTACTGGACCCAACTATGTTGATTGAAAGAGGAATCTTGAAATTGTCTTGACTGCTGAGGAATACAAATATGTACTCCTCGAAGAGTGCCCTCCTAAGCCTGCAGATGATTCTGGGGAAAAGGAGAGAGAGAGTTATAAGAAGTGGATCAAGACCGATGAGATGTCACGGTGTTACATTTTGGCATCTATGTCAAATGTACTGCAACATCAGCATCAAGCCATGCCCACTGCTTATGACATGATGCTCAATCTCAAAGAGCTTTTCGAACACCAGAATCGGGCTGCGAGGCAAGAAGCCATGAGGAACTTGATGACGACCACCATGATCGAGGGAACACCCGTAAGGGATCATGTTCTCAAGATGATGGCTCATTTGAATGAGTTAGAAGTCCTCGGAGTTGAGATTGATGGGGAAACCCAGGTCGATATCATTCTCCAGTCTCTACCTAGGAGTTTTGAGCAGTTTCACCTGAACTACAACATGAACAAGAGGTTATATTCGTTAGCGAAACTTCTGACAGAACTCCAAGCGGCAGAGGGGCTATTTCGTCAGAGTGCTCAAGCACATGCCATGGTGACCCAAAAGGTTTCTACTTCTAAGCTGAAAGGCAAGAAGAAGAAGAAACAAAATGGGGCAAAGGCGGTGGGAGGTACTCGGGGAGGAGTGAAGAAGCCGAAAGGCAAGTGCTTCACTTGTAAGCAGATTGGACACTGGAAGAAGGACTGCCCCAACCGCAAGCAGAATAAAGGTAGATCTTTTGGTCTAGTCGTTGAAACATGTTTAGCAGTGTTATCTATCGGCACCTAGTGTGTAGATTCGGGAGCCACTGATCATGTCTGCAATACTTTACAGGGGTTCCAGGAAACCAGACGACTGGCTGAGCGGGGAGATTACCGTGTACTTGGGAGATGCCACGAAGGTGGCGACTGTTGCAGTGGGAGACGTTCATTTATCTTTTGAGAAAAATAAACTTTTGGTTCTTAAGAATTGCCTTTATGTACCTTTATTTAGAAAGAATTTAATTTCGGTTTCTAAATTGTTTATGGATGGATATTCTATTTCTTTTAATGACAGAGTTGTTATAAAAAGGAATAGGGACATTATCTGTTCAGGTGCATTGATAGGAAATCTATACACACTTGAACCAAAACCTCTCACGATGCAAATTGAAGTTAATAACTCTTCTTCTAATTCCAATAAGAGAAAAGAACCTTCGAAGATGAACCAAACATATCTTTGGCATCTTAGGCTTGGTCATATTAACCTAAGCAGAATTCAAAGGTTGATAGCTGATGGACCTCTGAGTTCATTAGTGGTGGAGGATTTCCCAACCTGTGAATCTTGCTTGGAGGGTAAAATGACCAAGAGGCCTTTTAAGGCCAAGGGGTATAGAGCCAAAGATGTGTTAGAATTGGTTCATTCTGATTTGTGTGGTCCTATGTCTATCTATGCTAGAGGTGGTTTTGAGTATTTCGTCTCTTTAATAGATGATTACTCAAGATATGGATACATTTACCTGATGAGCCGCAAGTCTGAATGCTTTGACAAGTTCAAAGAATTCAAGGCTAATGTGGAGAAATGTCAAGGTAAAAGTATCAAGACACTACGATCTGATCGTGGTGGCGAGTACCT
This sequence comes from Wurfbainia villosa, assembly GCA_025175895.1. Taxonomy (NCBI): domain Eukaryota; kingdom Viridiplantae; phylum Streptophyta; class Magnoliopsida; order Zingiberales; family Zingiberaceae; genus Wurfbainia; species Wurfbainia villosa. The sequence goes on from CM046003.1 coordinate 26,588,877, forward strand.
CTTAGGAGAGTTTAGGAATTACTTATCAGAGGCTGGGATTCAATCCCAATTGCTTGCACCTGGCACACCCCAGCAGAATGGTGTAGCAGAGCGAAGGAATATGACACTTATGGAGATGGTTAGATCGATGAACTTGGTTCCATCTAAATCAGTGCCTTCTACTTCCACAGAATTGTGGACTGGGCGAAAGCCTAGTCTAAGACATATTCGGATATGGGGGAGTCCAGCACATGTGCTGAAGGCAGATACTGGTAAGTTGGAACCTCGTACAGAAGTACGCATGTTCGTTGGCTATCTTAAAGGAACGAAGGGTGGTTTGTTTTATAGTCCTAGAGATCAGAGGGCGATCGTTAGCACGAACGCCAGATTTTTAGAGGAAGACTATGTGATGAGCCACAAGCCCAAGAGTAAAATTATTCTGGAGGAATTAAAAGGGGAAGTCACTTCTTCAGTACCACCGGTACAAGAGGATATACCATAAGTCACTGTACCGCATGTCATAGAGGATACAAAGGAGATACCTCATAATAGTGGGAGGGTTGTGAGACAGCCTGATAGATTTATGTTCTTGGGAGAATCTTCTGATTGTGTCCCTGGCGAACATGAACTTGATCCCTGGACATATGACGAGGCAATCCAAGATAAAGATGCAGCATCTTGGCAAAATACGATGAATACTGAGATTGAATCTATGGATTCAAATCAGGTCTGGGAGAGAGTAGAACCACCCGATGGTGTAAAAACCATTGGATGAAAGTGGATCTACAAAAGAAAGAGAGGAATAGATGGGAAGGTTGAGACCTTCAAAGCGAGGCTTGTTGTGAAGGGGTATACTCATAAAGAGGGTATCGATTATGAGGAGACCTTTTCGCCGGTAGCCATGCTTAAGTCTATCTGGATTCTCTTATGCATAGCAGCTCATATGGATTATGAGGTGTGGCAGATGGATGTCAAGACAACTTTCCTTAATGGAAGTCTTGAGGAAAACATCTATATGAAGCAACCAGAGGGATTCATTGAGAAGGGCAAATAGCATCTTGTATGTAAGCTTAATCGGTCCATTTATGGATTGAAGCAAGCTTCGAGGTCTTGGAACAAGGTGTTGGCGTGGAGGAGAATTCCAATAGAGAAAGGACTAGGGTTTTGGGCGGCAAGAAGAATAGGGGTTGGCGGCACCAAATAAGGAATCTATTTCCTTATCTCCTTCTTCCTCAAGCTTGTCGGTGCCCAAACAGCTCCTTCCTCACCTTGGCCGGCGGCCAAAGCTTCCCTTCTCCTTCTCCTTGGATGGTGGTAACAAGATTTAGGGCTTTCCCTTGGTGTCTTGGCCGGTTTCCATCATAATCTCCTCTTCCTTCTTGGCCGGCGGCAAGCTCCATCCTTGGAGGTTGGTGGTTGGTTGAAAGAAGGAAAAGAGCCTTGTTTCTATTCTCCCTCTTGCTTGGAATGAGTAAGGAAGGAAGATTGCCGATCTAGGAGCTTCAACTTTTGGTAGATCGTCGCCCACACAACGTCCGAAAGGAGGAAGGTCATACAATAGAAGATTGAGAGGTATATCGATTCTCTATTTTCATATGTTACATGTTTATTTTTGTTTTTCAATTATGAGCATGATATATTCTGTTTGTGGCTAAATAATACTTGGATCCCGAACATAAACACAAAAACCGACGATACGTACATCGTCTATTCCGCGGCTATTCGTGGAATAGAGGTTGGTCGCTTGAACAACAAGTTTGTTCAAGTGACTACTCTAAACGAATAGCACGACGATGACAAGGTTGCTTGGGTGTTCCCTTTTGTCTAGGATTAAATTTTTAATCCGGGGACATCGATAGGATCGCCATGAACAAGCGACCCAGTTGAAGTGGGAAGCGAAGTTTCCCCTCACGGATCACTCAATGAAACCCTACAGTATTCACCACCTCGATCCGATCGATGTACTTTAATACTTTTCCCAAGTTGTTTCTCTGCTTCCTTTCTAAAATCTTTAAACCTTTCAAAGACTTCAGACTTGTATCTTAACAGATACAAATACCCATATCGTGAATAATCATCGATAAAGGTAATGAAGTAGCTATAACCTCCTATGGCATGAGTTGACATTGGTCCGCATACATCGGTATGTATAAGACCCAATACCTCAACTGCTCGTTCACCCTTTCCTCTAAAGGTAGTTTAGTCATCTTTCCTTTTAAGCATGAAACACATGTGTCTAATGAATTTGATTCATAAGACTCCAAAATGACAAGCCTCTGCATTTTGGACATGCGTTCATTGCTTATATGGCCAAGATGATAATGCGATAATTGCGAGGTTAATTGATTATCTAACTTAGCATGTTTTCTATTTTATTCGATATTGAATATCTCGTTGGATGTATCTAACGTGTAGATCCCATTATTTAATATCCCAGTAGCTTAAAGAACACCATACAACATAATGTAACAACAATTATTACTAAACGTCAAATGATAACGTTTCTTATTCAAACATGAAATAGAAACAATATTCTTTATTAATACAGGAATATAAAAACCATCATCCAACTCTAAGACTAGTCCTGTAGGAAGTCGCAACATATAAGTACCCTTGGCTACAACAACAACTTTTGCTCCATTGTCAACCCTTAGATATGCTTCTCCCTTAACTAGTTTTCTTATGTTCCTAAGCCCCTGTACATCATTACATATATGTGAGCCACACCCGGTATTATAACACATGTCCAAGAGGTTTAGGATTTCCAAAAATGAACTATTTCACTTAACGCGAATCTTAAAGTGTATAAACTATTTTGCTTATTATAATAATTACTTCATTAGTAGTTAATTAATCGCCGACGTCCAGGGCTTCGTTCGTTGGTTATCTACCCAAGTGCTAGAAGAAACAGTATGACATTCAATAACAAATAAACCTGAAGTAGATTGGGCATCAGATGACTTTTTCTGCTTCAGTGACTCCATATACTCTTGCAGTTTCTCTTCTAATGTCCATCCTTGCCACAATGATGGCAGGTGCCCTTGGGAGTTATTTCTTCCATCTTTGCCTTCTTCTTCCCTTTAACTTTTGTTTTTTTTTTTGACTTCCTCTTAGAACCTTTCTTTGAGGAGTCAACCAACATCACCACCTTCTGTTCCTTCTCAATAGATAACTCCACTGTTTTGAGCATATTGATCAATTCAGGAATCGTGGACTCAATCTTATGTTAGTAATATATGAGAGATGTCCTAAGGCAATCGCCTTATGAATGAACCATTTATATGATAAATGAAGATTCACTATTTGAGTATACATGTTTTATGTATTTGATTGGATCTTAAACTCATTTACTGAATGCCCACGATACGATTCACAGCATGAGAGAATTTGTGATTGGATCACAACTAGTGAATATCTCTACATGTGTAATTGTGATGTATCGAAATTATCCCTAGTCGATGAATTGATGGATTTGGACACCATCAACTCTGTCGAGACTAGCACGAGGTATACTCCTTGGTGTATCCAAGCAGCTGATTCTCACTGGCTGGAGACATTGTGATGTCCGGAGTTAATCATGGATGCTAGTTATGGTAACTAGTTCATTGGAGTGACCAGCCGTAAGACTTCATATGGTTCTCTGCATATATAGATATGTCAATGAAGTTCTTACTGTGGCTTAAGTGCGATGTTCCTTTGACTTGCGGTATTCAAGTCATCTTGATCATGGAGACTTATGCTTTGACATCTTAAGCAAACATCTCTAAGGAGATGTAGACCCGGGATGATTGGGTATAAGTCGAAGTGATCGAAGGTGTTTGAATAGCCTATAAAGGATTCACCACTCCTTGCGAGGAGATGTATACCCATGGCCTCTCGTCGGATTGTTACTAAAGTCTTTGGCCAAAGCATTACATGTTTAGAGTAAGGTACTCTTCGATACATGTGGAGTAACTAGAATCCGTAGGACGAGGAAATGATACTTGGGCTAGGTGTGACGTAGTCAGCCTAGTGGGGACTGACACAATAGACCATGTCCTGAACCAAGTGGGTATAAGATGAGTGAAGGGAATGGGGCACGATCCATTCGAGCTACTGAAGGGTTTCAGAAACAGTTCTGGATCAACCATTGATCTTTTCGGTTAATTGGGGATCATGATGTACTACTAGGTGCAACTCATGATCATTCTATAATTAATGGTTAATTATAGACGACCAACATAAACCGAGAACCTATTTGGTCACACGCACAACGAGCGTAATCCAAAGGATTTAAAACGAGCTTGAGAATGGGATTCTCAGACCGAGAGAAACTAGGTTTGGTTGGACCAAACATAAAGCGAGCATGAAATCGTTTCAGTCGCAATGGAAGCGTGGATGGGTCGTGTCTTATGAAGACATAATGGATGAACCAAAATGGTTTGGTTCTAATCCAATGGAGGAGAATAAACCAAAGGGTTTGGTTTATTTTAAACGAATGAACCAAAAGTTGGTTCGGTTCATTTTAACTTAAAATAAACCATCTTGGTTTGGTTTATTTTAACTTATCTTAATGGAGCGGGTTAACGGGCCTAATGGTTATGATCCAATAACCATTAAGAGAATTAGTTCTCTATAAAAGAGGGCATTAGGGTTTGTTAAGCCCTAATCAAGAGGCAAACCTAGTTTGGCCGCCCACCCTCCTCTTGTTGGCGCCAACTCTATTGCCGCCAACCATCTCTTCCAACCGGCGACCAGCTGCTGCCATTTCCTCCTCTTGCCGGCGACGAGCTGCTGCCGGAGGAGCTCCGGTGATCTTCCTTGGCTCCGGCGACAAGGTGAGCAAGTCTCTTTCCTTATTTGGCCGGCGCAAGGTCTCCACCAAAGCTGTCCAGTTTTCTGGACAGCTTATTCTCCTCTCATCGGAGTGTCGTTTGGACGACGGTTAGAGCTCCGACAGCGGCTAACTTACCGGGGATTCGATCTCCGGTAATCCTCTGAGGTGGAGGACGAAGGATTCGTCAATTGGTTGACGAATACCTCTCCGGAGAAGCGAGTTTTGAGGACTCGTATTAGGATCTGAATTTGGATTCGGATCGTGATCATCTCTCGATCACGTCGTCTTCGACAAGAGGCTAGTAACCCGTACGAGGACGAAGCTCGTGGCTTAGCGAAGTCATCCCGAGGAACTTGGCGTGGATACGGATAGAGACGATTCTATCAATGATCGTTCCGGTTGATGCCGTTCCTGCTACACGTCATACGAAAGGTATAACGTAGATAAATTTCCTTTTATTGCAAATTTAAATTTATGGTTATGTCTACACTTGTTGTAATATGCATGCGTGTGTTGTGTGTGTTGTAATAAATATAGATTTATTATTTTTATTGTTTCCGTTGTGTTCATGTTTACGAAACGTGATCGAACACACACACACGGTCTAAAATCCAACAAGGGTATCGAGCCCAGTGTTGTGTTTCGACATAATTGTAAAATGGTTTTGCGATAGTCATAATGTATTTCTGGAAATTTTCTAATTTTGGAAATTTAGAAGTATTTATGGAAATTTTTCAATTTTGGAAAGTCTAGAAGTATTTATGGAAATCTTCCACTTTTGGAAAGTTGGAAGTATTTATGGAAATTGATATTTTCCATAAATAAAATATTTGATTAGATTCTAGAAATTTGTTTCTTAATTTAATCATGATTTGATTTGGGAAATCAAATCTTAAAATATTTTATTTCCATAAGTAGTTTTAATGATTTAGGAAATTAGTTTCCTAAATAGATTTTCCTTAATCAAATAATTCCATGAATAAAATATGTGATTAGATTTGGAAATTTGTTTCCTAATTTAATTATGATTTGATTTGGAGAATCAAATCTTAAACATATTTTATTTCCATAAATAGTTATGACATATAAGGAAATTATACACATGACATAATTGTATGCCATGTAATTGCATTAGATGCATAACATTATGCCATGCATGTCGTGACATGTAGATGTATGCCATGTATGCCATGCCATGTAGATAATAGTTATTTGCATGCAAAGAGGATGAGACATAAAAACCCTTAAACAATATTAAAGCCTACACCTTTCATTAATATGGTTAGAACCAGAGTTCCGTTTCTTGTTTGGGTTGTTGGACTCTCTCCAAGCCCGGCTCGAACCCGAATATGTTCAAACCATGGAATAGTTTAATACTAATATGGTAAGAGTCAGAGGTCAATCGTTAGCTTTGGTTGTTGGACTCTCTCCAAGCTGGGCTAATTGGTTGAATGCGCTCTAACCATATTAAAACTATTTTCCGATTAATGGGTTGGCTTTAACCTGGAGCATCGGCTTGTTGGACTCTCTCCAAGGTCGATGTAAAGGGAGGTGAAGTTGGGTGCTATGCATATGATGCATACTTGTTAATGTGTTAACAACCCGATGTTTGTGTGAACATTCAATTAGTTGATAGCACATTGTGATAGTTGCATATATGTGATATGCAATCGGTATAGTTGATACCTACCGTCGTAGCTATGAATGACTTGTTGGACTCTCTCCAAGGTTGTTCATATCTATGATGGATATCAGCCCATTCGGAGATGGACCTACGATCTCCCGAAGTGATTTTGGGTTTTTTGAAATTCGAAAAATGAATGGGATTTATAAATGTATATTGATGCATTTTTAAAAATCATTTTCTCATATATGCTCGTTTTGTATTTCTAAGATTGATCATGATGTCTTTAAATTTGCGTTCCATTTTGGATTCGAATAAATTGACTGGGCCGAGCTTCATGGACTGGCTTAGAAGCTTGAGAATTGTTCTCAAGGTTGAAAAGCTTGCAAATGTCCTCGAAGCGCCTCTTCCCACCCGTCCTAGTGACGATGCAACTCTGAACCAATTGTTGGCCTATCAGAAACATGTGAGTGATTCTGAACAAATGAGTTGCATCATGCTAGCTTTGATGGAACCCAAGCTACGAAAGCAGCATGAGCATATGGATGCTCATATCATAGTCCTTCATCTTTGTGAGTTGGTTGATGAGCAAGTGAGATTCGAAAGGTTCGAAGTCTCAAAGCTCCTCTTCACCTCTGAGATGCTAGAAGGTTCATCTATGGTACTGCTCAATATGCTGAAGACTGTGGAGTCTTCTGAGAAGCATGAGCAGGGGACGGTGCTATTAGTTGATTCCTCGAAGAAAGGTTCTAAGAGGAAGTCAAATGAACAGCAGAAGGAAAAGAAGAGAAAGGCTAAGAAGGTAGAACTATCACAAAAGGAAACTTGCCATCATTATGGCAAGGAGAGCCATTTGCGAAGAAAGTGCAAGATTTATCTTGAGTCCGTGAAGAAGAACAAGGCATCGGATGCCCCATCTTCTTCAGATATCTTCGTTATTGATTGTCATTCTATTTCCTCAAACACTTGGGTATTGGATACTGGGTGTGGCTCACATATATGTAATGACATACATGGGCTAAGGAATAGAAGAAGACTCGTCAAGGGAGAGTCAAATTTGCGTGTTGGGAATGGAGCAAAGGTTGCTGCAGTCGCCATTGGAACACATTTGTTGAAACTCCCTACAGGACTTGTCTTAGAACTGGACAATTGCTTTTATGTTCCTTCGTTGATAAAGAACATCATTTCTATTTCTTGTTTAAATAGAAATGGGTACCATTTGACTTTTAGTAACAATTGTTGTTACATAACTTTGAATGGAGTTCTTTATGGGACTGAAACTTTAAGCAATGGTGTTTATACGTTGGACGTATCCAGTGACATCTTCAATATCAAAGCGAGCAACACACGTGCTCAAAAGGATAATCAAATAGACTCCTATATGTGACATTGTCGTCTTGGCCATGTAAGCAAGAACCGCATGTCCGAATTACACAAATGTGGAATTCTGGAATCGTTTGAATTGGATTCATACGATACATGCGAATCATGCTTAAAAGGCAAGATGACTAAGTTACCTTTTACTGGAAAAGGTGAACGAGTGGGAGAGTTACTAGGTCTAATACATACTGATGTATGTGGACCTATGTCAACTCAAGCTTTAGGAGGCTATAGCTACTTCATTACCTTCACCGATGATCACTCACGGTTTGGGTATGTGTTCTTGATGAAACACAAGTCTGAAGCCTTTGAAAGGTTCAAAGAATTCAGAAATGAAGTAGAGAAACAACATGACAAGAGTATTAAAATACTTCGATCGGATCGAGGTGGTGAATACTTGAGTTAGGAGTTTCTTGATTACCTAAGAGACAATGGCATATTGTCTCAATGGACTCCGCCCTATACACCACAGCATAATGGTGTATCTGAGAGGCGTAACCGGACCTTGTTGGACATGGTCAGGTCAATGATGAATCATGCGACTCTTCCCAAGTCCTTTTGGGGTTATGCACTTCAGACAACTGTTTACTTGTTAAACAGAATGCCTACCAAGGTAGTCTCAACTACTCCATATGAGATATGGAATAGTAAGAAACCTCATGTATCTTACTTGAAGATATGGGGTTGTCCTGCTTATGTGAAGCGGACTGTATCAGACAAATTGGATGTTAAGTCTGATAAATGTCTATTTATTGGATACCCTAAGGAAACAAGGGGTTACCAATTCTATCATCCTGTGGAACAAAAGGTGTTTGTTTCAAGGCATGCTGTGTTTCTAGAGAAAGAGTTTCTCTTGCAAGAAAACAGTGGGAGTGTCGTCGAGCTTGAGGAGGCTCGAGAGACTCAAATAGACATTGATGAGATACCTGGTGAAGCACAACAACCGACAACTCATAGTGATGAGCAATCGGCTGGATCTATTGTAACACCACATCTTCGTAGATCTGGCAGAACACGCAATATTCCTGAGAGATATGGATTTCTCGTAAGTGAATCGAACGACGTGTTACTCATTGATGATGAGGAGCCTACCAGTTATGAAGAAGTGCTGACAAGTTCAGAAAGGGATAAGTGGCTTGGTGCCATAAAGTCGGAAATGGATTCCATGTATGAAAACCAAGTTTGGAACTTGGTTGACCCACCTGAAGGGATAAAGCCTATAGGGTGCAAGTGGGTTTTCAAGAAGAAAACCGACATGGATGGTAATGTGATTACCTATAAGGCTAGATTGGTGGCGAAAGGATATCGTCAAAAAGCAAGGTGTTGATTATGACGAAACCTATTCGCCTGTAGCTATGCTTAAATCCATTCGGATGCTCCTGGCCATAGCGGCTAATTATGATTATGAGATATGGCAGATGGATGTGAAAACAGTTTTCCTTAATGGAAACCTGCTCGAGGACGTGTATATGATACAGCCTGAGGGTTTCACATCGGTTGATAAAACCAAGGTATGCAAATTGCGACGGTCGATTTATGGATTGAAGCAAGCATCCAGGAGCTGGAATATCCGTTTTGATGAGACGATCAAAAGTTTGATTTCTCACAAAATCCAGACAAACCTTGTGTGTACAAGAAGGTTAGTGGGAGTGCAGTCGTGTTCCTAGTATTGTATGTCGATGACATACTACTTATAGGAAACGATGTTTCAATCTTACAGTCAGTTAAGGTTTGGTTATCCAAGACATTCTCCATGAAAGACCTGGGAGAAGCAACCTACATCCTCGGGATTAAGATCTATAGAGATAGATCGAAACGGTTGCTTGGTCTTTCGCAGTCTACATATATAGACCGAGTGCTAAAGAGGTTTAGCATGTCGGAATCCAAGAAAGGTTTCTTACCCATCAGGCATGGGGTACACCTTTCGAAGTCTATGTGTCCACGCACAGAAGACGAGAGGATTTGCATGAGTAAGATTCCCTATGCATCCGCAATAGGATCTATCATGTATGCTATGTTATGTACAAGGCCCGATGTATCATACGCTCTGAGTGTCACGAGCAGATACCAGTCCGATCCAGGAATGGATCATTGGGCGGCTGTTAAGACGATCCTTAAGTACTTGAGAAGAACTAAGGATGTGTTCCTAATATATGGAGAAGGGGACATGGTGATACGCGGGTATACGGATGCCAGCTTCCAGACAGACAAGGATGATTCCAGGTCTCAGTCTGGATACGTGTTCACCTTGAATGGGGGCACAATAAGTTGGAAAGGTTTCAAGCTTGACACTATAGCGGATTCTGCCACTAAGGCAGAATACGTTGCAGCTTTGGAAGCAGCAAAGGAAGCGGTTTGGATCAAGAAGTTCATCTATGAACTTGATGTGGTCTCATCAATGATCCAAACATGTGCTTCGCCGCTATCATCTTATCAGAGAGATCATCAGTAGGAACGAAATACAAATCGAGAAAATTCCCACTGAAAGGAACTTAGCGGATACTTTGACTAAAGCATTACCTCAAAGTAAGTTTGAGGGTCATGTTAGTGCTTATGGTATTGGATACCGTAGCGATTGGCATTAGGCAAAGTGGGAGTCTATTAGTAATATATGAGAGATGTCCTAAGGCAATCGCCTTATGAATGAACCATTTATATGATAAATGAAGATTCACTATTTGAGTATACATGTTTTATGTATTTGATTGGATCTTAAACTCATTTACTGAATGTCCACGATACGATTCACAGCATGAGAGAATTTGTGATTGGATCACAACTAGTGAGTATCTCTACATGTGTAATTGTGATGTATCGAAATTATCCCTAGTCGATGAATTGATGGATTTGGACACCATCAATTCTGTCGAGACTAGCATGAGGTATACTCCTTGGTGTATCCAAGCAGCTGATTCTCACTGGCTGGAGACATTGTGATGTCCGGAGTTAATCGTGGATGCTAGTTATGGTAACTAGTTCATTGGAGTGACAAGCCGTAAGACTTCATATGGTTCTCTGCATATATAGATATGTCAATGAAGTTCTTACTGTGACTTAAGTGCGATGTTCCTTTGACTTGCGGTATTCAAGTCATCTTGATCATGGAGACTTATGCTTTGACATCTTAAGCAAACATCTCTAAGGAGATGTGGACCCGGGATGATTGGGTATAAGTCGAAGTGATCGAAGGTGTTTGAATAGCCTATAAAGATGTGGAGTAACTAGAATCCGTAGGACGAGGAAATGATACTTGGGCTAGGTGTGACGTAGTCAGCCTAGTGGGGACTGACACAATAGACCATGTCCTGAACCAAGTGGGTATAAGATGAGTGAAGGGAATGGGGCACGATTCATTCGAGCATCAAGGGTTTGAAACAGCGATCACGGATCAACCGTTGATCTTTTCGGTTAATTGGGGATCATGATGTACTACTAGGTGCCACTCATGATCGTTCTATAATTAATGGTTAATTATAGACGGCCAACATAAACCGAGAACCTATTTGGTCACACGCACAACGAGCGTAATCCAAAGGATTTAAAACGAGCTTGAGAATGGGATTCTCAGACCGAGAGAAACTAGGTTTGGTTGGACCAAACATAAAGCGAGCATGAAATCGTTTCAGTCGCAATGGAAGCGTGGATGGGTCGTGTCTTATGAAGACATAATGGATGAACCAAAATGGTTTGGTTCTAATCCAATGGAGGAGAATAAACCAAAGGGTTTGGTTTATTTTAAACGAATGAACCAAAAGTTGGTTCGGTTCATTTTAACTTAAAATAAACCATCTTGGTTTGGTTTATTTTAACTTATCTTAATGGAGCGGGTTAACGGGCCTAATGGTTATGATCCAATAACCATTAAGAGAATTAGTTCTCTATAAAAGAGGGCATTAGGGTTTGTTAAGCCCTAATCAAGAGGCAAACTCCTCTTGTTGGCGCCAACTCTATTGCCGCCAACCATCTCTTCCAACCGGCGACCAGCTGCTGCCGTTTCCTCCTCTTGCCGGCGACGAGCTGCTGCCGGAGGAGCTCCGGTGATCTTCCTTGGCTCCGGCGACAAGGTGAGCAAGTCTCTTTCCTTATTTGGCCGGCGCAAGGTCTCCACCAAAGCTGTCCAGTTTTCTGGACAGCTTGTTCTCCTCTCGTCGGAGCGTCGTTTGGACGACGGTTAGAGCTCTGACAGCGGCTAACTTACCGGGGATTCGATCTCCGGTAATCCTCTGAGGTGGAGGATGAAGGATTCGTCAATTGGTTGACGAATACCTCTCCGGAGAAGCGAGTTTTGAGGACTCGTATTAGGATCCGAATTTGGATTCGGATCGTGATCATCTCTCGATCACGTCGTCTTCGACACGAGGCTAGTAACCCGTACGAGGACGAAGCTCGTGGCTTAGCGAAGTCATCCCGAGGAACTCGGCGTGGATACGGATAGAGACGATTCTAGCAAGGATCGTTCCGGTTGATGCCGTTCCCGCTACACGTCATACGAAAGGTATAACGTAGATAAATTTCCTTTTATTGCAAATTTAAATTTATGGTTATGTCTACACTTGTTGTAATATGCATGCGTGTGTTGTGTGTGTTGTAATAAATGTAGATTTATTATTTTTATTGCTTCCGCTGTGTTCATGTTTACGAAACGTGATCGAACACACACACACCGCGGTGCCGGAAACCCAACATCTTATTCATTTGATAGTTCATCACAAATTGTGAATAGCTACTAGTAAAATTGTGAAGAATTAAGTCAATACTTAATTCATGGTCCATAAAAAACCCTAATGATCCCAATCGCTCAATATAGCTATTCATCTTTAGCGCAAACTGCACTGCAGATGAACCCTCCTGCATCTTTGAGTGAAAGAGGAGCTGGGTTACCTTGAACCTTTCAGATCGTGCCTGCTCATCGAACAACTCTCAAAGATGGAATACAATTGTATTGGCATCCATATGCTCATGTTGCTTCTGCAACTTAGGAGACATCGACGCTAGCATAATGCAGCTCGCCATCTTAGAATCAGCAACATATTTTTGGTAAGCCAACTTTTGGTCACCAGATGCATTATCTGCAGGAGGTTGGGGAAGAGCCTCTTCAAGGACATAAGCTAGCTTTTTAGCCTTGAGAACAATTCTCAGGTTGCGAAGCTAGTCCAAGAAGTTTGACCCAGTCAATTTATTGTTGTCTAAAATCGAACGTAAATTAATGGAGGTCAACATGTTGTTCTAATTACTACTTAGACATACAAAAAGAGGTGTAAAAGAGAGATGAATTAATAATAATTTAAACAATTTACATTAACAAGAAACTCCTACTATTTTATCAAATTCAATAGTCCTCACTTTGAATTCAAGAGATGGTAGGTGATCTCTTAGTGGGTTTATATCCATTATGACTAAAAACAACCTTGGAGAGAGTCCAACAAGTCATTCATAGTCATAATGTTAGGTATCAACAATACCCATTATATATCAAATATATAACTATCACTTTATGCTGTCAACTAATTGAATGTTCACATATATATTAGGTTGTTAACTCATTAACATATATACATCCAATGCATATCACCTAATTGCACCTCTGTCCACATTGACCTTGGAGGGAGTCCAACAAATCAATGCTTTCAGTTAAGGCCGACCCATTAATTGTGAGATCGAATTTAAATGATTTGAACACATCCAATTTACAAGCCAGGCTTGGAGAGAGTCCAACAACCCAAACTTGAAATTGACCTATGTGTTGGGTTTCCGGCACCGCGGCGTGTGTGTGTTCGATCATGTTTCGCAAACATGAGCACAGCGGAAGCAATAAAAATAATAAATACTCTTATTTATTACAACACACACAACACACGCATGCTATTACAACAAGTGTAGACATAACCGTAAATTAAAATTTGCAATAAAAGGAAATTAAACTACGTTATACCTTCCGTATGACGTGTAGCGGGAACGGCATCAACCGGAACGATCCTCGTAAGAATCGTCTCTATCCGTATCCACGCCGAGCTCCTCGGGATGACTTCGCTAAGTCACGAGCTTCGTCTTCGTACGGGTTACTAGCCTCGTGTTGAAGACGACGTGATCGAGAGATGATCACGATCCGAATCCAAATTCGGATCCAAAACGAGTTCTTAAAACTCGCTTCTCCGGAGAGGTGTTCGTCAACCGTTTGACGAATCCTTCGTCCTCCACCTCAGAGGATTACCGGAGATCAAATCCCCGGTAAGTTAGCCGCTGTCGGAGCACTAACCGTCGTCCAAACGACGCCCGATTTAGAGGAGAAGCTGTCCAGAAAACTGGACAGCTTGGTGGAGGAGTAGGCGCCGGCCAAAACAAGGAGAGAAAAGCCTCACCTTGATGCCAAACCTATAGGAGATCACCGGAGGGTCGCCGGAGGTTCACCGGCTGAAGCTTGGTCGCCGGCAACAAGTTGGACGGTGGCACAAGTGGTTGGGCGGCGGCACAAGGTTGTTGGCGCCGAATTCACCAAGGAGGTGGGCGGCAACTTTGTGTTGGGCGGCCAAAATAGATTAGGTTTAGGGTTAGGGTTTAATCCCTATTTTATAGAGAACTAATTCTCTTAATGGTTAATGGATCATATCCATAAAGCCCGTTAACCCGCTCCATTAAGATAAGTTAAAATAAACCAAACCATGATGATTTATTTTAAGTTAAAACGAACCGAACCAACCTTTGGTTCATTCGTTTAATATAAACCAAACCCTTTGGTTTATTCTCATCCATTGGATTAGAACCAAACCATTTTGGTCCATCCATTATGTCTTCATAAGACACGGCCCATCCACGCTTCCATTGCGACTGAAACAATTTCATGCTCGCTTTATGTTTGGTCCAACCAAACATAGTTTCTCTCGGTCTGAGAATCCCATTCCCAAGCTCGTTTTAAATCCTTTGGATTACACTCGTTGTGCGTGTGACCAAATAGGTTCTCGGTTTATGTTGGCCGTCTATAATTAACCATTAATTATAGAACGATCATGAGTGGCACCTAGTAGTACATCATGATCCCCAATTAACCAAAAGATCAATTGATCCGTAACTATTTCTCAAAACCCTTCACCGAATGAATCGTGCCCCATTCCCTTCACTCATCTTATACCCACTTGGTTCAGGATATGGTCTATTGTGTCAGTCCCCACTAGGCTGACTACGTCACACCTAGCCCAAGTATCATTTCCTCGTCCTACGGATTCTAGTTACTCCACATGTATCGAAGAGTACCTTACTCTAAACATGTAATGCTTTGGCCAAAGACTTTAGTAACAATCCGACGAGAGGCCATGGGTATACATCTCCTCGCAAGGAGTGGTGAATCCTTTATAGGCTATTCAAACACCTTCGATCATTTCGACTTATACCCAATCATCTCGGGTCCACATCTCCTCGGAGATGTTTGCTTAAGATGTCAAAGCATGAGTCTCCATGATCAAGATGACTTGAATACCGCAAGTCAAAGGAACATCGCACTTAAGCCACAGTAAGAACTTCATTGACATATCTATATATGCAGAGAACCATATGAAGTCTTACGGCTGGTCACTCCAATGAACTAGTTACCATAACTAGCATCCACGATTAACTCCGGACATCACAATGTCTCCAGCCAGTGAGAATCAGCTGCTTGGATACACCAAGGAGTATACCTCGTGCTAGTCTCGAACGAATTGATGGTGTCCAAATCCATCAATTCATCGACTAGGGATAATTCCGATACATCACAATTACACATGTAGAGATACTCACTAGTTGTGATCCAATCACAAATTCTCTCATGCTGTGAATCGTATCGTGGACATTCAAGAAATGAGTTTAAGATCCAATCAAATACATTAAACATGTATACTCAAATAGTGAATCTTCATTTATCATATAAATGGTTCATACATAAGGCGATTGCCTTAGGACATCTCTCATATATTACTAACAGACTCACTTGGCCTAATGCCAATCGCTCATGATTCAATACCATAAGTACTAACATGACCTCAAACTTACTTCTGAGGTAATGCTTTAGTCAAAGGATCCGCTAAGTTCCTTTCAAAGGGGAATTTTCTCGATTTGTATTTCGCTCCTACCGATGATCTCTCCGATAAGATGATAGCGCACATGTTTGGATCGTTGATGAGACCTTGGCTCTTTCGGCCGCGTCAGTAATTGCTCCATTGTTGTCGCAGAGACCGTATTGCTTCAACAATGGCCGAATCACACCAAGTTCATGAACGAACTTCTTGATCCAAACCGCTCTTCACGCCTGCCGCAATGTATTCTCGCTGGTAGAATCCGCTACTGTCTTGTTTGGAACTTTTCCAACTCATCGCGCTTCATTCAAGGTGAACACGATCCGTGACATCGAGACTGAATCATCCTTGTCCGTCTGGAAGCCGCATCCGTGATACCCGCACAGATCACCATGTCCCCTTCTCCATATATTAGGAACACATCCTTAGTTCTTCTTAAGTACTTAAGGATCGCCTTAATACCCACCCAATGATCCATTCCTCGATCGGATCGTATCCGCCGTGACACTCGTGAGAGCATACGATACATCGGGCCTCGTACATAACATAGCATACATGATAGATCCTATCATGATGCATAGGAATCTTACTCATGCAAATCCTCTCGCCTTCGCGTATGCGGACACATAGACTTCGAAAGGTGTACCCCATGCCCGATGGGTAGGAATAACCTTTCTTGATTCCGACATGCTAAACCTCTTTAGCACTCGGCCTATATATGTAGATCGCGAAAGACTACAAACTGCTTCGATCTATCTCTATAGATCTTAATCCCGAGGATGTAGGTTGCTTCTCCCGTGTCTTTCATGGAGAATGTCTTGGATAACCAAACCTTAATCGATCAGAAGATTGAAACATCGCTTTCCTATAAGTAATATGTCATCGACATACAATACTAGGAACACGATCGCACTCCCACTAACCTTCTTGTACACACAAGGTTCTGCTCGATTTTGTGAGAAATCAAACTTTTGATCCTCTCATCAAAACGGATATTCCAGCCTCGGATGCTTGCTTCAATCCATAAATGGATCGTCCGCAACTTGCATACCTTGGTTTTATCAACCGATGTGAAACCTCAGTCATGTATCATATACACGCCCCGAGCAAGTTTCCATTAAGGAAAGCGTTTTCACATCCATCCGCCATATCTCATAATCATAATGAGCCGCTATGGCCAGGAGCATCCGAATGGATTTAAGCATAGCTACAAAGTAATAGGTTTCGCCATAATCAACACCTTGCTTTTTGACGATATCCTTTCGCCACCAATCTAGCCTTATAGGTAATCACATTACCATCCATGTCGGTTTTCTTCTTGAAAACCCACTTGCACCCTATAGGCTTTATGCCTTCAGTGGTCAACCAAGTTCCAAACTTGGTTTTCATACATGGAATCCATTTCCACTTCATGGCACCAAGCCACTTATCCCTTTCTCAACTTGTCAAAGACTTCTTCATAATCGTAGGCTCTCATCATCAATGAGTAACACGTCGCTCGATTCACTTACGAGAAATCCATATCTCTCAGAATATTATGTGTTCTACCGTGATCTACGAAGATGTGGTGTTACAATAGGTCCAAATGATTGCTCATCACTATGAGTTGTCACCGTTGTGCTTCACTGTATCTCATCAATGTCTATTTGAGTCTCTCGAGCCTCCTCAAGCTCGACGACACTCCCACTCGCTTTCTTGCAAGAGAAACTCTTTCTCTAGAAACACAAAGATGCCTTGAAACAAACACCTTTTGTTCCACAGATGATAGAATTGGTAACCCCTTGTTTCCTTAGGGTATCCAATAAATAGACATTTATCGACTTAGCATCCAATTTGTCGATACAAATTCGCTTCACATAAGGTGACAACCCCATATCTTCAAGTAAGATACATGAGGTTTCTTACTATTCCATATCTCATATGGAGTAGTAGAGACTACCTTGGTAGGCATTCTGCTTAACAAGTAAACAAATGTCTCAAGTGCATAACCCCAAAAGGACTTGGGAAGAGTCGCATGATTCATCATTGACCGACCATGTCCAACAAGGTCCTAAGTACGCCTCTCGATACACCATTATGCCGTGGTGTATAGGGCGGAGTCCATTGAGACAATATGCCATTGTCTCTTAGATAATCAAGAAACTCTTGACTTAAGTATTCACCACCTCGATCCGATCAAGTATTTTAATACTTTGTCATGTTGTTTCTTCTACTTCATTTCTGAATTCTTTCAACCTTTCAAAGGCTTCGACTTGTGTTTCATCAAGAACACATACCCAAACCGTGAGTGATCATCTGAAGGTAATGAAGTAGCTATAGCCTCCTAATGCTTGAGTTGACATAGGTCCACATACATCGCATGTACTAGACCTAGTAACTCTCCCACCTGCTCACCTTTCCAAAGAAAGGTAACTTAGTCATCTTGCCTTTTAAGCATGATTCGCATGTATCGATGAATCCAATTCAACGATTCCGCAATTCCACATCGTGTAATTCGACATGCTTCTTGCTTATATGGCCAAGACGACAATGCCACATATAGAGTCTATGTGATTATCCTTCGAGCACGCTGTTGCTCGCTTCGATATTGAAAATGTCACCGGATACGCCCAACGATAAATGCCATTACTCAAAGTTCCAGTTCCATAAAGTACGCCATTCAAAGTTATATAACAACAATTGTTACTAAACGTTAAATGGAAACCATTTCTATTTAAGCAGAAATAGAAACAATGTTCTTTATTAGAGAAGGAACATAATAGCAATTGTCCAGCCTAAGACTAGTCCACTAGGAGCTTCAAAGAAATAAGTTCGATGGCACAAGAAGAACCTTTGCTCCATTGCCAACTCACAAATTTGACTCCCTCCGACAAGTCTTCTTCTATTCCTTAGCCCCTCAGATGTCATTACATATATGTGAGCTACACCGATCCAATACCCAAGTGTCTAAGGAAATAGAATGACAATCAATAACGAAGATAATCAAGAGGATGGGGCATCGGATGCCTTCTTCTTCTTCATGGACTCAAGATAAATCTTTTTCTTCGCGGTGGCCTTCCTTGCCACTGATGGCAAGTGCCCTTTGCTACCGGGTTCCGCTTCTTTGCCTTTTTCTTTCCTTTCTTCGTTCTTTTGCCTTCCTCTTAGAACCTTTCTTTGAGGAATCAACTAATAGAACCGCCTTCTCTCATGCTTCAAGGCTCCCACAGCCTTCAAGATATTGAGGAGCTCTGAATGGTGGATTCCAATTTGTTCATCCGATAGTTCATCACAAATTGAGAAACTCTTGGCAAACAATGCAATTAAGTCAATACTTAACTCATGATCCATCACAAAACCGAGGGTAGCTAGCCGCTGATGTACCCGCTCATCTTTAGCACAAATCGCACTACGCATTTAACCTTCTTGCATCTTCGTGGTGAAGAGGAGCCTAGAGACCTCGAACCTTTCGATCTCGCTTCGAACAACTCATGAAGATGGAAGACCATAGTGTTAGCATCCATATGCTCATGCCGCTTCGCACTGTACCATCGCCGCTAGCATGATGCAACTCGCCACCGGGACCGCCACATGCTTCGATAGACCAACATTTGGTCTGAGTTGCATCGCCCTTAGGACGGTCAGAAGAGGCTCTTCAAGGACATATGCAAGCTTTTCCGCTTGAGAACAATTCTCGTGTTTCTAAGCCACCCAGAAGTTAGGCCCAACTACTTGTTCAATCCAAAATAGTGCGCAAATTCAAAGACGCTATGATCAATTTATTGACCTAGAAATACAAAACGAGCATATATGAGAAAATGATTTTAAAATGCATCAATATACATTTATAAATCCCATTCATTTTTCAATTCAAAACCCCAAAATCACTTGAGATCGTAGGTCCATCTCCGAATGGTTGATATCCATCATAGATAAGAACAACCTTGGAGTGAGTCCAACAAGCCATTCTTAGCTATGATGGTGGGTATCAAGTATACCGATTACATATCATGTATATGTAACTATCACAATGTGCTATCAACTAATTGAATGTTTACACATACATTGGGTTGTTAACACATTAACAAGTATGCATCATATGCATAGCACCCAACTTCACCTCTCTTCACATCGACCTTGGAGTGAGTCCAACAAATCGATGCTCCAAGTTAAAGCCGACCCATTAATCGCGAAATAGTTTTAATATGGTTAGAGCGCATTCAACCAATTAGCCAGCTTGGAATGAGTCCAACAACCCAAACTAACGATTGACCGACTCTTACCATATTAGAGTTAAACTATTCCAATGATTTGAACATGTTCAGTTCGAGCCGGCTTGAGTGAGTCCAACAACCCAAACAAGAAATGTAACTCGTTCTAACCATATTAATGGAAGGTGTAGGCTTTAATATTGAGTTAGGGTTTTTATGTCTCATCCTCTTTGCATGCAAATAACTATTATCTACATGGCATGGCATACATGGCATACATCTACATGTCACAACACGCATGGCATAATGTTATGCATCTAATGCAATTACATGGCATACAATTATGTCATGTATATATTTCCTTATATGTCATAACTATTTATGGAAATAAAATATGTTTAAGATTTGATTCTCCAAATCAAATCATAATTAAATTAGGAAACAAATTTCCAAATCTAATCACATATTTTATTCATGGAATTATTTGATTAAGGAAAATCTATTTAGGAAACCAATTTCCTAAATCATTAAAACTACTTATGGAAATAAAATATTTTAAGATTTGATTTCAAATCAAATCATGATTAAATTAGGAAACAAATTTCCAGAATCTAATCAAATATTTTATTTATGGAAAATATCAATTTCCATAAATACTTCCAACTTTCCAAAAGTGGAAGATTTCCATAAATACTTCTAGACTTTCCAAAATTGAAAAATTTCCATAAATACTTCTAAATTTCCAAAATTAGAAAATTTCCAGAAATACATTATGACTATCGCAAAACCATTTTACGATTATGTCGAAAAAAAACCTGGGCTCTGATACCACTGTAGGGTTTCCTGCACCGCGGCGTGTGTGTGTTCGATCATGTTTCGCAAACATGAGCACAGCGGAAGCAATAAAAATAATAAATACTCCTATTTATTACAACACACACAACACACGCATGCTATTACAACAAGTGTAGACATAACCGTAAATTAAAATTTGCAATAAAAGGAAATTAAACTACGTTATACCTTCCGTATGACGTGTAGCGGGAACGGCATCAACCGGAACGATCCTCGTAAGAATCGTCTCTATCCGTATCCACGCCGAGCTCCTCGGGATGACTTCGCTAAGTCACGAGCTTCGCCTTCGCACGGGTTACTAGCCTCGTGTTGAAGACGACGTGATCGAGAGATGATCACGATCCGAATCCAAATTCGATCCAAAACGAAGTTCTCAAAACTCGCTTCTCCGAGAGAGGTGTTCACAACCGCTTGACGAATCCTTCGCCCTCCACTCAGAGGATTACCGGAGATCAAATCCCCGGTAGTTAGCCGCTGTCGGAGCACTAACCGCCGCCCAAACGACGCCCGACGAGGAGAAGCTGTCCAGAAAACTGACAGCTTGGTGGAGGAGTAGGCGCCGCCAAACAAGGAGAGAAAAGTGCTCACCTGATGCCAAACCTATAGGAGATCATCGAGGTCGCCGAGGTTCACTGCTGAGCTGGTCGCCGCAACAAGCTGACGGCTGCACAAGTGGTTGGGCGGCCAAGACAAGGTTGTTGGCGCTAATTCACCAAGGAGGTGGGCGTGCAACTTTGTTGGTATGCAAAATAGATTAGGTTTAGGGTTAGGTTTAATCCTATTTTATAGAGAACTAATTTTAATGGTTAATGGATCATATCCATAAAGCCTTAACCCGCCTCCATTAAGATAAGTTAAAATAAACCAAACCATGATGGTTTATTTTAAGTTAAAACGAACCGAACCAACCTTTGGTTCATTCGTTTAATATAAACCAAACCCTTTGGTTTATTCTCATCCATTGGATTAGGACCAAACCATTTTGGTCCATCCATTATGTCTTCATAAGACACAGCCCATCCACGCCTATCATGATCAAAACAATTTCATGTTCTCGCTTTATGTTTGGTCCAACCAAACATAGTTTCTCTTGGCCCGAGAATCCCATTCTCAAGCTCCTGCTTTAAATCCTTTGATTACACTCAAGCAGCGTGGTGACCAAATAGGTTCTTATGTTGGCCGTCTATAATTAACCATTAATTATATAACGATCATGAGTGGCACCTAGTAGTACATCATGATCCCCAATTAACCGAAAAGATCAACGGTTGATCCAGAACTATTTCTGAAACCCTTCAGTAGCTCGAATGAATCGTGCCCAATTCTCTTCACTCATCTTATACCCACTTGGTTCAGGACATGGTCTATTGTGTCAGTCCCCACTAGGCTGACTACGTCACACCTAGCCCAAGTATCATTTCCTCGTCCTACGGATTCTAGTTACTCCACATGTATCGAAGAGTACCTTACTCTAAACATGTAATGCTTTGGCCAAAGACTTTAGTAATAATCCGACGAGAGGCCATGGGTATACATCTCCTCGCAAGGAGTGGTGAATCCTTTATAGGCTATTCAAACACCTTCGATCACTTCGACTTATACCCAATCATCCCGGGTCCACATCTCCTCGGAGATGTTTGCTTAAGATGTCAAAGCATGAGTCTCCATGATCAAGATGACTTGAATACCGCAAGTCAAAGGAACATCGTGACTTAAGCCACAAAGAAGAACTTCATCGACATATCTATATATGCAGAGAACCATATGAAGTCTTACTACCGGTCACTCCAATGAACTAGTTACCATAACTAGCATCCACGATTAACTGACATCACTATGTCTCCACTAGTGAGAATCACCGCTTGATACACCAAGGAGTAGTTAACTGGCTGTAATCGATGGTGTCCAAATCCATCAATTCATCAACTAGGGATAATTCCGATACATCACAATTATACATGTAGAGATACTCACTAGTTGTGATCCAATCACAAATTCTCTCATGCTATGAATCGTATCGTGGACATTCAGTAAATGAGTTTAAGATCCAATCAAATACATTAAACATGTATACTCAAATAGTGAATCTTCATTTATCATATAAATGGTTCATACATAAGGCGATTGCCTTAGGACATCTCTCATATATTACTAACACTATGGTCCTTACCATTTAAAATAAACATTGAATCTCGTATGAATTGAACATGCTCGATGTCATGCTAGGCTTGGAGAGAGTCCAACAACCCAAACACGAAAAAGAACTCTAGTTCAACCATATTAATGGAAGGTGTTAGTCCTAAAATTTACACGAGGCATTTCAGGTTATTATAAGTCTCATCTATAAAAGGAAATAAACCTAAATATGGAAAAACCAAGGTCACATTAGGAAATAAATTTCTCGATGTGAACGTGAGTCTATGCTTAGGCTCTAACGATGCAGTCAACACCTTCGGTGTTTCTAGGCGCATCCTTGGTATTTCTTTTTAGGTTACAAACATATCCTATATGTAAAATCAAGCATACTCTAATCTATCATATAGATAAACATGGCACAGGTATATTAAAACATCAAACATGCTTTAAATATTCTCCTACAACATGCAATCTATACCAAACGAACAAGGGGGCTCTGATACCACTTGTTGGAGATTCTGGGATCATGCACAGCGGAATAAGTGAATAAATATAATTTTTATTACATCCCAGACATCCCCTG
The DNA here is from genome assembly GCA_025175895.1 of Wurfbainia villosa. Classification (NCBI taxonomy): domain Eukaryota; kingdom Viridiplantae; phylum Streptophyta; class Magnoliopsida; order Zingiberales; family Zingiberaceae; genus Wurfbainia; species Wurfbainia villosa. Next base: position 26,612,485 of record CM046003.1, read on the forward strand.
GGGGCTAAGAAAACTTATTTTTGCATAATCGCATAAAAACACACACAAGGAGAAGGAGAAGTTATACCTTCGGGAATCATTTGAATCCGTCGAAACCACAAGCAAGACCAATAGACTTTGCCTCTATTAGTATCTAGTCTTTATCTCCGATTGGTGCCAGCCAATCGGCAGAAACAAGGGAAGAGGAGAGAGGAGAGACAAATGACGGCTACCAAGGGAGAAAACCTAAAACAAAACCTTAGCCAAAGATTATCAAGGGATATATTTATATATCTCTTGATTAGGTCATCTTAGGAAGCTTAAACGAAACATATCTTACCATAATTATCACATAATTAATGTAAGAACAACCCAGGAAATTTCTATTAAGAGAAATCTCCAAAATCAGCAGAACCACGACACGACCGTCTGGATTCACACGTCTTGGCCGTGCCAAAAGACATGACCGTGCCAGGACACACGACCTAGCCGTGTGTCCTTCTGGGCACAACCCAGTTCAGCCATTTTTTCGCCCAAAGCAAGGCATGACCTTACTAAGTTAGGCACGACCTTGTGAGGCTTTGTATGGTTCGTTTGACTTCATTTCGGTGCGATATGGCCATGCTAAGTCCAACTAAGTCATAGGAGGTTCCATAGCCTCCGTTTTGCACCCCCTTGGTCTGGTCCAACCGGACATATTCTCTCTCAATGAGAATCTCATTCTCAGACTTGTTTTACATCTCGAGATCACCCGTAGTGCATGTGACCTAATAGGTTCTCAGTTATGTTGGCCATTCATAATTAACCCCTTAATTATGAATAGATCATGAGTGACACCTAGCAGTACATCATGACCACCAATTGACCGAAAAGTCTAAATCGACTTTAGAACATTTTTTGAACCCTTCAGCAACTTCAGTTGTTCGTGCCTTGTTTCTTTCACTCATCCTATACCCACTTGGTTCAGGACATGGTCTCTGTGTTCATCCCCATTAGGCTGACTATGTCACACCTAACTCAATTTAATTTTATTGACCTGTGGATTCAAGTTACTCCTACATGTTCCCAAGAAGACCATCTTCTTAACATGTTTGCTCTGGCCTAAGACTTTTGAGTAACAATCTTGACACGAGGCCTAGGGTATACATCTCCTTTATCAGGAGTGGTGAATCCTCTGTAGGTTATTCAAACACCTTCGATCACTTTGACTTATACCCAATCATCCCGGAGTTACACCTACTAAGTAGATGGCTGCGAAAAGTCAAAGTACAAGTCGCCATGATCAAGGTGACTTAAATACCTCAAGTCTAAGGAAGCTCACACTCAAGCTGCAATGAGATCTTCAATGACATATAGAACCATATGAAGTCTCATAGCAGGCCACTCCAATGAACTAGTTACCATAACTAGCATTCACATGTTCACTCAAGAGCTATATGCTTCCATTCTGAGTACAATGCTTGGATAAACCAAGGAGCATAACATGTGCTAGTCTCACAAAATTGATGATGTCCAATTTCATCAATTCATCGACTAGGGATAGTTTTAATACTTGCATATTTACACATGATGAGATACCCACTAATTGTGATCCATTCATAATTTCTCTCATGCTATGCATCGTATTGTGGACTTCAGTATATGAGTTTAAGATCCAATCAAATACATAGATAATGTATACTCAAATAGTAAATTTTATTAATAACTTCTAAGGCGATTGCCTTAGGACACCTCTCAATTACATCACAATGTACTTTGCCTTCGTAGTAGAATTAGTAATGGTGTCTTGTTTGGAACTTTTCCAACTCACCGCACCTCCATTCAAAATGAATATATATCCAAATTGAGATTTAGAATCATCCTTATCTGTCTAGAAGCTGGCATCATTATACCCGCTCACTACCATATCACCTCCTCCATATACTAAGAACAAATTCTTAGTCCTTTTCAAGTACTTAAGGATTATCTTGATAGCTATCCAATGGTCCATATCAGGATTCGACTGGTATCTACTCATAATTCTCAAAGTGTACAATACACATGATAGATCCTATGGAAATTTTTGTTAAGCAAAACCCTTCATATAGGATGAGTGGGTTCAGTTGATTTAGATCATGATGTCGCTAGGTGTCACTCATGATCTATTCATAATTAAGGGAATAATTATGAATGGTCAACATAGAGAAATCTATTGTCACACACACGGGTGATCTAGAGGCGTGAAACAAGTCTAAGAATAAGATTCTCAGTGAGAGAAGATCTATGGTTGGACTAGGCGAAAGGTGCAAAGAGACTATAGAACCTCCTATGGCCATGTAAGACTTAGCATGACCATATCGCACCTAAACGAATGTTAAATGGATTGTACACAACCTCACACAACCTCCTAAAAATGGTGAGGTTGTGCCTGGTATGGCACGGTCGTGTGAGGTTGTGTACAATCCATTTAACATTCGTTTAGGTGCGATATGGTCATGCTAAGTCTTACATGGCCATAGGAGGTTCTATAGTCTCTGTTTTGCACCTTCTTGGCCTAGTCCAACCAGATAGATCTTCTCTCTCACTGAGAATCTTATTCTTAGACTTGTTTCACGTCTCTAGATCACCCGTATTGTGTGTGACCCAATAGATTTCCGGCTATGTTGACCATTCATAATTATTCCCTTAATTATGAATAGATCATGAGTGACACCTAGCAGTACATCATGACCCCCAATTGACTGGAAAGTCTAAATCAACTCCAGAATATTTTTGAACCCTCCAATAGCTATAGTTGTTCATGCCAAGTTCCTTTCACTCATCCTATATGAAGGGTTTTGCTTATCGAGTCTGTGAGAGGAAACTTCGCTTCCCACTTCACCTCGATCGTTTGTTCATGGCGATCCCATCGTTTGTTTAGGAGAAACCATTGTGATTTTGATAAAAGACAACGGTTTTTGACAAAACCGTTGTCTTTGAGTGCCCATATAACACAAAAGACAACGGTTTGACACTATCCGTTGTCGTTGAGCATTTTTTTTAATCAACAGCACATTTTACAACGGTTTTCCAGAACTGTTGTCTTTAAGTTTTTTTTTTATCTTAACATCAGTTGGGACAACGGTGCAATCAACCGTTGTCAATGAGAATATTTTTGTAACATTTAGCACAATGGTCAAAAATTGTTGTCGTTGTGATAATATTACAACGGTTTTAAACCGTTGTCAATGAAATTTTAAAAGTTTATAATACTATTTTTTTTAATTTTTTTTACTATTTTTCAAAAATTATTGGAAATAATACAACGGTGTTTTTTTAATACTATTAATACTATTTTTTTATTATAATACAATGGTGAAATTATTTTTTAATTATTAATACTATTTTTTTAAATTATTGGAAATAAGTTTTTTTTAAAAAAATATAAATATATACATTTACAACAATATATTTAATAGTATATATATATTTTTTAAACAATATATTACAACAATATTTTTTTTAAAAGTTTATATATATTTAAAAATTTGTTAGGTTAAATAATTCTTCCCTAAACTTCTCCGTCGTTCCTACTTCCCAAAAACCTCCGCCGTTCCTACTTCCCAAAAAACCTCCGTCGTTCTCCATTGCGCGCTCGTCCATCCCATCTTCTTCTGCGCCGGCTTCTCACGGTTGCTCGCCCTCTGTTCGTTCTCTTCCTTTTCCGTCGGTCATTGCTCAACCTCCGTCCGTCGGCCTTCGGCCATCATTCAACGTCCTGATTCTGTCCCAACAGGTTCGTTCTCACGGTTATCATGTTGTGCCTTCAAACCTTTATTGGTTAAGAAGGTTTGAGTTGGATTGTTTGGTCAACCAAACATTCATAAATGAAAAAAATTCAAGAAAATAGGCTGAAATGGTATTTTCTTCATTTGTTTCTGTCCATTGAACATGTGGAATCAAGTTTAAAACTTGAATGGTCACATATGGAGAAATTCATTTGTTTCTGTCCATTGAACCTTAATCTCATTGTCACAGATAATCCGGTATCTGCTCATACAGAAAATCTAGCTTTTACTATAATCCACCGCTAATTCTGACAGATTCTATATTCTCCTATATATTAGAAGTACTAGTTACCAACAGTTGCTTGGTCTAGTATTAAGCGAGTCGCCAAAGTTTGGATATTCAAATATGTATACCGACACTAATGGAAAGGGCTCCTGGCCCAAATAAATTGCCTCACATTTAATACAGTGCAAGGATACCTCTTGATCGAAGATAAAAAAACATTATTACTAATCCAGTTATGACCAATGTTTTGCTGATGTTTCTTGGTAGGTGGCTCGAAAGTCTTGCATACAAAATTGTATTCATCCTGTGAGGGAGGTTTACTTTTCAGTTCTCAGTTTAAACAATAGCAAGCCATGACAATCTCAAATAATTTTTAAAGTCATTTTTACGTTTGCTCCCAAACTCCCAACTGTTATATAGGAAATTTGTTGCAGTTCTAAAACTAAACCATTTTGTGGTATAAGCATTGTGCCATCTTTGATTTAGTTAATACATTATTCGCTCTTTTCTATATATTCCATGATTTTTTTTTTCAAGTTCTACAATATTATTATACATTAAAAGTAGCTCTAGTCTAATTATGACCAATTTTTGCCAATATTTCTTGGTAGTTGGCTCAAAGCTACATACCAAGTGCATTCTTTCTTGTTATTGTTACATTAAATTTCATGTTTAGTAGTTAGCTTAAGCAATAGCAAAAATGACAATCACAAATAACTTTGAAGCCATTTTTGAGTTACGAATGGGACTCTCTATCTTAATAGGGAATTTGTTCACAAATAAATTTGAAGCATTTTTGAGTTACAAATGGAACTCTCTATCATAATAGAGAAGTTGTTGAAGTTCTAACACCAAACCACTTACATGCTTTTTGTGATATCCACTTAGTTAATATGTATTCTGATCTTTCCCTATTGTTATATCAACTTGTTTCTTTGGTAGGGAGCCACCATCGTTGACCAGATTGTGACTATAACTCCCACTGAAGGTTATGTCCCAAGAATTGATGAGGTAAAACTCATTCCAGCCTATGGAGATTGTCACCTTATTTTAGTTGTTTCACTTTGCCCACACTGCAATTTTTGCAGGAAGTTAAGGAAAGTGATGTGACAATTGATATATTTGTTGGAATCTATGCTTCAACGCAGGATGTCTCTGCAAACTCGAGTGTAATTATCTCTTCTATTATGCCCTAACTGCATTTTGGTTCCAAAACACTTTTACTCGTACTAGATTTTGCTCAAGGAATAACTACCAGCTTTTTTTTAACTCAAGTAGGGAAATTAAGGAGGTTATTAGATGTATAATTCAAAATAAAACAAATGCAACATTGAGGTGTTAATGTAGAGAATTTATTAATATAAGGGCATATAAGTTAAAGACGATAGAAAAAGAAATACAAAAACAAAAATTTGCGATATCAAATTTCCCTTATGACAACTTTTTTTTCCCCTTATGACAACTTTTTTTGCGATCTCGTGTGTAATTTATGTATCAAATTTTACTATCAGAATAACTACTATAATTTTTTCCATCACAGGTTCCCCTTCAATAGGATGGAGCTCAATGCGGGTATTTTGTTTTACGATATATGAGAGAGATAATTAAAGGCGCGATCCTTCCCTACGATCAATAGTAATATTAGATATATTTTCAAAATTTCTTATTGATACCATAGTGTTTAATTACATTTTCGTTCATTTATTCACATGTAGTTCGCAAAATCTGTGATAGCTGCAAAGGAAATTGATGAAAATGCTCGTAGTGGATCAATGCATACAAGATCACATATCTGATGATTAGGAGAGATTTAAGTGTACTTGCCTCTTTTGGTTACATTTGGTAATCTATAAGTGTTTTGCTTATTATGCATAATACTTTTGGTGCATATGATGTGTAGTTATTTTGCCACAGTACTTTTTAATATATATCGGTAAGAGTGATAATTTAAAATGTGGTGTGACCTTGTACTTTACATTGCTACAAGTGCGAGTGTTTATATGTGTTTTCTATAATTCTTTTTGATGTTGTATGATTTATATTAAAAACGCAACACTATAAATCTACAACGGTTTATTGTGTTCTAGAGTAACCGTTGAGAAATGATAACGGTGAAAAACCGTTGTCTATGAGCAAAAACAATCCGTGGTAAATCGATGGTCGATCAAAGACAACGGTGAAAGACCGTTGTAGATTTAAGGAAAAGACAACGGTGAAAAACCGTTGTCTATTAGCAAAAACATCCGTGGTAAATCGACCCGTTATGAAAAGTGGTTCGGTCAAAGACAACGGTTAAAAACCATTGTCTTATCCTTGAAACGACAACGGTTTTTCACTGTTGTTCGTGCCTTGTTTCTTTCACTCATCCTATACCCACTTGGTTCAGGACATGGTCTCTGTGTTCATCCCCATTAGGCTGACTATGTCACACCTAACTCAATTTAATTTTATTGTCCTGTGGATTCAAGTTACTCCTACATGTTCCCAAGAAGACCATCTTCTTAACATGTTTGCTCTGGCTTGAGACTTTTGAGTAACAATCTTGACAAGAGGCATAGGGTATACATCTCCTTTATCAAGAGTGGTGAATCCTCTGTAGGTTATTCAAACACCTTCGATCACTTTGACTTATACCCAATCATCCCGGAGTTACACCTACTAAGTAGATGGCTGCGAAGAAGTCAAAGTACAAGTTCGCCATGATCAAGGTGACTTAAATACCTCAAGTCTAAGGAAGCTCACACTCAAGCTGCAATGAGATCTTCAATGACATATAGAACCATATGAAGTCTCATAGCAGGCCACTCCAATGAACTAGTTACCATAACTAGCATTCACATGTTCACTCTCAGTATCCATATGCTTCCATTCAGTGAGTACCGAATGCTTGGATAAACCAAGGAGCATAACATATGCTAGTCTCACAAAATTGATGATGTCCAATTTCATCAATTCATCGACTAGGGATAGTTTTAATACTTGCATATTTACACATGATGAGATACCCGCTAATTGTGATCCATTCATAATTTCTCTCATGCTATGCATCGTATTGTGGACTTCAGTATATGAGTTTAAGATCCAATCAAATACATATATAATGTATACTAAAATAGTGAATTTTATTAATAACTTCTAAGGCGATTGTCTTAGGACACCACTCAATTACATCACAATGTACTTTGCCTTCGTAGTAGAATCAGTAATGGTGTCTTGTTTGGAACTTTTCCAACTCACCGCACCTTCATTCAAGATGAATATGTATCCAAATTGAGATTTAGAATCATCCTTATCTGTCTAGAAGCTGGCATCATTATACCCGCTCACTACCATATCACCTCCTCCATATACTAAGAACAAATTCTTAGTCCTTTTCAAGTACTTAAGGATTATCTTGATAGCTATCCAATGGTCCATATCAGGATTCGACTGGTATCTACTCATAATTCTCAAAGTGTACAATACATCATGCCTCGTACATAACATAGTATACATGATAGATCCTATAGTCGATGCATATGAAATCTGACTAATGCGAATCCTCTCGTCTTCAGTGCACGTGCACATAAACTTCGAAAGGTCAATCTCATGCCTTATTGGAATAAAACCATTCTTGGTTCTTTTATGCTAAACTGTTTTAGCACTTTGTCTATGTATGTAGACTACAAAAGACCAAGCAACCGATTCGATCTATCTTTATAGATCTTAATTTCCAAAATATAGGTTGCTTCTTCGATGTCTTTCATGGACAACATTTTGGACAACCAGACCTTGACTGTTTGCAAAATAGGAATATCATTTCCTATGATTAATATGTCATAAACCTACAATACTAGGAATATTATCGCACCCCCACTAACCTTTTTATACACACAGGGCTCATCAAGATTTTGTGAGAAATCAAATTGTTTGATTGCCTCATCAAAATGGATATTCCAACACTCAGATGCTTGCTTCAATCCATAAATGGATCATTGAAGCTTGTATACTTTGTTCTTGTTAATTGATGTGAAACCCTCATGTTGTATCATATATACATCCTCAGATAGGTTTCCATTAAGGAAAGCTATTTTCACATCCATCTACCATATCTCATAATCAAAATGAGCTGCTATGGATAAGAGTATCTGAATAGATTTAAGCATAGCTATTGGTGAAAAGGTTTCGTTATAGTCAAAACCTTGTTTTTGACGATAGCCTTTAGCCACTAATCTAGCTTTATAGGTAATAACATTACCATCCATGTAATTTTTTTCTTGAAAACCTATTTGCACCTTATAGGCATTATGTCTTCGTGTGGTTCCACCAAGTTCCAAACTTGGTTTTCATACATGGATTCCATTTCTGATTTCATGGTTGTTAGCCACCTTTCCCTATCTGAACTATTCAGTGCCTCTTCATAACTAGTGGGTTCCTCTTCTCTATGAGCAATGTGTCATTAGATTCACTTTTGAGAAATCCATATCTCTCAAGAATTATATGTGTCCTACTAGATCTACGAGAAGGTTGTGTATCATCAGGTTCAGCTATTACCTCATCCGAATGAGTAATCAGCTGTGATTCTTGATTAGACATCTCTTCTGTGTCTATCGGAGTCTCTTGAACTACACTTACTTGAATCTCACTCCCACTATTTTCTTATAAGAGAAACTCCTTCTCTAGGAATACAATATGCTTTGAAATAAACACCTTTTATCTCAAGGGATGATAAAATCGGTAACCCCTCGTTTCCTTAGGGTAACCAATAAATAGACACTTATCAGACTTAGTCTCCTACTTGTCTGATATTGTCCTCTTCACATAAGCAGGAAAATCTCATATCTTCAAATAAGATAAATGAAGTTTTTTACTATTCCACATCTCATATAGACTAGTAGAAATTGCCTTAGTCGGGACTCTATTTAACAAGTAAACAGCGACCTCGAGTGCGTAACTCCAAAAAGTTTTTGAAAGACTTGCATGTTGCATCATTGACCTAACCATGTCTAACAAGGTTCAGTTTTGCCTTTCAGCCACACCATTATGTTGTGGCGTGTAAGGTGGAGTCCTTTGGGACAAGATGCCATTGTCTCTTAGATAATCTTGAAACTCTTGGCTCAAGTATTCACCACCTCGATCTGATCGAAGTACTTTAATACCATTCCCAAGTTGTTTCTTTGCTTCTTTTCTGAAATCTTTAAACCTTTCAAAGACTTCAGATTTGTATCTTAACAGATACAAATACCCATATCGTGAATAATCATCGATAAAGGTAATGAAGTAGTTATAACCTCCTATGGCATGAGTTGACATTGGTCCACATACATTGGTATGTATAAGGCTCAATACCTCAACTGCTCATTCACCTTTTCCACTAAAAGGTAACTTAGTCATCTTTCCTTTTAAGCATGAAACACATGTGTCTAATGAATCTGATTCATAAGACTCTAAAATGTCAAGCTTATGCAGTTTGGACATGCGTTCATTGCTTATATGGCCAAGACGACAATGTCATAATTGCGAGGTTAACTGATTATCTAACTTAGCGCGTTTGCTATTTGATTCGATATTGAATATCTCGTTGGATGTATCTAATGTGTAGATTCTATGCCCATTTGCTATTTAACATTCCAGTAGCATAAAGAACACCATTTAACATAATGTAACAACAATTATTACTAAACGTCAAATGATAACCTTTCTTATTCAAACATGAAATAGAAACAATATTTTTTATTAATGCAGGAATATAAAAACAATCATCCAACTCTAAAACTAGTCCCATAGGAAGTCGCAACATATAAGTTCCCTTGGCTATAGCAGTAACTTTTGATCCATTGTCAACCCTTAGATCTGCTTCTCCCTTAACCAGTCTTCTTTTGTTCCTGAGCCCCCGTATGACATTACATATATGTGAGCCACATCCGGTACCCAAGTGTTAGTAGAAATAGTATGACATTCAATAATATATATACCTGAAGTAGATTGGGCATCAAATACCTTTTTCTACTTCAGTGACTCCAGATACTGCTTACAGTTTCTTTTCCAATGTCCACCCTTACCACAATGATGGCAGGTGCCCTTGGGAGTTGATTCTTCCTTCTTTGCCTTTTTCTTCCCTTTGGCTTTAGTTTTTGACTTCCTCTTAGAACCTTTCTTTGAGAAGTCAACCAACATCACCACCTTTTGTTCTTTAGCAACAGATGACTCCACTATTTTGAGCATATTAGTCAGCTCAGGAATCGTGGACTCAATCTTATTCATTTGATAGTTCATCACAAATTATGAATATCTATCAGTTAAACTATGAATAATTAAGTTAATACTTAATTCATGGTCCATGAAAAACCCTAATGTGTTGGTGCAAGGGCACCAGATGATCGAACCTGTGTTTTGATTATGGCAAAGACGCAAAGTTAAGATTACATCGTTATCTCACGAGCTGAATCGAGTGTGCAGAAAAGTGCCAACGCTGGAACCGAAGGCTAGCGACACCCGGAAGAAGCCGCGGTGGTCGGGCGACACTCGAGTGACTTTGGAGGGAGCCGAAGGAATCGAGTGGAAGGCTGGAAGCGAAAGCGACATAGTAAGTATCGAGGTAAAGCTCGTGTGTGTGAGAGTAAGAGAGGTCGTATCCTCCTTACAGGGATGATCTTAAGCGTAGATCCGACCAAAGACATCTTATAGATGGTCAAGGAGCTCGTGTGTGTGAGAGTAAGAGAGGTCGATCCTCCTTACAGGATGATCTTAAGCGAGATCACCAAAGACATCTTATAGATGGTCAAGATCGGTCCGCCTAAATAATGTCTGCGGTTAGCATTCGGCGATCTTTGCCATGTCGATCATTGATCAATAACCATCGATGATGGCCGATCTGATGATGATGGCCATCAGCCAACTGATGGTCAAGGATCAGCCTCGAGGAGTCAAGCTTTATCACCATTTTTCAAGGAGTCTTGTGCCCAATTCCTATTGGTTGAAGACCCATTCGATGAGGGGCTCAAAGGCTATAAAAGAAGGGCTTGTCCTAGGGTTTTTCATTAATTCAAAAGCCTCCAAGTGCTTCCGGTACGCTACGAATCTCCAACATTCCTACGACGAAGCACTGCAGACACGACGACTAGGGTTTCATCTTTCCATCTATGAGTCGTCGGTATAAGCTTAGTTTAATTCCATTCTTACATTGAGTTTTTCTTTATTGTGGTTTTATCGTACCGAGAAGAGGGGGAGTGTCCCTCTATCTCGAATCTCTTTCGTGGTTTTTGTATCCGATTTACTCCTACCTCCAACGAGGAGGAGTTCTTTAGTGATTTGTCCTCCGTACATGGTCAAGGACCACTAGGGCCTTGGAGTAGTAGCCGAAGGCTACGAACCAAGTAAAAAATATTATTGTGTCTTTATTTTTATTGTGTTTTTCCGCTGCATTTACTCGTGCCTCAACGAACAATTTCGAACGAAAATTTTCTATCGCTATTCACCCCCCCTCTAGCGATCCGCTTCGATCCAACATAATGATCCCAATCACTTAATATAGACATTCATCTTCAGTGCATACTGTACTGAAGATGAACCCTCCTACATCTTTGAGTGAAAGATGAGCTGGGTGACCTCAAACCTTTCAGACCTCGCCTACTCATCGAACTACTCTCGGAGATGGAAGACAATTGTATTAGCATCCATATGCTCATGTTGTTTTTGCAACTCAGGAGACATCGATGCTAGCATAATGAAACTTGCCATCTCAGAGTCAGCAACATGTTTCTGGTAAGCTAACTTTTGGTCATCAGATGCATTGTCTACAGGAGATTGGGAAAGTACCTCTTCAAGGACATAAGCTAGCTTTTTAGTCTTGAGAACAATTCTTAGGTTGTGAAGCCAGTCTAAGAAGTTTAACCCAGTTAATTTTTTATTGTCCAAAATAGAACGTAAGTTAATGGAGGTCGATATGCTATTCTTATTAGTACCTAGACATAAAAAAAGGTGTATAAGAGAGATAAATTTATAGTAATGCAAACAATTTACATTAACAAGAAACTCCCACTATTTTGTCAAATTCAAGAGCCCTCACTTTGAATTTGACAGATGGTAGGTTATCTCTTAGTGTGTTGATATCTATTATGACTAAGAACAACCTTGGAGAGAGCCTAACAAGTCGTTCATAGCCATAATGTTAGGTATCAATAGCACCCATTATATATCAAATATATAACTATCACTTTATGCTATCAACTAATTGAATGTTTACATATACATTAGGTTGTTAACTCATTAACATATATACATTCAATGAATATCACCTAATTGCACCTCTGTTCATATTGACCTTGGAGAGAGTCTAACAAATCAATGCTTTCAGTTAGGGCCGACCCATTAATCATGAGATTGAATTTAAATAGTTTGAACACATCTAATTTACTAGCCAGGCTTGAACAACCCAAACTTGAAATTGACCTCTGGTCTTTACCATTTAAAATATATATCGAATTTCCTATGAATTGAACATGCTGTTGGCAATCGTGCTTTTTCTCGGAATGCTCATAGGCTCCTATGTCCCCGGATTAAAATTTTCACTAATGAAAACTAATCCGGATGGGATGAGTTTCCTAAGCACAACCAATTCGTCGTCGTGCTAACAACTTGAGCGATCGCTTGAACAAACTAGTTGTTCAAGCAACACAACTCTTCTAGTTGGTTAGCCGCGGAAGAGACGACGCACGGATCGCCGGTTTTTGTGTTTCTTATTCGGGGTCCATGATTATACAAATACATGCAAATGCAAACTAGTATAATCAACATATGCTAACATAAAGAACATAAGCTAGCATATCAAATAAGAACATGAAAAGAACAATAATAAAGGTTGTGAAACTTTTATACCTCTTGATCTTCTATCGTATGTCCTAAGCTCCTTGTAGACTTCGTGTGGGAGAAGATCCTCCACAAGTTGAAGCATCCTAGATCTTCTTCAATCCAAAGAAAGAAGAACTCTCTTTCTCTTCTTGCTTGAGCCAACCACCAATCCACAAAAGGATTGATGCCGCCGGCCCCAAGAATAGAGAGAACATAATGGAAACAACCAAGGTACCGAACTAGGGACAAACCCTTGTTTTGGTGCCGCCGGCCAAGATGGAGTGAAGAGGATAAAGGGAATATGTTGGGCGCCGGCCACGGTGGAGGGAATAGAGGAAGGAGCCGGCCACAACCTAGGAAGAGGAAGAGCTCCTCTCCTATAGTTGCCGCCCACCTTCCTTGCATACCCTAGCCGCCCAACCATAGGAGCCAAACCCTAATTAGGGTTTCCTCCTTAGGTCTTCTTGCCGCCCATCCAAGGTGGGAGGAGGAGATCTAAACCGGCCACCTTTCCTAGGAAGAAGAAGAACTCTTCCACAAGATGCCGCTTACCCTCCTTCCAAACCTTGGCCGCCCATGCAAAGGAGCCAAACCCTAATCAAATTAGGGTTTCCTCCTTAGGGTTTCTTGTCGCCCAACCATGGTGGAGAGAAGAGATCTAGGAGCTAGCCACCTTCAAGAAAGAAGAAGAGATCTTCCTCAAGTTGCCGCCCACCCTTCTTTTCTTACCTTGGCCGGCTAACCCATGGAGCCAAACCCTAATTAGGGTTTGCTACTTAGGGTTACTTGCCACCCAAGCAAAGAGAGGCTAAACCCTTATTTCCATCATCCAACATCAACCACTCTTCCATTGCCGCCCAACCCATAGCCACCCTTTTATAGAACTTAGGAGAAAGTTGGTTATTGATGAGGTAGCCAAAAATATAGGAACTAATTCCCAATTTTCTTGCCACCCACCTTATCCAACCTTTCCTCTCCCTTTTATATAAAGTTAGGTTTAGGCCTTGGTTTAATCTCCACCGTCGGTTCTAGGGTTTTAATCTCAACCGTCGGATTTAGAGATTTAATCTCAACCGTCGGTTCTAGGGTTTTAATCCCAACCGTCGGATCTAGAGATTTAATCTCAACCGTCGGTTCTAGGGATTTAATCCTAACCGTCGGATCTAGAGATTTGTTTTCCATCATTTGATCTAGACTTTATGAGGTTTATATTAGGCTACGATAGGGACCATGAGGAGGAGTTGGGTCTTGGCCACCCGATGGATCGGAACCACACAAACTTGATCCATCAATGATGTTCCATTCCACTAGAGGATCATCATCGAACTACCTCACCAACCCTCATAAATTAATATTGGCTCCATATATTATTTGTACATTCATCTCCCCGTGTTTAAGATATTGAATGTCCATCAATTAATTGATTTACTGACCATCAATTAATTAACATCTAATTCCTCGAGTAGTACCACTCAACCTTATCATCATGTTGACTAAGTCAACCTGCAGAGTTTACATGATAAACCTTATGAGCTCCTCAAGGGGACATCATCAACCTTATACATAGGACACAGATTCCTCCTATAATCAATGACACACCATGTAAATAATATCATTTCCCAACTTACCGGGCTTATTGATTTAATCCATAGAAATCTCACCCTCTGGTAAATCAAAGAAATAAATACTAAGTACATGTGTCCGTTATTATATCGGGATTAAGAGCATGTACAACATAATATCCGAGGTCCGATTCAATTATGTAGTCAGCAACAAATTGAATCACCTCTATGTCGGTCCTGCTCAATACACCTAAGTGTACTAGTGTAACTCTATGTTCAAGACAAAACAATACCAAGCTACACTACAACTATGCCAATGGTTTGTCCAAAACCATCTTGGTTGTGAGCCTCTATATTATTCTACAAGGGACTGATAACATGATCTTCTGTGCCGCACCCAGGAACCATGTTATCTACAATGTAAAATATTAGACAATATGCACACATATAAATATAACGTGCAAACAATGATCATGTGATTCTTATTTCAAAATAAAGATGTCCATACAAAAGAGCTAGGCTTTCAGTATACATCCCAACAATCTCCCACTTATACTAAAAGACTATGCTGTCATCATACTGCCATACATCTGATTCCCCTTCCCTCCACACGCCTATCAAAGCTCTCGCTAGAAAGACCTTAGTGAAAGGGTCTACCAGGTGATCCTCTGATGCAATCTTGGCGACAGCAACTTCTACCTCCTTTACGATTTCTCGTATCAGGTGGTACTTGCACTCTATGTATTTACTTACCTTATGGGCTTGTGGTTCCTTCGAGTTTGCAACTGCACTATTATTATCACAATAAATTGTGATATTTCTGGGCAAACCAGGAATCACATCCAAGTCCATCAGGAAGTTCCTGAGCCACCCAGCTTGTTTGGCCGCCTTAGAGGCTACCATACACTCAGCTTCCATGGTGGAGTCCGCCACGCATTTCTGCTGGACACTTCTCCATACAATGGCTCCACCTCCCTAAGTAAATACAAAACCTGAGGTAGACTTACTGTTATCCCTATCAGATTGGAAATCAGAATCTATGTAACCCACAGGGAGTAATTGGTCTGCCCGGTAAACTAGCATATAATCCCTAGTCATTCTCAGGCACTACAATATATGCTTTACCGCAGTCCAATGTCCCTGTCCTGGATTACTCTGATATCTGCTGACCATGCCTACGACAAAGCAGATATCTGGTCTCGTACATAGCATACATTAGGCTTCCTACCGCCGAAGCATAAGGAATTGCCTATATCTCCTCTATCTTTTCAGATGATCTAGGACACATCTCCTTAGATAAAGGAACTCCATGCCTGAAAGGTAGAAAACCCTTCTTGGAGTTTTGCATGCTAAAACGATCCAAAATCATGTCTATGTATGAAAGTTGGGATAAGTACAACATCCTTTTCCAGCGATCCCTCGATCCCAAGGATGTGTCTCACCTCTCCCAAGTCCTTCATATCAAACTCATTGGACAACCATACCCTTACGTCTGATAACACTTCAATGTTGTCGCCAACCACCAAAATGTCATCTACGTATAGTACAAAATTACCACTGCGTTTCCGTCACATCTCTTGTATACACAAGACTCATCCGAACTTTGAATAAATCCATAAGACTGGATTTACCTCCTCAAAGAAGATGTTCCAAGACCTCGAAGCTTGCTTCAATCCATAAATGGACCGATTAAGCTTACATACAAGATGCTCTTTTCCCTTAGCAATGAATCCCTCTAGTTGCTTCATATAGATGGATTCATCAAGACTTCCACTAAGGAAAGCTATCTTGACATCCATCTGTCACACCTCATAAATTCATATGAGCTGCTATGCATAGGAGCTCCCAGACCTGATTTGAATCCATAGATTCAATCTCAGTATTCATTGCACTTTGCAAAGATGCTGCATCTGTATCTTGGATTGCCTCGTCATATGTCCAGGGATCAGGTTCATGTTCGCCAGGGACCAAATCGGAAGATTCTCCCAAGAACATGAATCTATCAGGCTGTCTCACAACCCTCCCACTACGACGAGGTATCACCTGTGTATCCTATGTGACACGCGGTGCAGTGACATGTGGTATATCCTCTTGTACCGGTGGTACTGAAGTCGGGACTTCCCATATCAACTCCTCAAGAACAATCCTACTCGTGGGCTTGTGGTTCATCACATAGTCCTCCTCTAGAAATCTGGCATTCGTACTAACGATCACCCTCTGATCTCTAGGACTATAAAACAAACCACCCTTCGTTCCCCTAGGATAGCCAACAAACAAGCGCACTTCTGTACAAGGTTCCAACTTACCAGCATCAGCCTTCAGCAGATGTGCTGGACTCCCCATACCCGAATATGTCTTAGACTAGGCTTCCACCCAGTCCACAACTCTGTGGGAGTAGAAGGCACTGATTTAAATGGAACCAAGTTCAGAATGTACACCGCCGTATCTAGAGCATATCCCCAGAACGAATCTGGCAAGTCAGAATAACTCATCATTGATCTAACCATCTCAATAAGAGTCCTATTCCTTCGCTCCGCTACACCGTTCTGCTGGGGTGTGCCAGGTGCAGTCAATTGGGATTGAATCCCAACCTCTGATAAGTAATTCCTAAACTCTCCCAAGAGGTATTCATCACTATGATCAGATCGTAGTGTCATCTTGAATAATTGTCTATGAAAAAGATGAAATATTCAAAACTATCTCTTGCCTGGATAGACATAGGACCATATGAATCAGAATGAACCAATTCCAACATATCTTTGGATCTATACCCCTTGGCCTTGAAAGGCCTCTTGGTCATCTTACCCTCCAAGCAAGATTCGCAGGTTGGGAGATCCTCCACCACTAATGAACCCAAAGGTCCATCAGCTATCAACCTTTAAATTCTGCTTAGGTTAATATGACCAAGCCTAAGATCCCAAAGATATGTTTGGTTCATCTTCGAAGGTTTTTTTCTCTTATCGGAATTAGAAGATGAGTTATTAACTTCTATTTGCATCGTGGGAGCTTGTGGTTCAAGTTATAAATTTCCTATCTATGTACCTGAATAGATAATGTCCCTATTCCTTTTATAACAAATCAGTCATTAAAAGGAATAAATTATCCATCCATAATTTAGAAACCGAAAGCAATTCTTTCTAAATAAAGGTACATAAAGAAAATTCTTAAGAACCAAAAACTTTATTTTCTCAAAAGATAAATAAAACATCTCCCACTGCAATAGCCGCCATCTTCATGGCATTGCCCGAGTAAATGGTAATATCCCCTTTAGCTAGTCGTCGGGTTTCCTGAAACCCCTGCAAAGTGTTGCAAACATGATTAGTGGCTCTCGTATCTACACACCAGGTGCCGGTAGATAATTCCTCTAACCATGTTTCAATGACTGGACCAAAGGATATACATTTGTTCTTGCTTCGGATTGGGATAATCCTTCTTCTTATGTCCATCCTTAAGTGAAGTACTTGCCTTTCGGCTTCTTCACTCCTCCCTGAGATCCTCCCACCACCTTTGCTTCACCTTGTTTCTCCTTCTTCTTACCTTTCGGCTTAGAAGTAGAAACCTTTTTGAGCAACCATGGCTTGAGGACACTCTTTGAAGAGTGCATACTTGTACTTCTTAGCAGATAAGACAATATCTAGATTCTTTCCAATCAACATTATTTGGGTACAGTAAGTTTATTTCCTTTAGTATCATAGTAAGTGGATAGAAAGTCATTTTTGAAAATCCTAAGAATGACAATGATCAAAACTTTAGATTTCAAATATTATTGATTCCTCAAAACAATAAAATTCCGAAATCAACCAACACCTCAAAACACCGAGAATATCGCATGCCATGATAGTGTGGACGTATACGAATTCTACATTTGTAAGAGGAGGTTTTACCCATTAATTTTATTATCTTGTCAACCTTACTTTTTGACAAATAAAATTAATAGTTGGTTCCTCTTTGGCCCTACAAATAAAAGTAGTGACTCCGATGGAGAGGATACTTTTTATTTGCATCTAAGTGTGCACCATTACACGATACTAAGGGAATTATTTCGGATTATGTGCCTTACCGATGGGGAAGTACACACGCTCCTAAATAATTTCCTATAACCATTATTTGACCTAGTGATCCGCAAACAAACTCATCCGATGGGGAGGAAGGCACTCAGAGCCGACGCGCAAGTTTGTTGCATCACATGTCAAATTGTAATGGAGGCCGCGGGAATTAATTAAAATATCCCTCTCCCACTTAGTAAATTGAAAATGAGGAATTTTCAAGCACACACAACATGCATATAAAACAAATCAGCAATAAATATGGAAAAATAAAAAATTTTCCAACTATTATGGCATTGTTCTCCAATATGCGTCCCGTCGTGTCGCCACCTCGTCCGCTCCTCCTACGCCATGTACGAGCCAACCGGAGATCCGAGCCGAGAATAAAACCTATTTTATTTTACATCCATCGATCCTATACTCTACGAGGGAGTGTACATGAAATATAGATCGAAAGTAAAATAAAATAAAGAGTGGCTAAACAATGCCGTATTCAATTACAAAAATTAAATACTAATTTAGCCTCGTCAACCCCGAGGATTCAAATAATATACAATCACACACACAGACAATCACATACACACATATATAGCCATAATAGTTGGATCTTATGCCTGCAACCAAAAAGTTAGCCTACGCACATCCTACTATTATCCGGCATACACAATATATGATAAGTGCGTGAAAAGTAACCGAATCCAAAACACACAAAACCGGAAACCGTGGCTCTGATACCAATTGTTGGCAATCGTGCTATTTCTCGGAATGCTCATAGGCTCCCATGTCCCCGAATTAAAATTTTCACTAATGAAAACTAGTCCGGATGGGATGAGTTTCCTAAGCACAACCAATTCGTCGTCGTGCTAACAACTTGAGTGATCGCTTGAACAAACTAGTTGTTCAAGCAACACAACTCTTCTAGTTGGTTAGTCATGGAAGAGACGACGCACGGATCGCCAGTTTTTGTGTTTCTTATTCGGGGTCCATGATTATACAAATACATGCAAATGCAAACTAGTATAATCAACATATGCTAACATAAAGAACATAAGCTAGCATATCAAATAAGAACATGAAAAGAACAATAATAAAAGTTGTGAAACTTTTATACCTCTTGATCTTCTATCGTATGTCCTAACCTCCTTGTAGACTTCGTGTGGGTGAAGATCCTCCACAAGTTGAAGCATCCTAGATCTTCTTCAATCCAAAGAAAGAAGAACTCTCTTTCTCTTCTTGCTTGAGCCAACCACCAATCCACAAAAGGATTGATGCCGCCGACCCCAAGAATAGAGAGAACATAATGGAAACAACCAAGGTACCGAACTAGGGACAAACCCTTGTTTTGGTGACGCTGGCCAAGATGGAGTGAAGAGGATAAAGGGAATATGTTGGGCGCCGGCCACGGTGGAGGGAATAGAGGAAGGAGCCGGCCACAACCTAGGAAGAGGAAGAGCTCCTCTCCTATAGTTGCCGCCCACCTTCCTTGCATACCCTAGCCGCCCAACCATAGGAGCCAAACCCTAATTAGGGTTTCCTCCTTAGGTCTTCTTGCCGCCCATCCAAGGTGGGAGGAGGAGATCTAAACCGGCCACCTTTCCTAGGAAGAAGAAGAACTCTTCCACAAGATGCCGCTTACCCTCCTTCAAAACCTTGGCCGCCCATGCAAAGGAGCCAAACCCTAATCAAATTAGGGTTTCCTCCTTAGGGTTTCTTGCCGCCCAACCATGGTGGAGAGAAGAGATCTAGGAGCTATCCACCTTCAAGGAAGAAGAAGAGATCTTCCTCAAGTTGCCGCCCACCCTTCTTTCCTTACCTTGGCCAGCTAACCCATGGAGCCGAACCCTAATTAGGGTTTGCTCCTTAGGGTTACTTACCGCCCAAGCAAAGAGAGGCTAAACCCTTATTTCCATCATCCAACATCAACCACTCTTCCATTGCCGCCCAACCCATAGCCACCCTTTTATAGAACTTAGGAGAAAGTTGGTTATTGATGAGGTATCCAAAAATATAGGAACTAATTCCCAATTTTCTTGCCGCCCACCTTATCCAACCTTTCCTCTCCCTTTTATATAGAGTTAGGTTTAGGCCTTGGTTTAATCTCCACCGTCAGTTCTAGGGTTTTAATCTCAACCGTCGGATTTAGAGATTTAATCTCAACCGTCGGTTTTAGGGTTTTAATCCCAACCGTCGGATCTAGAGATTTAATCTCAACCGTCGATTCTAGCGATTTAATCCTAACCGTCGGATCTAGAGATTTGTTTTCCATCATTTGATCTAGACTTTATGAGGTTTATATTAGGCTACGATAGGGACCATGAAAAGGAGTTGGGTCTTGGCCACCCGATGGATCGGAACCACACAAACTTGATCCATCAATGATGTTCCATTCCACTAGAGGATCATCATCGAACTACCTCACCAACCCCCATAAATTAATATGGGCTCCATATATTATTTGTACATTCATCTCCCCGTGTTTAAGATATCGAATGTCCATCAATTAATTGATTTACTAACCATCAATTAATTAACATCTAATTCCTCGAGTAGTACCACTCAACCTTATCATCATGTTGACTAAGTCAACCTACAGGGTTTACATGATGAACCTTATAAGCTCCTCAAGGGGACATCATCAACCTAATACATAGGACACGGATTCCTCCTATAATCAATGGCACACCATGTAAATAATATCATTTCCCAACTTACCGGGCTTATTGATTTAATCCATAGAAATCTCACCCTCTGGTAAATCAAAGAAATAAATACTAAGTACATGTGTCCGTTATTATATCGGGATTAAGAGCATGTACAACATAATATCCGAGGTCCGATTCAATTATGTAGTCAGCAACAAATTGAATCACCTCTATGTCGGTCCTGCTAAATACACCTAAGTGTACTAGTGTAACTCTATGTTCAAGACAAAACAATACCAAGCTACACTACAACTATGCCAATGGTTTGTCCAAAACCATCTTGGTTGTGAGCCTCTACTTATATTCCACAAGGGACTGATAACATGATCTTCTGTGGCCGCACCCAGGCACCATGTTATCTACAATGTAAAATATTAGACAATATGCACACATATAAATATAACGTGCAAACAATGATCATGTGATTCTTATTTTAAAATAAAGATGTCCATACAAAAGAGCTAGACTTTTAGTATACATCCCAACACATGCTTGATGTCATGCAAGGCTTGGAGAGAGTCCAACAACCCAAACACGAAAACGAACTCTGTTTAACCATATTAATGGAAGGTGTTAGCCCTAATATTTGTACAGACGATCTCTAGTTATTATGGGTCTCATCTATAATAGGAAATAAACATAAATATAGAAAAAACCAAGGTCACATTAGGCAAAAAATTTCCTGATGTGAACGTGAGCTGAACAATTGACACACATGTTGTTTTAGGAATTAGATACATGAACCGCACAACCTATTCTCCAATGTATGACTAGTCTATGCTTAGACTGAAACGATGCGGCCAACACCTTTGGTGTTGCTAGGCGCATCCTTGGTAATTTTCTTTTTCCGGTTATAAACATATCCTATATGTAGAATCATGCATACTCTAATCTATCATATAGAAAAACATCATACAAGTATATTAAAACATCAAACATGCTTTAAAATTCTCCTACAACATGCGATCTATGCCAAAAAAACAAGGTGGCTATGATACCACTTGTTGGAGATTCTAGGATTATGCACAGCGGAATAAAGTGAATAAAATAATTTTTATTTCATCCCAGACATCCCCTGGGGGCCAGGAATCATTGCCATTGACATAATCTCATGTAAAGAAAGGAGAAGAGAAGATTCATACCTTTGAGATTCTTATTGAATCCGTCAAAACCATGAGCAAGATCAACTAGCCTTGCCTCTATCAGTATCCATGTCGGGATCACCTGAGACAACTCCTCAAGCAACAAGTCATTATCTCCGATTGGAGCTAGCCAATCGGTGGAGACAAGAGAGGGAAAGAGAGAGAGGAGAAAGATGGATACCAAGGAAGAAAACCTAAGATTAGAACATTCACCTCCAAGGATTATCAAGGGATCTATTTATAGGTCTCTTGATTAGGGCATCTTAAGAGGCTTAAATGGAACCTATCTTTCCATAATTATCCCATAATTAAGATAAGATCAATCTAAGAAATTTCCATAAGAGAAATCTCCAAAAATGACGGAGCCGTGACACGACTGTGTGTCTTACACACGACTAGCAGTGTCAAAAAGGCATGCCCGTGCCATGACACATAGCTAGTCGTGTGTCCTTTTAGGCACAATCCAGACATTGGCCGTGACACGACTATGTGTCTTACACACGACTAGCAGTGTCAAAAAGGCACGCCCGTGCCATGACACATAGCTAGCCGTGTGTCCTTTTGGGCACAATCTAGACTTTGGCCGCTGGCCCCAGTTAGATACCGACGCTGCCTGGTAAGGCGCTACGTGGTGAGGTTGTGTACAATCCATTTAACATTCGTTTAGATGCGATATGGTCATGCTAAGTCTTACATGGCCATAGGAGGTTCTATAGTCTCTGTTTTGCACCTTCTTGGCCTGGTCTAACCAGATAGATCTTCTCTCTCACTGAGAATCTTATTCTTAGACTTGTTTCACGTCTCTAGATCACCCGTATTGTGTGTGACCCAATAGATTTCCGGCTATGTTGACCATTCATAATTATTCCCTTAATTATGAATAGATCATGAGTGACACCTAACAGTACATCATGACCCCCAATTGACTGGAAAGTCTAAATCAACTCCAGAATATTTTTGAACCCTCCAATAGCTATAGTTGTTCATGCCAAGTTCCTTTCACTCATCCTATATGAAGGGTTTTGCTTATCGAGTCCGTGAGAGGAAACTTCGCTTCCCACTTCACCTCGATCATTAGTTCATGGCAATCCCATCGATGTCCCCGGATTAAAAAAATTTAATCCTAGACACAAGGGATTGCCCAAACAACCAAGTCATCGTCATGCTATTCGTTTAGAGAGGTCACTTGAACAAACTCGTTGTTCAAGCGACCATCCTCTATTCTACGAGTAGCTGCGGAATAGACGATGTCCGGATTGCCGGTTTTTGTATTTATGATCAGGATCCAAGTATTATTTAGCCATATACAGATTTATATCATGCTCATAATTGAAAAACAAATACAAACATGTAACATATAAAAATTAGAGAATCGATATACCTCTCGATCTTCTAATGTATGACCTTCCTCCTTTCGGACGTCGTGTGGGCGACAATCTACCAAAAGTCGAAGCTCCTAGATCACAAATCTTCCTTCCTTGCTTTTCCAAAGCAAGAGGAAGAATAGAAACAAGGCTCTTCTCCTTCCTATAGCCAACCAACAAGCAACAAGAAGAATGCTTGCCACCGACCAACAAGGAGAAGGAGATAATGATGGAAACCGGCCAAGACACCAAGGGAAACCCCTAAGTCTTGTTTCCACCACTCAAGGAGAAGATAATAGAGTCTTTGGCCACCGGCCAAGGGCTGGAAAAGGGCTGTGGGTGCCGGCCATCAAAAGAGAGGAAGAAGAAAGGAAAATACTTCCTTATTTGGTGCCGCCCAAGCCTCCAAAACCCTAATCCTCCAAACCCTAATTCTCTCTCTCCTAATGGCCGGCCATGGAAGTGGGGAAGAAGGTTAGGATGAGCACCGGACAAGGTCGAGGGAAGAAGGAAGGAACCGGCCAAACCTTAGGAAGAACATGATAAACTCCTCCACTTGTTGCCGCCCACCCCTAGCTCCCAAAACCCTAGCCACCAAAACCTAATCCTAAACCAACTAGGATTCCTAGCCTCCAAAGGAAGCAAACCCTAATCCCCTTAAGCCAGCCTCTCTCTTGCCGCCCACTTTATGATCTCTATTTATAGAGTTGGGCTCAAGCCAAGATTTAATCTCCTCCATTGGTTCTAGGGATTTAATCTCAACCGTCGAATCTAGAGATTTAATCTCAACCGTCGGATCTAGAGATTTAATCTCTACCTTTGGATCTAGAGTTTTGTTTCTATCCATTGGATCTAAACTTCATGAGGTGTTAATAGGCTACATTAGGGACCATGAGGAGGAGTTGGATCTAGGCCACCCATGGATCAAGCCCACAAAAAGTCCGATCCACTAATAATAATCCAATCCACTAAAGGATTATCATAGATCTACCTCACCAACCCCCATATGATAATATGGGCTCCATATATTATTTGTACATTTTCTCCCCGTGTTTAAGATCTCGAATGTCCGTCGATTAATTAATTTACTGACCATTAATTAATCAACATCTAACTCCATGAGTAGTACCACTCAACCTTTTCATCATGCCGGACCAAATCCACCTGCAGGGTTTACATGATGAACCTTATGAGCTCCTCAAGGGGACATCATCATCCTAATATATAGGACACGGTTTCTTCCTATAATCAAAGGCACACCATATAGATAATATCATCTCCCAACTTACCGAGCCTATCGATTTAATCTATAAATCTCGTCCATTGGTAAATCAAAGAGATGAATACTAAGTATATGTGCCCGTTATTATATCGGGATTAAGAGCATGTACTAAATAATATCTGAGGTCCGATTCGATTATGTAGTCAGCAATAAATCTAAACACCTCTAAGTCGGTCTTGCTCAATACACACAAAGTGCACTAGTGTGATTCTATGGTCAAGACAAACCAATACCAAATCACACTACAACCATTCCAATGGTTTGTCCAAAGCCATCTCGGTTGTGAGCCTTTACTTATACTTTTCAAGGGGCCGATAACATGATCTCCCGTGTGACACCACACACCATGTTAACTACAATGTAAAGTATTAGACAATATTGCATAACCATAAAAATATGCAAACAATGATCATGTGATTCTTATTTCAAAATAAAGATATTCATACAAAAGATAGACTTTTCAGTATACATCCCTACAATCTCCCACTTATACTAAAAGACTATGCTGTCCTCATACTGCCATACATATGATCCCCATTCCCTCCACATGCCTATCAAAGCTCTCGCTAGAAAGGCCTTAGTGAAAAGGGTCTACCACGTCATCCTCTGATGCAATCTAGGCGACAACTTCTACCTCCTTTATGATTTATCGTATCAGGTAGTACTTGCGCTTTATGTGTTTACTTGCCTTATGAGCTCGTGGTTCTTTCGAGTTTGCAACTGCACCATTATTATCACAATAAATTGTGATAGTTCTGGGCAAACCAGAAATCACATCCAAGTCCATCAGAAAGTTCCTGTGCCATACAACTTCTTTGGCCGTCTCAGAGGCTGCCACATACTCAGCTTCCATGGTGGAGTCCGCCACGCATTTCTGCTTGACACTCCTCCATACAATGGCTTCTCCTCCCAAAGTAAACACAAAACTTGAGGTAGACTTACTGTTATCCCTATCAGATTGGAAGTTGGAATCCGTGTAACCCACAGGGAGTAATTGGTCTGCCCGGTAAACCAGCATATAATCCCTAGTCCTTCTCAGGTACTTCAATATATACTTTACCGCAGTCCAATGTCCCTGTCTTGGATTACTCTGATATCTGCTGACCATGCCCAAGGCAAAGAAGATATCTGGTCTCGTACATAGCATCGCATACATGAGGCTTCCTACTGTCGAAGCATAAGGAACCGCCTTCATCTCCTTTATCTCCTCAGATGATCTAGGACACATCTCCTTAGATAAAGGAACTCCAAGCCTGAAAGGTAGAAAGCCCTTCTTGGAATTTTGCACGCTAAAACGATCCAAAATCGTGTCTATGTATGAAGCTTGGGATAAGCACAACATCCTTTTCCTGCAATCCCTTATAGCCTTGATCCCAAGGATGTGTCGCACCTCTTCCAAGTCCTTCATATCAAATTGTTTGGACAACCATATCCTTACGTCTGATAACACCTTAATATTGTTGCCAATCAACAAAATGTCATCTACGTATAGTACAAGAAACACCAGTACGTTTTCATCACATCTCTTGTATACACAAGACTCATCCGGACTTTGAATAAATTCATAAGACTAGATTACCTCATCAAAGCGGATGTTCCAAGACCTCGAAGCTTGCTTCAATCGATAAATGGACCGATTAAGCTTACACACAAGATACTCTTTGCCTTTAGTAATGAATCCCTCTGGTTGCTTCATGTAGATGTTTTCCTCAAGACTTAAATTAAGGAAAGATGTCTTGACATCCATCTGCTAGACCTCATAATCCATATGAGCTGCTATGCATAAGAGAATCGGGATAGTCTTAAGCATGGCTACCGGCGAAAATGTGTCCTCATAATGGATACCCTCTTTCTGAGTATACCTCTTCGCAACAAGCCTCGCTTTGAAGGTCTCAACCTTCCCATCTATTCCTCTCTTTCTCTTGTAGATCCACTTGCATCTAATGGTTTTTACACCATCGGGTGGTTCTACTAGCTCCCAGACCTGATTTGAATCCATAGATTCAATCACAGCATTCATTGCACTTTGCCAAGATACTGCATCTTTATCTTGGATTGCCTCGTCATATGTCCAAGGATCAGGTTCATATTCTCCAGGGACCAAATCAGAAGATTCTCCCAAGAACATGAATCTATTAGGCTGTCTCACAACCCTCCCACTACGATGAGGTATCACCTGTGTATCCTCTGTGACACGCGGTGTAGTGACATGTGGTATATCCTCTTGTACCGGTGGTACTAAAGAAGTGACTTCCCCTTTTAACTCCTCCAGAATAATTTTACTCTTGGGCTTGCGGCTCATCACATAGTCTTCCTCTAGAAATCTGGCGTTCATGCTAACGATCACCCTCTGATCTCTAGGACTATAAAACAATCCACCCTTCGTTCCCCTGGGATAGCCAACGAACATGCATACTTCTGTACGAGGTTCCAACTTACCAGCATCTGCCTTCAGCACATGTGCTGGACTCCCCCATATCCGAATATGTCTTAGACTAGGCTTTCGCCCAGTCCACAATTCTATGGGAGTAGAAGGCACTGATTTAGATGGAACCAAGTTCAGAATGTACACCGCCGTATCTAGAGCATATCCCCAGAACGAATCTGGCAACTCAGAATAACTCATCATCAATCTAGCCATCTCCATAAGAGTCCTATTCCTTTGCTCTGCTACACCATTCTGCTGGGGTGTGCCAGGTGCAGTCAATTGGGATTGAATCCCAGCCTCTGATAAGTAGTTCTTAAACTATCCCAAGATGTACTCATCACCACGATCATATCATAGTGTCTTGATACTTTTACCTTGATGTTTCTCCACATCATCCTTGAATTCTTTGAACTTGTCAAAGCATTCAGACTTGCGACGTATTAGGTAAATTTATCCATATCTCGAGTAATCGTCTATAAAAGAGATGAAATACTCGAAACCACCTCTAGCCTGGATAGACATAGGACCACACAAATCAGAATAAACCAATTCTAACACATCTTTGGCTCTATACCCCTTGGCCTTAAAAGACCTCTTGGTCATCTTACCCTCCAAGCAAGATTCACAGGTTGGGAGATCCTCCACCACTAATGAACCCAAAGGTCCATCAGCTATCAACCTTTGAACTCTGCATAGGTTAATGTGACCAAGCCTAAGATGCCAAAGATATGTTTGGTTCATTTTCGAAGGTTCTTTTCTCTTATTAGAATTAGAAGATGAGTTATTAATTTCAATATGCATCGTGGGAGGTTTTGATTCAAGTGTGTATAAATTTCCTATCAATGTACCCGAACAGATAATGTCCCTATCTCTTCTTATAACAACTCTGTTATTAAAAGAAATAGAATATCCATCCATAAACAATTTAGAAACTGAAATTAAATTCTTTCTAAATAAAGGTAAATAAAGGGAATTTTCCAGAACCTAAGTTTTATTTTTCTCAAGAGATAAATAAAATTTCTCCCACTACAATAGCCGCCACCTTCATGGTATTGCCCAAGTAAATGGTGATCTCTCCTTTAGCTCGTCATCGGGTTTTCTGGAACCCCTGTAAAGTATTGCAGACATGATCAGAGGCTCCCGTATCTACACACCAAGTGCCGGTAGATAACACCGCTAATCACGTATCAACGACTAGACCAAAGGATATACCTTTGTTCTGTTTGGGACAGTCCTTCTTCCAATGTCCATCCTGCTTGTAATTGAAGTACTTGCCTTTCGGCTTCTTCACTCCTCCCTGAGATCCTCCCACCACCTTTGCTCCACCTTGTTTCTTCTTCTTCTTGCCTTTCGGCTTAGAAGTAGAAACCTTCTGAGCAACTATGGCCTTAGCCTGAGCAAGCCTTTCTGTCGACTGAAGAATGATATCGACCTGGGTTTCCCCATCAATCTCAGCTCCAAGGACTTCCAGCTCATTCGTGGGCTTAGGAGGATACTCTTCGAAAAGTACATATTTGTACTTCTCAGCAGTCAAGACAATATCTAGATTCTTTTCCAATCAATATTATTTGGGTACAGTAAGTTTATTTTCCTTTAGTATCATAACAAGTGGACTGAAAGTCATTTTGAAAATCCTAAGGATCACATAGATCATTACTGTAGATTTCAAAAAATTATTGATTCCTCAAACAATAAAATTTTAAAATCAACCAACACCTCAAAACACCGAGAATATCGTATGCCATGATAGTGTGGACGTATATGAATTCTACATTTGTAAGAGGAGGTTTTACCCATTAATTTTACTATCTTGTCAACCTAACTTTTTGGCAAATAAAATTAATAGTTGTTTTCTCTTCGGCCCTACAAATAAAAGCAGTGACTCCGATGGGAAGGATACTTATATTTGTATCTAAGTGTTCACCATTACTTGGTACCAAGGTAATTATCTCGGGTTATGTGCCTTCCGATGGGGAAGTACACACGCTCTTTGATAATTCCCTATAACCATATTTGACCTTGTGATCCGTAAACCAACCCATCCGATATAGAGGAAGGCACTCAGAGCCGACGCGCAAGTTTATTTGCATCACTTGTCACATCGTAATGGAGGCTGTGAGAATTTTTATAAAAATATCCCTCTCCCACTTAGTAATTTGAAAATGAGGAATTTTCCTAGCCTACGACATGCATATCAAACAAAAAGCAATAAATATGAAAAATAAATTATTTTCCAACTATTATGGCTTTTGTCTTCAATATGTCTCCCGTTGCAACGCCATCTCGTCCGCTCCTCCTACGCCATGTACGAGCCATCCGGAGATCCGAGCCGAGACTAAAACCTACACTACAACAAAAATGCTAAAAGACAACACCACAAAGACAACGGTTTTAGGAGAAACCGTTGTGATTTTGATAAAAGACAACGGTTTTTGACAAAACCGTTGTCTTTGAGTGCCCATATAACACAAAAGACAACGGTTTGTTTATGTCGTTGAGCATTTTTTTTAATCAACAGCACATTTTACAATGGTTTTCCAGAATTGTTGTCTTTAAGTTTTTTTTTTATCTTAACATCAGTTGGGACAACGGTGCAATCAACCATTGTCAATGAGAATATTTTTGTAACATTTAGCACAATGGTCAAAAATTGTTGTCGTTGTGATAATATTACAACGGTTTTAAACCGTTGTCAATGAAATTTTAAAAGTTTATAATACTATTTTTTTTAATTATTTTTACTATTTTTTAAAAATTATTGGAAATAATACAACGGTGTTTTTTTTAATACTATTAATACTATTTTTTTATTATAATACAACGGTAAAATTATTTTTTAATTATTAATACTATTTTTTTAAATTATTGGAAATAAGTTTTTTTTTAAAAAAATATAAATATATACGTTTACAAAAATATATTTAAAAGTTTATATATATTTTTTAAACAATATATTACAACAATATTTTTTTTAAAAGTTTATATATATTTAAAAATTTGTTAGGTTAAATAATTCTTCCCTAAACTTCTCCGTCGTTCCTACTTCCCAAAAACCTCCGCCGTTCCTACTTCCCAAAAAACCTCCGTCGTTCTCCATTGCGCGCTCGTCCATCCCATCTTCTTCCGCGCCGGCTTCTCACGGTTGCTCGCCCTCTGTTCGTTCTCTTCCTTTTCTGTCGGTCATTGCTCGACCTTCGTCCGTCGGCCTTCGTCCATCGTTCAACGTCCTGATTCTGTCCCAACAGGTTCGTTCTCACGGTTATCATGTTGTGCCTTCAAACCTTTATTGGTTAAGAAGGTTTGAGTTGGATTGTTTGGTCAACCAAACATTCATAAATGAAAAAAATTCAAGAAAATAGGCTGAAATGGTATTTTCTTCATTTGTTTCTGTCCATTGAACATGTGGAATCAAGTTTAAAACCTGAATGGTCACATATGGAGAAATTCATTTGTTTCTGTCCATTGAACCTTAATCTCATTGTCACAGATAATCCGGTATCTGCTCATACAGAAAATCTAGCTTTTACTATAATCCACCGCTAATTCTGACAGATTCTATATTCTCCTATATATTAGAAGTACTAGTTACCAATAGTTGCTTAGTCTAGTATTAAGCGAGTCGCCAAAGTTTGGATATTCAAATATGTATACCGACACTAATGGAAAGGGCTCCTGGCCCAAATGGGGCTGCCTCA
Source organism: Wurfbainia villosa (assembly GCA_025175895.1). NCBI lineage: Eukaryota > Viridiplantae > Streptophyta > Magnoliopsida > Zingiberales > Zingiberaceae > Wurfbainia > Wurfbainia villosa. The sequence continues at coordinate 26,643,546 of CM046003.1, forward strand.
CATTTAATACAGTGCAAGGATACCTCTTGATCGAAGATAAAAAAACATTATTACTAATCCAGTTATGACCAATGTTTTGCTGATGTTTCTTGGTAGGTGGCTCGAAGGTCTTGCATACAAAATTGTATTCATCCTGTGAGGGAGGTTTACTTTTCAGTTCTCAGTTTAAACAATAGCAAGCCATGACAATCTCAAATAATTTTTAAAGTCATTTTTAAGTTTGCTCTCAAACTCCCAACTGTTATATAGGAAATTTGTTGCAGTTCTAAAACTAAACCATTTTGTGGTATAAGCTTTGTGCCATCTTTGATTTAGTTAATACATTATTCGCTCTTTTCCATATATTCCATGATTTTTTTTTTCAAGTTCTACAATATTATTATACATTAAAAGTAGCTCTAGTCTAATTATGACCAATTTTTGCCAATATTTCTTGGTAGTTGGCTCAAAGCTACATACCAAGTGCATTCTTTCTTGTTATTGTTACATTAAATTTCATGTTTAGTAGTTAGCTTAAGCAATAGCAAAAATGACAATCACAAATAACTTTGAAGCCATTTTTGAGTTACGAATGGGACTCTCTATCGTAATAGGGAATTTGTTCACAAATAACTTTGAAGCATTTTTGAGTTACAAATGGAACTCTCTATCATAATAGAGAAGTTGTTGAAGTTCTAACACCAAACCACTTACATGCTTTTTGTGATATCCACTTAGTTAATATGTATTCTGATCTTTCCCTATTGTTATATCAACTTGTTTCTTTGGTAGGGAGCCACCATCGTTGACCAGATTGTGACTATAACTTCCGCTGAAGGTTATGTCCCAAGAATTGATTAGGTAAAACTCATTCCAGCCTATGGAGATTGTCTACTTATTTTAGTTGTTTCACTTTGCCCACTCTGCAATTTTTGCAGGAAGTTAAGGAAAGTGATGTGACAATTGATATATTTGTTGGAATATATGCTTCAACGCAGGATGTCTCTGCAAACTCGAGTGTAATTATCTCTTCTATTATGCCCTAACTGCATTTTGGTTCCAAAACACTTTTACTCGTACTAGATGTTGCTCAAGGAATAACTACCAGCTTTTTTTGAACTCAAGTAGGGAAATTAAGGAGGTTATTAGATGTATAATTCAAAATAAAACAAATGCAACATTGAGGTGTTAATGTAGAGAATTTATTAATATAAGGGCATATAAGTTAAAGACGATAGAAAAAGAAATACAAAAACAAAAATTTGCGATATCAAATTTCCCATATGACAACTTTTTTTCCCCTTATGACAACTTTTTTTGCGATCTCGTGTGTAATTTATGTATCAAATTTTACTATCAGAATAACTACTATAATTTTTTTCATCACAGGTTCCCCTTCAACCAGATGGAGCTCAATGCGGGTATTTTGTTTTACGATATATGAGAGAGATAATTAAAGGCGCCGCATCCTTTGACAATTCTTCCCTACGATCAATAGTAATATTAGATATATTTTCAAATTTTCTTATTGATACCATAGTGTTTAATTACATTTTCGTTCATTTATTCACATGCAGTTCGCAAAATCTGTGATAGCTGCAAAGGAAATTGATGAAGTACGTTCGGAGTGGACTGAATGCATACAAGATCACATATCTGATGATTAGGAGAGATTTAAGTGTACATGCCTCTTTTGGTTACATGTGGTAATCTATAAGTGTTTTGCTTATTATGCATAATACTTTTGGTGCATATGATGTGTAGTTATTTTGCCACAGTACTTTTTAATATATATCGGTAAGAGTGATCATTTAAAATGTGATGTGACCTTGTACTTTACATTGCTACAAGTGCGAGTGTATATATGTGTTTTCTATAATTCTTTTTGATGTTGTATGATTTATATTAAAAACGCAACACTATAAATCTACAACGGTTTATTGTGTTCTAGAGTAACCGTTGAGAAATGATAACGGTGAAAAACAATTGTCTATGAGCAAAAAAAATCCGTGGTAAATCGATGGTCGGTCAAAGACAACGGTGAAAGACCGTTGTAGATTTAAGGAAAAGACAACGGTGAAAAACCGTTGTCTATTAGCAAAAACATCCGTGGTAAATCGACCCGTTGTGAAAAGTGGTTCGGTCAAAGACAACGGTTAAAAACCGTTGTCTTATCCTTGAAACGACAACGGTTTTTCACTGTTGTTCGTGCCTTGTTTCTTTCACTCATCCTATACCCACTTGGTTCAGGACATGGTCTCTGTGTTCATCCCCATTAGGCTGACTATGTCACACCTAACTCAATTTAATTTTATTGTCCTGTGGATTCAAGTTACTCCTACATGTTCCCAAGAAGACCATCTTCTTAACATGTTTGCTCTGGCCTGAGACTTTTGAGTAACAATCTTGACAAGAGGCCTAGGGTATACATCTCCTTTATCAAGAGTGGTGAATCCTCTGTAGGTTATTCAAACACCTTCGATCACTTTGACTTATACCCAATCATCCCGGAGTTACACCTACTATGTAGATGGCTGCGAAGAAGTCAAAGTACAAGTCGCCATGATCAAGGTGACTTAAATACCTCAAGTCTAAGGAAGCTCACACTCAAGCTGCAATGAGATCTTCAATGACATATAGAACCATATGAAGTCTCATAGCAGGCCACTCCAATGAACTAGTTACCATAACTAGCATTCACATGTTCACTCTCAGTATCCATATGCTTCCATTCAGTGAGTACCGAATGCTTGGATAAACCAAGGAGCATAACATGTGCTAGTCTCACAAAATTGATGATGTCCAATTTCATCAATTCATCGACTAGGGATAGTTTTAATACTTGCATATTTACACATGATGAGATACCCACTAATTGTGATCCATTCATAATTTCTCTCATGCTATGCATCGTATTGTGGACTTCAGTATATGAGTTTAAGATCCAATCAAATACATAGATAATGTATACTCAAATAGTGAATTTTATTAATAACTTCTAAGGCGATTGCCTTAGGACACCTCTCAATTACATCACAATGTACTTTGCCTTCGTAGTAGAATCAGTAATGGTGTCTTGTTTGGAACTTTTCCAACTCACCGCACCTCCATTCAAGATGAATATGTATCCAAATTGAGATTTAGAATCATCCTTATCTGTCTAGAAGCTGGCATCATTATACCCGCTCACTACTATATCACCTCCTCCATATACTAAGAACAAATTCTTAGTCCTTTTCAAGTACTTAAGGATTATCTCGATAGCTATCCAATGGTCCATATCAGGATTCGACTGGTATCTACTCATAATTCTTAAAGTGTACAATACATCATGCCTCGTACATAACATAGTATACATGATAGATCCTATAGTCGATGCATATGAAATCTTACTAATGCGAATCCTCTCGTCTTCAGTGCACGTGCACATAAACTTCGAAAGGTCAATCTCATGCCTTATTGGAATAAAACCATTCTTGGTTCTTTTATGCTAAACTGTTTTAGCACTTTGTCTATGTATGTAGACTACAAAAGACCAAGCAACCGATTCGATCTATCTTTATAGATCTTAATCCCCAAAATATAGGTTGCTTCTTCGATGTCTTTCATGGACAACATTTTGGACAACCAGACCTTGACTGTTTGCAAAATAGGAATATCATTTCCTATGATTAATATGTCATAAACCTACAATACTAGGAATATTATCGCACCCCCACTAACCTTTTTATACACACAGGGCTCCTCAAGATTTTGTGAGAAATCAAATTGTTTGATTGCCTCATCAAAATGGATATTCCAACACTCAGATGCTTGCTTCAATCCATAAATGGATCATTGAAGCTTGTATACTTTGTTCTTGTTAATTGATGTGAAACCCTCATGTTGTATCATATATACATCCTCAGATAGGTTTCCATTAAGGAAAGTTATTTTCACATCCATCTACCATATGCTTGATGTCATGCCAGGCTTGGAGAGAGTCCAACAACCCAAACACGAAAAAGAACTTTGTTTAACCATATTAATGGAAGGTGTTAGCCCTAATATTTGTACAGGCGATCTCTAGTTATTATGGGTCTCATCTATAATAGGAAATAAACATAAATATAGAAAAAAACAAGGTCACATTAGGCAAAAAATTTCCTGATGTGAACGTGAGCTGAACAATTGACACACATGTTGTTTTAGGAATTAGATACACGAACCGCACAACCTATTCTCCAATGTATGACTAGTCTATGCTTAGACTGAAACGATGCGGCCAACACCTTTGGTGTTGCTAGGCGCATCCTTGGTAATTTTCTTTTTCCCGTTATAAACATATCCTATATGTAGAATCATGCATACTCTAATCTATCATATAGAAAAACATCATACAAGTATATTAAAACATCAAACATGCTTTAAAATTCTCCTACAACATGCGATCTATGCCAAACAAACAAGGTGGCTATGATACCACTTGTTGGAGATTCTAGGATTATGCACAGCGGAATAAAGTGAATAAAATAATTTTTATTTCATCCCAGACATCCCCTGGGGGCCAAGAATGCTTGCCACCGACCAACAAGGAGAAGGAGATAATGATGGAAACCAGCCAAGACACCAAGGGAAACCCCTAAGTCTTGTTTCCACCACTCAAGGAGAAGATAATAGAGTCTTTGGCCACCGGCCAAGGGCTGGAAAAGGGCTGTGGGTGCCGGCCATCAAAAGAGAGGAAGAAGAAAGGAAAATACTTCCTTATTTGGTGCCGCCCAAGCCTCCAAAACCCTAAGCCTCCAAACCCTAATTCTCTCTCTCCTAATGGCCGGCCATGGAAGTGGGGAAGAAGGTTAGGATGAGCACCGGCCAAGGTCGAGGGAAGAAGGAAGGAACCGGCCAAACCTTAGGAAGAAGATGATAAACTCCTCCACTTGTTGCCGCCCACCCCTAGCTCCCAAAACCCTAGCCACCAAAACCTAATCCTAAACCAACTAGGATTCCTAGCCTCCAAAGGAAGCAAACCCTAATCCCCTTAAGCCATCCTCTCTCTTGCCGCCCACTTTATGATCTCTATTTATAGAGTTGGGCTCAAGCCAAGATTTAATCTCCTCCATTGGTTCTAGGGATTTAATCTCAACCGTCGAATCTAGAGATTTAATCTCAACCGTCGGATCTAGAGATTTAATCTCTACCTTTGGATCTAGAGTTTTGTTTCTATCCATTGGATCTAAACTTCATGAGGTGTTAATAGGCTACATTAGGGACCATGAGGAGGAGTTGGATCTTGGCCACCCATGGATCAAGCCCACATAAAGTCCGATCCACTAATGATAATCCAATCCACTAAAGGATTATCATAGATCTACCTCACCAACCCCCATATGATAATATGGGCTCCATATATTATTTGTACATTTTCTCCCCGTGTTTAAGATCTCGAATGTCCGTCGATTAATTAATTTACTGACCATTAATTAATCAACATCTAACTCCATGAGTAGTACCACTCAACCTTTTCATCATGCCGGACCAAATCCACCTGCAGGGTTTACATGATGAACCTTATGAGCTCCTCAAGGGGACATCATCATCCTAATATATAAGACACGGTTTCTTCCTATAATCAAAGGCAAACCATATAGATAATATCATCTCCCAACTTACCGAGCCTATCGATTTAATCTATAAATCTCGTCCATTGGTAAATCAAAGAGATGATTACTAAGTATATGTGCCCGTTATTATATCGGGATTAAGAGCATGTACTAAATAATATCTGAGGTCCGATTCGATTATGTAGTCAGCAATAAATCTAATCACCTCTAAGTCGGTCTTGCTCAATACACACAAAGTGCACTAGTGTGATTCTATGGTCAAGACAAACCAATACCAAATCACACTACAACCATTCCAATGGTTTGTCCAAAGCCATCTCGGTTGTGAGCCTTTACTTATACTTTTCAAGGGGCCGATAACATGATCTCCCGTGTGACACCACACACCATGTTAACTACAATGTAAAGTATTAGACAATATTGCATAACCATAAAAATATGCAAACAATGATCATGTGATTCTTATTTCAAAATAAAGATGTTCATACAAAAGATAGACTTTTCAGTATACATCCCTACAATCTCCCACTTATACTAAAAGACTATGCTATCCTCATACTGCCATACATATGATCCCCATTCCCTCCACATGCCTATCAAAGCTCTCGCTAGAAAGGCCTTAGTGAAAAGGGTCTACCACGTCATCCTCTGATGCAATCTAGGCGACAACAACTTCTACCTCCTTTATGATTTATCGTATCAGGTAGTACTTGCGCTTTATGTGTTTACTTGCCTTATGAGCTCGTGGTTCTTTCGAGTTTGCAACTGCACCATTATTATCACAATAAATTGTGATAGTTCTGGGCAAACCAGAAATCACATCCAAGTCCATCAGAAAGTTCCTGTGCCATACAACTTCTTTGGCCGTCTCAGAGGCTGCCACATACTCAGCTTCCATGGTGGAGTCCGCCACGCATTTCTGCTTGACACTCCTCCATACAATGGCTTCTCCTCCCAAAGTAAACACAAAACTTGAGGTAGACTTACTGTTATCCCTATCAGATTGGAAGTTGGAATCCGTGTAACCCACAGGGAGTAATTGGTCTGCCCGATAAACCAGCATATAATCCCTAGTCCTTCTCAGGTACTTCAATATATACTTTACCGCAGTCCAATGTCCCTGTCTTGGATTACTCTGATATCTGCTGACCATGCCCAAGGCAAAGCAGATATCTGGTCTCGTACATAGCATCGCATACATGAGGCTTCCTACTGTCGAAGCATAAGGAACCGCCTTCATCTCCTTTATCTCCTCAGATGATCTAGGACACATCTCCTTAGATAAAGGAACTCCAAGCCTGAAAGGTAGAAAGCCCTTCTTGGAATTTTGCATGCTAAAACGATCCAAAATCGTGTCTATGTATGAAGCTTGGGATAAGCACAACATCCTTTTCCTGCAATCCCTTATAGCCTTGATCCCAAGGATGTGTCGCACCTCTCCCAAGTCCTTCATATCAAATTGTTTGGACAACCATATCCTTACGTCTGATAACACCTTAATATTGTTGCCAATCAACAAAATGTCATCTACGTATAGTACAAGAAATACCACTACGTTTTCATCACATCTCTTGTATACACAAGACTCATCCGGACTTTGAATAAATTCATAAGACTGGATTACCTCATCAAAGCGGATGTTCCAAGACCTCGAAGCTTGCTTCAATCCATAAATGGACCGATTAAGCTTACACACAAGATGCTCTTTGCCTTTAGCAATGAATCCCTCTGGTTGCTTCATGTAGATGTTTTCCTCAAGACTTAAATTAAGGAAAGCTGTCTTGACATCCATCTGCTAGACCTCATAATCCATATGAGCTACTATGCATAAGAGAATCGGGATAGTCTTAAGCATGGCTACCGGCGAAAATGTGTCCTCATAATGGATACCCTCTTTCTGAGTATACCTCTTCGTAACAAGCCTCGCTTTGAAGGTCTCAACCTTCCCATCTATTCCTCTCTTTCTCTTGTAGATCCACTTGCATCTAATGGTTTTTACACCATCGGGTGGTTCTACTAGCTCCCAGACATAATTTGAATCCATAGATTCAATCACAGCATTCATTGCACTTTGCCAAGATACTGCATCTTTATCTTGGATTGCCTCGTCATATGTCCAGGGATCAGGTTCATGTTCGCCAGGGACCAAATCAGAAGATTCTCCCAAGAACATGAATCTATTAGGCTGTCTCACAACCCTCCCACTACGATGAGGTATTACCTGTGTATCCTCAGTGACACGCGGTGTAGTGACATGTGGTATATCCTCTTGTACCGGTGGTACTAAAGAAGTGACTTCCCCTTTTAACTCCTCCAGAATAATTTTACTCTTGGGCTTGCGGCTCATCACATAGTCTTCCTCTAGAAATCTGGCGTTCATGCTAACGATCACCCTCTGATCTCTAGGACTATAAAACAATCCACCCTTCGTTCCCCTGGGATAGCCAACGAACATGCATACTTCTGTACGAGGTTCCAACTTACCAGCATCTGCCTTCAGCACATGTGCTGGACTCCCCCATATCCGAATATGTCTTAGACTAGGCTTTCGCCCAGTCCACAATTCTATGGGAGTAGAAGGCACTGATTTAGATGGAACCAAGTTCAGAATGTACACCGCCGTATCTAGAGCATATCCCCAGAACGAATCTGGCAACTCAGAATAACTCATCATCGATCTAACCATCTCCATAAGAGTCCTATTCCTTTGCTCTGCTACACCATTCTGCTGGGGTGTGCCAGGTGCAGTCAATTGGGATTGAATCCCAGCATCTGATAAGTAGTTCCTAAACTATCCCAAGAGGTACTCACCACCACGATCATATCGTAGTGTCTTGATACTTTTACCTTGATGTTTCTCTACATCAGCCTTGAATTCTTTGAACTTGTCAAAGCATTCAGACTTGCGACGCATTAGGTAAATTTATCCATATCTCGAGTAATCGTCTATAAAAGAGATGAAATACTCGAAACCACCTCTAGCCTGGATAGACATAGGACCACACAAATCAGAATAAACCAATTCTAACACATCTTTGGCTCTATACCCCTTGGCCTTAAAAGACCTCTTGGTCATCTTACCCTCCAAGCAAGATTCACAGGTTGGGAGATCCTCCACCACTAATGAACCCAAAGGTCCATCAGCTATCAACCTTTGAACTCTGCATAGGTTAATGTGACCAAGCCTAAGATGCCAAAGATATGTTTGGTTCATTTTCGAAGGTTCTTTTCTCTTATTAGAATTAGAAGATGAGTTATTAATTTCAATATGCATCGTGGGAGGTTTTGATTCAAGTGTGTACAAATTTCCTATCAATGTACCCGAACAGATAATGTCCCTATCTCTTCTTATAACAACTCTGTTATTAAAAGAAATAGAATATCCATCCATAAACAATTTAGAAACTGAAATTAAATTCTTTCTAAATAAAGGTACATAAAGGGAATTTTCCAGAACCTAAGTTTTATTTTTCTCAAGAGATAAATAAAACTTCTCCCACTACAATAGCCGCCACCTTCATGGTATTGCCCAAGTAAATGGTAATCTCCCCTTTAGCTCGTCATCGGGTTTCCTGGAACCCCTGTAAAGTATTGCAGACATGATCAGAGGCTCCCGTATCTACACACCAAGTGCCGGTAGATAACACCGCTAATCACGTATCAACGACTAGACCAAAGGATATACCTTTGTTCTGTTTGGGACAGTCCTTCTTCCAATGTCCATCCTGCTTGTAAGTGAAGTACTTGCCTTTCGGCTTCTTCACTCCTCCCTGAGATCCTCCCACCACCTTTGCTCCACCTTGTTTCTTCTTCTTCTTGCCTTTCGGCTTAGAAGTAGAAACCTTCTGAGCAACTATGGCCTTAGCCTGAGCAAGCCTTTCTGTCGACTGAAGAATGATATCGACCTGGGTTTCCCCATCAATCTCAGCTCCAAGGACTTCCAGCTCATTCGTGGGCTTAGGAGGATACTCTTCGAAAAGTACATATTTGTACTTCTCAGCAGTCAAGACAATATCTAGATTCTTTTCCAATCAACATCATTTGGGTACAGTAAGTTTATTTTCCTTTAGTATCATAACAAGTGGACTGAAAGTCATTTTGAAAATCCTAAGGATCACATAGATCATTACTGTAGATTTCAAAAAATTATTGATTCCTCAAACAATAAAATTTTAAAATCAACCAACACCTCAAAACACCGAGAATATCGTATGCCATGATAGTGTGGACGTATATGAATTCTACATTTGTAAGAGGAGGTTTTACCCATTAATTTTACTATCTTGTCAACCTAACTTTTTGGCAAATAAAATTAATAGTTGGTTTCTCTTCGGCCCTACAAATAAAAGCAGTGACTCCGATGGGGAGGATACTTATATTTGTATCTAAGTGTTCACCATTACTTGGTACCAAGGTAATTATCTCGGGTTATGTGCCTTCTGATGGGGAAGTACACACGCTCTTTGATAATTCCCTATAACCATATTTGACCTTGTGATCCGTAAACAAACCCATCCGATATAGAGGAAGGCACTCAGAGCCGACGCGCAAGTTTATTTGCATCACTTGTCAAATCGTAATGGAGGCCGTGAGAATTTTTATAAAAATATCCCTCTCCCACTTAGTAATTTGAAAATGAGGAATTTTCCTAGCCTACGACATGCATATCAAACAAAAAGCAATAAATATGAAAAATAAATTATTTTCCAACTATTATGGCTTTTGTCTTCAATATGTCTCCCGTCGCAACGCCATCTCGTCCGCTCCTCCTACGCCATGTACGAGCCATCCGAAGATCCGAGCCGAGACTAAAACCTACACTACAACAAAAATGCTAAAAGACAACACCACAAAGACAACGGTTTTAGGAGAAACCGTTGTGATTTTGATAAAAGACAACGGTTTTTGACAAAACCGTTGTCTTTGAGTGCCCATATAATACAAAAGACAACGGTTTGACACTATCCGTTGTCGTTGAGCATTTTTTTTAATCAACAGCGCATTTTACAACGGTTTTCCAGAACTGTTGTCTTTAAGTTTTTTTTTTATCTTAACATCAGTTGGGACAACGGTGCAATCAACCGTTGTCAATGAGAATATTTTTGTAACATTTAGCACAATGGTCAAAAATTGTTGTCGTTGTGATAATATTACAACGGTTTTAAACCGTTGTCAATGAAATTTTAAAAGTTTATAATACTATTTTTTTTAATTATTTTTACTATTTTTTAAAAATTATTGGAAATAATACAACGGTGTTTTTTTTAATACTATTAATACTATTTTTTTATTATAATACAACGGTAAAATTATTTTTTAATTATTAATACTATTTTTTTAAATTATTGGAAATAAGTTTTTTTTTTTAAAATATAAATATATACGTTTACAAAAATATATTTAAAAGTTTATATATATTTTTTAAACAATATATTACAACAATATTTTTTTTAAAAGTTTATATATATTTAAAAATTTGTTAGGTTAAATAATTCTTCCCTAAACTTCTCCGTCGTTCCTACTTCCCAAAAACCTCCGCCGTTCCTACTTCCCAAAAAACCTCCGTCGTTCTCCATTGCGCGCTCGTCCATCCCATCTTCTTCCGCGCCGGCTTCTCACGGTTGCTCGCCCTCTGTTCGTTCTCTTCCTTTTCTGTCGGTCATTTCTCGACCTTCGTTCGTCGGCCTTCGTCCATCGTTCAACGTCCTGATTCTGTCCCAACAGGTTCGTTCTCACGGTTATCATGTTGTGCCTTCAAACCTTTATTGGTTAAGAAGGTTTGAGTTGGATTGTTTGGTCAACCAAACATTCATAAATGAAAAAAATTCAAGAAAATAGGCTGAAATGGTATTTTCTTCATTTGTTTCTGTCCATTGAACATGTGGAATCAAGTTTAAAACCTGAATAGTCACATATGGAGAAATTCATTTGTTTCTGTCCATTGAACCTTAATCTCATTGTCACAGATAATCCGGTATCTGCTCATACAGAAAATCTAGCTTTTACTATAATCCACCGCTAATTCTGACAGATTCTATATTCTCCTATATATTAGAAGTACTAGTTACCAACAGTTGCTTAGTCTAGTATTAAGCGAGTCGCCAAAGTTTGGATATTCAAATATGTATACCGACACTAATGGAAAGGGCTCCTGGCCCAAATGGGGCTGCCTCACATTTAATACAGTGCAAGGATACCTCTTGATCGAAGATAAAAAAACATTATTACTAATCCAGTTATGACCAATGTTTTGCTGATGTTTCTTGGTAGGTGGCTCGAAGGTCTTGCATACAAAATTGTATTCATCCTATGAGGGAGGTTTACTTTTCAGTTCTCAGTTTAAACAATAGCAAGCCATGACAATCTCAAATAATTTTTAAAGTCATTTTTAAGTTTGCTCTCAAACTCCCAACTGTTATATAGGAAATTTGTTGCAGTTCTAAAACTAAACCATTTTGTGGTATAAGCTTTGTGCCATCTTTGATTTAGTTAATACATTATTCGCTCTTTTCTATATATTCCATGATTTTTTTTTTCAAGTTCTACAATATTATTATACATTAAAAGTAGCTCTAGTCTAATTATGACCAATTTTTGCCAATATTTCTTGGTAGTTGGCTCAAAGCTACATACCAAGTGCATTCTTTCTTGTTATTGTTACATTAAATTTCATGTTTAGTAGTTAGCTTAAGCAATAGCAAAAATGACAATCACAAATAACTTTGAAGCCATTTTTGAGTTACGAATGGGACTCTCTATCGTAATAGGGAATTTGTTCACAAATAACTTTGAAGCATTTTTGAGTTACAAATGGAACTCTCTATCATAATAGAGAAGTTGTTGAAGTTCTAACACCAAACCACTTACATGCTTTTTGTGATATCCACTTAGTTAATATGTATTCTGATCTTTCCCTATTGTTATATCAACTTGTTTCTTTGGTAGGGAGCCACAATCGTTGACCAGATTGTGACTATAACTTCCGCTGAAGGTTATGTCCCAAGAATTGATGAGGTAAAACTCATTCCAGCCTATGGAGATTGTCTACTTATTTTAGTTGTTTCACTTTGCCCACTCTGTAATTTTTGCAGGAAGTTAAGGAAAGTGATGTGACAATTGATATATTTGTTGGAATCTATGCTTCAACGTAGGATGTCTCTGCAAACTCGAGTGTAATTATCTCTTCTATTATGCCCTAACTGCATTTTGGTTCCAAAACACTTTTACTCGTACTAGATGTTGCTCAAGGAATAACTACCAGCTTTTTTTGAACTCAAGTAGGGAAATTAAGGAGGTTATTAGATGTATAATTCAAAATAAAACAAATGCAACATTGAGGTGTTAATGTAGAGAATTTATTAATATAAGGGCATATAAGTTAAAGACGACAGAAAAAGAAATACAAAAACAAAAATTTGCGATATCAAATTTCCCTTATGACAACTTTTTTTCCCCTTATGACAACTTTTTTTGCGATCTCGTGTGTAATTTATGTATCAAATTTTACTATCAGAATAACTACTATAATTTTTTCCATCACAGGTTCCCCTTCAACCGGATGGAGCTCAATGCGGGTATTTTTTTTTACGATATATGAGATAGATAATTAAAGGCGCCGCATCCTTTGACAATTCTTCCCTACGATCAATAGTAATATTAGATATATTTTCAAATTTTATTATTGATACCATAGTGTTTAATTACATTTTTGTTCATTTATTCACATGCAGTTCGCAAAATCTGTGATAGTTGCAAAGGAAATTGATGAAATACGTTCGGAGTGGACTGAATGCATACAAGATCACATATCTGATGATTAGGAGAGATTTAAGTGTACATGCCTCTTTTGGTTACATGTGGTAATCTATAAGTGTTTTGCTTATTATGCATAATACTTTTGGTGCATATGATGTGTAGTTATTTTTCCACAGTACTTTTTAATATATATCGGTAAGAGTGAACATTTAAAATGTGATGTGACCTTGTACTTTACATTGCTACAAGTGCGAGTGTATATATGTGTTTTCTATAATTCTTTTTGATGTTGTATGATTTATATTAAAAACGCAACACTATAAATCTACAACGGTTTATTGTGTTCTAGAGTAACCGTTGAGAAATGATAACGGTGAAAAACCATTGTCTATGAGCAAAAAAAATCCGTGGTAAATCGATGGTCGGTCAAAGACAACGGTGAAAGACCGTTGTAGATTTAAGGAAAAGACAACGGTGAAAGACCGTTGTCTATTAGCAAAAACATCCGTGGTAAATCGACCCGTTGTGAAAAGTGGTTCGGTCAAAGACAACGGTTAAAAACCGTTGTCTTATCCTTGAAACGACAACGGTTTTTCACTGTTGTTCGTGCCTTGTTTCTTTCACTCATCCTATACCCACTTGGTTCGGGACATGGTCTCTGTGTTCATCCCCATTAGGCTGACTATGTCACACCTAACTCAATTTAATTTTATTATCCTGTGGATTCAAGTTACTCCTACATGTTCCCAAGAAGACCATCTTCTTAACATGTTTGCTTTGGCCTGAGACTTTTGAGTAACAATCTTGACAAGAGTCCTAGGGTATACATCTCCTTTATCAAGAGTGGTGAATCCTCTGTAGGTTATTCAAACACCTTCGATCACTTTGACTTATACCCAATCATCCCGGAGTTACACCTACTATGTAGATGGCTGCGAAGAAGTCAAAGTACAAGTCGCCATGATCAAGGTGACTTAAATACCTCAAGTCTAAGGAAGCTCACACTCAAGCTGCAATGAGATCTTCAATGACATATAGAACCATATGAAGTCTCATAGCAGGCCACTCCAATGAACTAGTTACCATAACTAGCATTCACATGTTCACTCTCAGTATCCATATGCTTCCATTCAGTGAGTACCGAATGCTTGGATAAACCAAGGAGCATAACATGTGCTAGTCTCACAAAATTGATGATGTCCAATTTCATCAATTCATCGACTAGGGATAGTTTTAATACTTGCATATTTACACATGATGAGATACCCACTAATTGTGATCCATTCATAATTTCTCTCATGCTATGCATCGTATTGTGGACTTCAGTATATGAGTTTAAGATCCAATCAAATACATAGATAATGTATACTCAAATAGTGAATTTTATTAATAACTTCTAAGGCGATTGCCTTAGGACACCTCTCAATTACATCACAATGTACTTTGCCTTCGTAGTAGAATCAGTAATGGTGTCTTGTTTGGAACTTTTCCAACTCACCGCACCTCCATTCAAGATGAATATGTATCCAAATTGAGATTTAGAATCATCCTTATCTGTCTAGAAGCTGGCATCATTATACCCGCTCACTACCATATCACCTCCTCCATATACTAAGAACAAATTCTTAGTCCTTTTCAAGTACTTAAGGATTATCTTGATAGCTATCCAATGGTCCATATCAGGATTCGACTGGTATCTACTCATAATTCTCAAAGTGTACAATACATCATGCCTCGTACATAACATAGTATACATGATAGATCCTATAGTCGATGCATATGAAATCTGACTAATGCGAATCCTCTCGTCTTCAGTGCACGTGCACATAAACTTCGAAAGGTCAATCTCATGCCTTATTGGAATAAAACCATTCTTGGTTCTTTTATGCTAAACTGTTTTAGCACTTTGTCTATGTATGTAGACTACAAAAGATCAAGCAACCGATTCGATCTATCTTTATAGATCTTAATCCCCAAAATATAGGTTGCTTCTTCGATGTCTTTCATGGACAACATTTTGGACAACCAGACCTTGACTGTTTGCAAAATAGGAATATCATTTCCTATGATTAATATGTCATAAACCTATAATACTAGGAATATTATCGCACCCCCACTAACCTTTTTATACACACAGGGCTCCTCAAGATTTTGTGAGAAATCAAATTGTTTGATTGCTCTATCAAAATGGATATTCCAACTCTCAGATGTTGCTTCAATCCATAAATGGATCTGAAGCTTGTATACTTTGTTCTTGTCAATGGATGTGAAACCCTCATGTTGTATCATATATACATCCTCAGATAGGTTTCCATTAAGGAAAGCTATTTTCACATCCATCTACCATATCTCATAATCAAAATGAGCTGCTATGGATAAGAGTATCTGAATAGATTTAAGCATAGCTACTGGTGAAAAGGTTTCGTTATAGTCAAAACCTTGTTTTTGACGATAGCCTTTAGCCACTAATCTAGCTTTATAGGTAATAACATTACCATCCATGTAATTTTTTTCTTGAAAACCTATTTGCACCTTATAGGCATTATGTCTTCGTGTGGTTCCACCAAGTTCCAAACTTGGTTTTCATACATGGATTCCATTTCTGATTTCATGGTTGTTAGCCACCTTTCCCTATCTGAACTATTCAGTGCCTCTTCATAACTAGTGGGTTCCTCTTCTCTATGAGCAATGTGTCATTAGATTCACTTTTGAGAAATCCATATCTCTCAAGAATTATATGTGTCCTACTAGATCTACGAGAAGGTGGTGTATCATCAGGTTCAGCTATTACCTCATCCGAATGAGTAATCAGCTGTGATTCTTGATTAGACATCTCTTCTGTGTCTATCGGAGTCTCTTGAACTACACTTACTTGAATCTCACTCCCACTGTTTTCTTATAAGAGAAACTCCTTCTCTAGGAATACAATATGCTTTGAAACAAACACCTTTTATCTCAAGGGATGATAGAATCGGTAACCCCTCGTTTCCTTAGGGTAACCAATAAATAGACACTTATTAGACTTAGTCTCCAACTTGTCTGATATTGTCCTCTTCACATAAGCAGGAAAATCTCATATCTTCAAATAAGATAAATGAGGTTTTTTACTATTCCACATCTCATATAGACTAGTAGAAATTGCCTTAGTCGGGACTCTATTTAACAAGTAAACAGCGACCTCGAGTGCGTAACTCCAAAAAGTTTTTGAAAGACTTGCATGTTGCATCATTGACCTAACCATGTCTAACAAGGTTCAGTTTTGCCTTTCAGCCACACCATTATGTTGTGGCGTGTAAGGTGGAGTCCTTTGGGACAAGATGCCATTGTCTCTTAGATAATCTTGAAACTCTTGGCTCAAGTATTCACCACCTCGATCCGATCGAAGTACTTTAATACCATTCCCAAGTTGTTTCTTTGCTTCTTTTCTGAAATCTTTAAACCTTTCAAAGACTTCAGATTTGTATCTTAACAGATACAAATACCCATATCGTGAATAATCATCGATAAAGGTAATGAAGTAGTTATAACCTCCTATGGCATGAGTTGACATTGGTCCACATACATTGGTATGTATAAGGCTCAATACCTCAACTGCTCATTCACCTTTTCCACTAAAAGGTAACTTAGTCATCTTTCCTTTTAAGCATGAAACACATGTGTCTAATGAATCTGATTCATAAGACTCTAAAATGTCAAGCTTATACAGTTTGGACATGCGTTCATTGCTTATATAGCCAAGACGACAATGTCATAATTGCGAGGTTAACTGATTATCTAACTTAGCGCGTTTGCTATTTGATTCGATATTGAATATCTCGTTGGATGTATGTAATGTGTAGATTCTATGCCCATTTGCTATTTAACATTCCAGTAGCATAAAGAACACCATTTAACATAATGTAACAACAATTATTACTAAACGTCAAATGATAACCTTTCTTATTCAAACATGAAATAGAAACAATATTTTTTATTAATGCAGGAATATAAAAACAATCATCCAACTCTAAAACTAGTCCCATAGGAAGTCGCAACATATAAGTTCCCTTGGATATAGCAGTAACTTTTGATCTATTGTCAACCCTTAGATCTGCTTCTCCCTTAACCAGTCTTCTTTTGTTCCTGAGCCCCCGTATGACATTACATATATGTGAGCCACATCCGGTACCCAAGTGTTAGTAGAAATAGTATGACATTCAATAATATATATACCTGAAGTAGATTGGGCATCAAATACCTTTTTCTACTTCAGTGACTCCAGATACTGCTTACAGTTTCTTTTCCAATGTCCACCCTTACCACAATGATGGCAGGTGCCCTTGGGAGTTGATTCTTCCTTCTTTGCCTTTTTCTTCCCTTTGGCTTTAGTTTTTGACTTCCTCTTAGAACCTTTCTTTGAGAAGTCAACCAACATCACCACATTTTGTTCTTTAGCAACAGATGACTCCACTATTTTGAGCATATTAGTCAGCTCAGGAATCGTGGACTCAATCTTATTCATCTGATAGTTCATCACAAATTATGAATATCTATCAGTTAAACTATGAATAATTAAGTCAATACTTAATTCATGGTCCATGAAAAACCCTAATGTGTTGGTGCAGGGGCACCAGATGATCGAACCTGTGTTTTGATTATGGCAACGACGCAAAGTTAAGATTACATCGTTATCTCACGAGCTGAATCGAGTGTGCAGAAAAGTGCCAACGCTAGAACTGAAGGCTAGCGACGCCCGGAAGAAGCCGCAGTGGTCGGGCGACACTCGAGTGACTTTGGAGGGAGCCGAAGGAATCGAGTGGAAGGCTAGAAGAGAAAGCGACATAGTAAGTATCGAGGTAAAGCTCGTGTGTGTGAGAGTAAGAGAGGTCGTATCCTCCTTACAGGGATGATCTTAAGCGTAGATCCGACCAAAGACATCTTATAGATGGTCTAGGTTGAGATCGGACGGTCGGTGGCCGTCTAAATAATGTTTTTGTTAAGCTAACTTTGCCTTGCAGCTAGCATCAGTCGA
Source organism: Wurfbainia villosa (assembly GCA_025175895.1). Taxonomy (NCBI): domain Eukaryota; kingdom Viridiplantae; phylum Streptophyta; class Magnoliopsida; order Zingiberales; family Zingiberaceae; genus Wurfbainia; species Wurfbainia villosa. The sequence goes on from CM046003.1 coordinate 26,661,891, forward strand.
CTGCCAGCTTGGAGGACTCGACTGTCGTCCATCAGTCGACTGTCTGCGGTCAGCATTCGACTGATGCTGCCATCAGTCGACTGATGATGGCCATCAGTCGACTGATGATGGCCATCAGCCGACTGATGGTCAAGGATCAGCCTCGAGGAGTCAAGCTTTATCACCATTTTTCAAGGAGTCTTGTGCCCAATTCCTATTGGTTGAAGACCCATTCGATGAGGGGCTCAAAGGCTATAAAAGAAGGGCTTATCCTAGGGTTTTTCATCAATTCAAAAGCCTCCAAGTGCTTCCGGTACGCTACGAATCTCCAACATTCCTACGACGAAGCACTGCAGACACGACGACTAGGGTTTCATCTTTCCATCTATGAGTCGCCGGTATAAGATTAGTTTAATTCCATTCTTACATTGAGTTTTTCTTTATTGTGGTTTTATCGTACCGAGAAGAGGGGGAGTGTCCCTCTATCTCGAATCTCTTTCGTGGTTTTTGTATCCGATTTACTCCTACCTCCAACGAGGAGGAGTTCTTTAGTGATTTGTCCTCCGTACATGGTCAAGGACCACTAGGGCCTTGGAGTAGTAGCCGAAGGCTACGAACCAAGTAAAAAATATTATTGTGTCTTTATTTTTATTGTGTTTTTCCGCTGCATTTACTCGTGCCTCAACGAACAATTTCGAACGAAAATTTTCTATCGCTATTTAGCCCCCCTCTAGCGATCCGCTTCGATCCAACATAATGATCCCAATCACTTAATATAGACATTCATCTTCAGTGCATACTGTACTGAAGATGAACCCTCCTACATCTTTGAGTGAAAGATGAGCTGGGTGACCTCAAACCTTTCAGACCTCGCCTACTCATCGAACTACTCTCGGAGATGGAAGACAATTGTATTAGCATCCATATGCTCATGTTGTTTTTGCAACTCAGGAGACATCGATGCTAGCATAATGCAACTTGCCATCTCAGAGTCAGCAACATGTTTCTGGTAAGCCAACTTTTGGTCATCAGATGCATTGTCTACAGGAGATTGGGAAAGTACCTCTTCAAGGACATAAGCTAGCTTTTTAGTCTTGAGAACAATTCTTTGGTTGTGAAGCCAGTCTAAGAAGTTTAACCCAGTTAATTTTTTATTGTCCAAAATAGAACGTAAGTTAATGGAGGTCGATATGCTATTCTTATTAGTACCTAGACATACAAAAAGGTGTATAAGAGAGATAAATTTATAGTAATGCAAACAATTTACATTAACAAGAAACTCCCACTATTTTGTCAAATTCAAGAGCCCTCACTTTGAATTTGAGAGATGGTAGGTTATCTCTTAGTGCGTTGATATCCATTATGACTAAGAACAACCTTGGAGAGAGCCCAACAAGTCGTTCATAGCCATAATGTTAGGTATCAATAGCACCCATTATATATCAAATATATAACTATCACTTTATGCTATCAACTAATTGAATGTTTACATATACATTAGGTTGTTAACTCATTAACATATATACATTCAATGAATATCACCTAATTGCACCTCTGTTCATATTGACCTTGGAGAGAGTCCAACAAATCAATGCTTTCAGTTAGGGCCGACCCATTAATCATGAGATTGAATTTAAATAGTTTGAACACATCTAATTTACAAGTCAGGCTTGAACAACCCAAACTTGAAATTGACCTCTGGTCTTTACCATTTAAAATAAATATCAAATTTCGTATGAATTGAACATGCTTGATGTCATGCCAGGCTTGGAGAGAGTCCAACAACCCAAACACGAAAAAGAACTCTGTTTAACCATATTAATGGAAGGTGTTAGCCCTAATATTTGTACAGGCGATCTCTAGTTATTATGGGTCTCATCTATAATAGGAAATAAACATAAATATAGAAAAAACCAAGGTCACATTAGGCAAAAAATTTCCTGATGTGAACGTGAGCTGAACAATTGACACACATGTTGTTTTAGAAATTAGATACACGAACCGCACAACCTATTCTCCAATGTATGACTAGTCTATGCTTAGACTGAAACGATGCGGCCAACACCTTTGGTGTTGCTAGGCGCATCCTTGGTAATTTTCTTTTTCCGGTTATAAACATATCCTATATGTAGAATCATGCATACTCTAATCTATCATATAGAAAAACATCATACAAGTATATTAAAACATCAAACATGCTTTAAAATTCTCCTACAACATGCGATCTATGCCAAACAAACAAGGTGGCTATGATACCACTTGTTGGAGATTCTAGGATTATGCACAGCGGAATAAAGTGAATAAAATAATTTTTATTTCATCCCAGACATCCCCTGGGGGCCAGGAATCATTGCCATTGACATAATCTCATGTAAAGAAAGGAGAAGAGAAGATTCATACCTTTGAGATTCTTATTGAATCCGTCAAAACCATGAGCAAGATCAACTAGCCTTGCCTCTATCAGTATCCATGTCGGGATCACCTGAGACAACTCCTCAAGCAACAAGTCATTATCTCCGATTGGAGCTAGCCAATCGGTGGAGACAAGAGAGGGAAAGAGAGAGAGGAGAAAGATGGATACCAAGGAAGAAAACCTAAGATTAGAACATTCACCTCCAAGGATTATCAAGGGATCTATTTATAGGTCTCTTGATTAGGGCATCTTAAGAGGCTTAAATGGAACCTATCTTTCCATAATTATCCCATAATTAAGATAAGATCAATCTAAGAAATTTCCATAAGAGAAATCTCCAAAAACGACGGAGCCGTGACACGACTGTGTGTCTTACACACGACTAGCAGTGTCAAAAAGGCACGCCCGTGCCATGACACATAGCTAGTCGTGTGTCCTTTTAGGCACAATCTAGACTTTGGCCGTGACACGACTATGTGTCTTACACACGACTAGCAGTGTCAAAAAGGCACGCCCGTGCCATGACACATAGCTAGCCGTGTGTCCTTTTGGGCACAATCTAGACTTTGGCCGTTTTCGGCCAAAGCTAGACACGACGCGTGCCTGGTAAGGCACGGTCGTGTGAGGTTGTGTACAATCCATTTAACATTCGTTTAGATGCGATATGGTCATGCTAAGTCTTACATGGCCATAGGAGGTTCTATAGTCTCTGTTTTGCACCTTCTTGGCCTGGTCCAACCAGATAGATCTTCTCTCTCACTGAGAATCTTATTCTTAGACTTGTTTCACGTCTCTAGATCACCCGTATTGTGTGTGACCCAATAGATTTCCGGCTATGTTGACCATTCATAATTATTCCCTTAATTATGAATAGATCATGAGTGACACCTAGCAGTACATCATGACCCCCAATTGACTGGAAAGTCTAAATCAACTCCAGAATATTTTTGAACCCTCCAATAGCTATAGTTGTTCATGCCAAGTTCCTTTCACTCATCCTATATGAAGGGTTTTGCTTATCGAGTCCGTGAGAGGAAACTTCGCTTCCCACTTCACCTCGATCGTTTGTTCATGGCGATCCCATCGATGTCCCCGGATTAAAAAAATTTAATCCTAGACACAAGGGATTGCCCAAACAACCAAGTCATCGTCATGCTATTCGTTTAGAGAGGTCACTTGAACAAACTCGTTGTTCAAGCGACCATCCTCTATTCTACGAGTAGCTGCGGAATAGACGATGTCCGAATTGCCAATTTTTGTATTTATGATCAGGATCCAAGTATTATTTAGCCATATACAGATTTATATCATGCTCATAATTGAAAAACAAATACAAACATGTAACATATAAAAATTAGAGAATCGATATACCTCTCGATCTTCTAATGTATGACCTTCCTTCTTTCGGACGTCGTGTGGGCGACAATCTACCAAAAGTCGAAGCTCCTAGATCACAAATCTTCCTTCCTTGCTTTTCCAAAGCAAGAGGAAGAATAGAAACAAGTCTCTTCTCCTTCCTATAGCCAACCAACAAGCAACAAGAAGAATGCTTGCCACCGACCAACAAGGAGAAGGAGATAATGATGGAAACCGGCCAAGACACCAAGGGAAACCCCTAAGTCTTGTTTCCACCACTCAAGGAGAAGATAATAGAGTCTTTGGCAGCGGCCAAGGGCTGGAAAAGGGCTGTGGGTGCCGGCCATCAAAAGAGAGGAAGAAGAAAGGAAAATACTTCCTTATTTGGTGCCGCCCAAGCCTCCAAAACCCTAAGCCTCCAAACCCTAATTCTCTCTCTCCTAATGGCCGGCCATGGAAGTGGGGAAGAAGGTTAGGATGAGCACCGGACAAGGTCGAGGGAAGAAGGAAGGAACCGGCCAAACCTTAGGAAGAAGATGATAAACTCCTCCACTTGTTGCCGCCCACCCCTAGCTCCCAAAACCCTAGCCACCCAAACCTAATCCTAAACCAACTAGGATTCCTAGCCTCCAAAGGAATCAAACCCTAATCCCCTTAAGCCATCCTCTCTCTTGCTGCCCACTTTATGATCTCTATTTATAGAGTTGGGCTCAAGCCAAGATTTAATCTCCTCCATTGGTTCTAGGGATTTAATCTCAACCGTCGGATCTAGAGATTTAATCTCAACCGTCGGATCTAGAGATTTAATCTCTACCTTTGGATCTAAAGTTTTGTTTCTATCCATTGGATCTAAACTTCATGAGGTGTTAATAGGCTACATTAGGGACCATGAGGAGGAGTTGGATCTTGGCCACCCAAGGATCAAGCCCACATAAAGTCCGATCCACTAATGATAATCCAATCCACTAAAGGATTATCATTGATCTACCTCACCAACCCCCATATGATAATATGGGCTCCATATATTATTTGTACATTTTCTCCCCGTGTTTAAGATCTCGAATGTCCGTCAATTAATTAATTTACTGACCATTAATTAATCAACATCTAACTCCATGAGTAGTACCACTCAACCTTTTCATCATGCCAGACCAAATCCACCTGCAGGGTTTACATGATGAACCTTATGAGCTCCTCAAGGGGACATCATCATCCTAATATATAGGACACGGTTTCCTCCTATAATCAACGGCACACCATATAAATAATATCATCTCCCAACTTACCGAGCCTATCGATTTAATCTATAAATCTCGTCCATTGGTAAATCAAAGAGATGAATACTAAGTATATGTGCCCGTTATTATATCAGGATTAAGAGCATGTACTAAATAATATCTGAGGTCCGATTTGATTATGTAGTCAGCAATAAATCTAATCACCTCTAAGTCGATCTTGCTCAATACACAAAAAAGTGCACTAGTGTGATTCTATGGTCAAGACAAACCAATACCAAATCACACTACAACCATTCCAATCGTTTGTCCAAAGCCATCTCGGTTGTGAGCCTTTACTTATACTTTTCAAGGGGCCAATAACATGATCTCCCGTGTGACACCACACACCATGTTAACTACAATGTAAAGTATTAGACAATATTGCATAACCATAAAAATATGCAAACAATGATCATGTGATTCTTATTTCAAAATAAAGATGTTCATACAAAAGATAGACTTTTCAGTATACATCCCTACAATCTCCCACTTATACTAAAAGACTATGCTGTCCTTATACTGCCATACATATGATCCCCATTCCCTCCACATGCCTATCAAAGCTCTCGCTAGAAAGGCCTTAGTGAAAAGGGTCTACCACGTCATCCTCTGATGCAATCTAGGCGACAACAACTTCTACCTCCTTTATGATTTATCGTATCAGGTAGTACTTGCGCTTTATGTGTTTACTTGCCTTATGAGCTCGTGGTTCTTTCGAGTTTGCAACTGCACCATTATTATCACAATAAATTGTGATAGTTCTGGGCAAACCAGAAATCACATCCAAGTCCATCAGAAAGTTCCTGTGCCATACAACTTCTTTGGCCGTCTCAGAGGCTGCCACATACTCAGCTTCCATGGTGGAGTCCGCCACGCATTTCTGCTTGACACTCCTCCATACAATGACTTCTCCTCCCAAAGTAAACACAAAACTTGAGGTAGACTTACTGTTATCCCTATCAGATTGGAAGTTGGAATCCGTGTAACCAACAGGGAGTAATTGGTCCGCCTTGACCAAAGATATAATCCTTAGTCCTTCTCAGGTACTTCAATATATACTTTACCGCAGTCCAATGTCCCTGTCTTGAATTACTCTGATATCTGCTGACCATGCCCAAGGCAAAGCAGATATCTAGTCTCGTACATAGCATCGCATACATGAGTCTTCCTACTGTCGAAGCATAAGGAACCGCCTTCATCTCCTTTATCTCCTCAGATGATCTAGGACACATCTCCTTAGATAAAGGAACTCCAAGCCTGAAAGGTAGAAAGCCCTTCTTGGAATTTTGCATGCTAAAACGATCCAAAATCATGTATATGTATGAAGCTTGGGATAAGCACAACATCCTTTTCTTGCAATCCCTTATAGCCTTGATCCCAAGGATGTGTCGCACCTCTCCCAAGTCCTTCATATCAAATTGTTTGGACAACCATATCCTTATGTCTGATAAAACCTTAATATTGTTGCCAATCAACAAAATGTTATCTACGTATAGTACAAGAAATACCACTACGTTTTTATCACATCTCTTGTATACACAAGACTCATCCGGACTTTGAATAAATTCATAAGACTGGATTACCTCATCAAAGCGGATGTTCCAAGACCTCGAAGCTTGCTTCAATCCATAAATGGACCGATTAAGCTTACACACAAGATGCTCTTTGCCTTTAGCAATGAATCCCTCTGGTTGCTTCATGTAGATGTTTTCCTCAAGACTTCAATTAAGGAAAGCTGTCTTGACATCCATCTGCTAGACCTCAAAATCCATATGAGCTGCTATGCATAAGAGAATCGGGATAGACTTAAGCATGACTACCGGCCAAAATGTGTCCTCATAATGGATACCCTCTTTCTGAGTATACCCCTTTGCAACAAGCCTCGCTTTGAAGGTCTCAACCTTCCCATCTATTCCTCTCTTTCTCTTGTAGATCCACTTGCATCCAATGGTTTTTACACCATCGGGTGGTTCTACTAGCTCCCAGACCCGATTTGAATCCATAGATTCAATCACAGCATTCATTGCACTTTGCCAAGATACTACATCTTTATCTTGGATTGCCTTGTCATATGTCCAGGGATCAGGTTCATGTTCGCCAGGGACCAAATCAGAAGATTCTCCCAAGAACATGAATCTATTAGGCTGTCTCACAACCCTCCCACTACGATGAGATATCACCTTTGTATCCTCTGTGACACGCGGTGTAGTGACATGTGGTATATCCTCCTCTTGTACCGGTGGTACTAAAGAAGTGACTTCCCCTTTTAACTCCTCCAGAAAAATTTTACTCTTGGGCTTGCGGCTCATCACATAGTCTTCCTCTAGAAATCTAGCGTTCATGCTAACGATCACCCATTGCTCTCTAGGACTATAAAACAATCCACCCTTCGTTCCCCTGGGATAGCCAACGAACATGTGTACTTCTGTACGAGGTTCCAACTTACCAGCATCTACCTTCAGCACATGTGCTGGACTCCCCCATATCCGAATATGTCTTAGACTAGGCTTTCGCCCAGTCCACAATTCTATGGGAGTAGAAGGCACTGATTTAGATGGAACCAAGTTCAGAATGTACACCGCCGTATCTAGAGCATATCCCCAGAACGAATCTGGCAACTCAGAATAACTCATCATCGATCTAACCATCTCCATAAGAGTCCTATTTCTTTGCTCTGCTACACCATTCTGCTGGGGTGTGCCAGGTGCAGTCAATTGGGATTGAATCCCAGCCTCTGATAAGTAGTTCCTAAACTCTCCCAAGAGGTACTCACCACCACGACCATATCCTAGTGTCTTGATACTTTTACCTTGATGTTTCTCCACATCAGCCTTGAATTCTTTGAACTTGTCAAAACATTCAGACTTGCGACGCATTAGGTAAATTTATCCATATCTCGAGCAATCTTCTATAAAAGAGACAAAATACTCGAAACCACCTCTAGCCTGGATAGATATAGGACCACACAAATCTGAATAAACCAATTATAACACATCTTTGGCTCTATACCCCTTGGCCTTAAAAGACCTCTTGGTCATCTTACCCTCCAAGCAATATTCACAGGTTGGGAGATCCTCCACCACTAATGAACCCAAAGGTCCATCAGCTATCAACCTTTGAATTCTACATAGGTTAATGTGACCAAGCCTAAGATGCCAAAGATATATTTGGTTCATTTTCGAAGGTTATTTTCTCTTATTAGAATTAGAAGATGAGTTATTAATTTCAATATGCATCGTGGGAGGTTTTGATTCAAGTGTGTACAAATTTCCTATCAATGTACCCGAACAGATAATGTCCCTATCTCTTCTTATAACAACTCTGTTATTAAAAGAAATAGAATATCCATCCATAAACAATTTAGAAACTGAAATTAAATTCTTTCTAAATAAAGGTACATAAAGGGAATTTTCCAGAACCTAAGTTTTATTTTTCTCAAAAGATAAATAAAACTTCTCCCACTACAATAGCCGCCACCTTCATGGTATTTCCCAAGTAAATGGTAATCTCCCCTTTAGCTCGTCATCGGGTTTCCTGGAACCCCTGTAAAGTATTGCAGACATGATCAGAGGCTCCCGTATCTACACACCAAGTGTCGGTAGATAACACCGCTAATCACGTATCAACGACTAGACCAAAGGATATACCTTTGTTCTGTTTGTGACAGTCCTTCTTCCAATGTCCATCCTGCTTGTAAGTGAAGTACTTGCCTTTCGGCTTCTTCACTCCTCCCTGAGATCCTCCCACCACCTATGCTCCACCTTGTTTCTTCTTCTTCTTGCCTTTCGGCTTAGAAGTAGAAACCTTCTGAGCAACTATAGCCTTAGCCTGAGCAAGCCTTTCTGTCGACTGAAGAATGATATCGACCTGGGTTTCCCCATCAATCTCAGCTCCAAGGACTTCCAGCTCATTCGTGGGCTAAGGAGGATACTCTTCGAAAAGTACATATTTGTACTTCTCAGCAGTCAAGACAATATCTAGATTCTTTTCCAATCAACATCATTTGGGTACAGTAAGTTTATTTTCCTTTAGTATCAAAACAAGTGGACTGAAAGTCATTTTGAAAATCCTAAGGATCACATAGATCATTACTGTAGATTTCAAAAAATTATTGATTCCTCAAACAATAAAATTTTAAAATCAACCAACACCTCAAAACACCGAGAATATCGTATGCCATGATAGTGTGGACGTATATGAATTCTACATTTGTAAGAGGAGGTTTTACCCATTAATTTTACTATCTTGTCAACCTAACTTTATGGCAAATAAAATTAATAGTTGGTTTCTCTTCGGCCCTACAAATAAAAGCAGTGACTCCGATGGGGAGGATACTTATATTTGTATCTAAGTGTTCACAATTACTCGGTACCAAGGTAATTATCTCGGGTTATGTGCCTTCCGATGGGGAAGTACACACGCTCTTTGATAATTCCCTATAACCATATTTAACCTTGTGATCCATAAACAAACCCATCCGATATAGAGGAAGGCACTCAGAGCCGACGCGCAAGTTTATTTGCATCACTTGTCAAATCGTAATGGAGGCCATGAGAATTTTTATAAAAATATCCCTCTCCCACTTAGTAATTTGAAAATGAGGAATTTTCCTAGCCTACGACATGCATATCAAACAAAAAGCAATAAATATGAAAAATAAATTATTTTCCAACTATTATGGCTTTTGTCTTCAATATGTCTCCCGTCGCAACGCCATCTAGTTCGCTCCTCCTACGCCATGTACGAGCCATCCGGAGATCCGAGCCGAGACTAAAACCTACACTACAACAAAAATGCTAAAAGACAACACCACAAAGACAACGGTTTTAGGAGAAACCGTTGTGATTTTGATAAAAGACAACGGTTTTTGACAAAACCATTGTCTTTGAGTGCCCATATAACACAAAAGACAACGGTTTGACACTATCCGTTGTCGTTGAGCATTTTTTTTAATCAACAGCACATTTTACAATGGTTTTCCAGAACTGTTGTCTTTAAGTTTTTTTTTTATCTTAACATCAGTTGGGACAACGGTGCAATCAACCGTTGTCAATGAGAATATTTTTGTAACATTTAGCACAATGGTCAAAAATTGTTGTCGTTGTGATAATATTACAACGGTTTTAAACCGTTGTCAATGAAATTTTAAAAGTTTATAATACTATTTTTTTTAATTATTTTTACTATTTTTTAAAAATTATTGGAAATAATATAATGGTGTTTTTTTTAATACTATTAATACTATTTTTTTATTATAATACAATGGTGAAATTATTTTTTAATTATTAATACTATTTTTTTAAATTATTGGAAATAATTTTTTTTAAAAAAATATAAATATATACGTTTACAACATTATATTTAAAAGTATATATATATATTTTAAACAATATATTACAACAATATTTTTTTTAAAAGTTTATATATATTTAAAAATTTGTTAGGTTAAATAATTCTTCCCTAAACTTCTCCGTCGTTCCTACTTCCCAAAAACCTCCGCCGTTCCTACTTCCCAAAAAACCTCCGCCGTTCGCCATTGCGCGCTCGTCCATCCCATCTTCTTCCGCGCCGACTTCTCACGGTTGTTCGCCCTCTGTTCGTTCTCTTCCTTTTCCATCGGTCATTGCTCGACCTCCGTCCGTCGGCCTTCGTCCATCGTTCAACGTACTGATTCTGTCCCAACAGGTTCGTTCTCACGGTTATCATGTTGTGCCTTCAAACCTTTATTGGTTAAGAAGGTTTGAGTTGGATTGTTTGGTCAACCAAACATTCATAAATGAAAAATATTCAAGAAAATAGGCTGAAATGGTATTTTCTTCATTTGTTTCTATCCATTGAACATGTGGAATCAAGTTTAAAACCTGAATGGTCACATATGGAGAAATTCATTTGTTTCTGTCCATTGAACCTTAATCTCATTATCATGAATAATCCGATTCGCCATACAGAAAATCTAGCTTTTACTATAATCCACCGCTAATTCTGACAGATTCTATATTCTCCTTTATATTAGAAGTACTAGTTACCAACAGTTGCTTGGTCTAGTATTAAGCGAGTCGCCAAAGTTTGGATATTCAAATATGTATACCGACACTAATGGAAAGGGCTCCTGGCCCAAATGGGGCTGCCTCACATTTAATACAGTGCAAGGATACCTCTTGATCGAAGATAAAAAAACATTATTACTAATCCAGTTATGACCAATGTTTTGCTGATGTTTCTTGGTAGGTGGCTCGAAGGTCTTGCATACAAAATTGTATTCATCCTGTGAGGGAGGTTTATTTTTCATTTCTCAGTTTAAACAATAGCAGGCCATGACAATCTCAAATAATTTTTAAAGTCATTTTTAAGTTTGCTCTCAAACTCCCAACTGTTATATAGGAAATTTGTTGCAGTTCTAAAACTAAACCATTTTGTGGTATAAGCTTTGTGCCATCTTTGATTTAGTTAATACATTATTCGCTCTTTTCTATATATTCCATGATTTTTTTTTTCAAGTTCTACAATATTATTATACATTAAAAGTAGCTCTAGTCTAATTATGACCAATTTTTGCCAATATTTCTTGGTAGTTGGCTCAAAGCTACATACCAAGTGCATTCTTTCTTGTTATTGTTACATTAAATTTCATGTTTAGTAGTTAGCTTAAGCAATAGCAAAAATGACAATCACAAATAACTTTGAAGCCATTTTTGAGTTACGAATGGGACTCTCTATCGTAATAGGGAATTTGTTCACAAATAACTTTGAAGCATTTTTGAGTTACAAATGGAACTCTCTATCATAATAGAGAAGTTGTTGAAGTTCTAACACCAAACCACTTACATGCTTTTTGTGATATCCACTTAGTTAATATGTATTCTGATCTTTCCCTATTGTTATATCAACTTGTTTCTTTGGTAGGGAGCCACCATCGTTGACCAGATTGTGACTATAACTCCCGCTGAAGGTTATGTCCCAAGAATTGATTAGGTAAAACTCATTCCAGCCTATGGAGATTGTCTACTTATTTTAGTTGTTTCACTTTGCCCACTCTGCAATTTTTGCAGGAAGTTAAGGAAAGTGATGTGACAATTGATATATTTGTTGGAATCTATGCTTCAATGCAGGATGTCTCTGTAAACTCGAGTGTAATTATCTCTTCTATTATGTCTTAACTGCATTTTGGTTCCAAAACACTTTTACTCGTACTAGATGTTGCTCAAGGAATAACTACCAGCTTTTTTTGAACTCAAGTAGGGAAATTAAGGAGGTTATTAGATGTATAATTCAAAATAAAACAAATGCAACATTGAGGTGTTAATGTAGAGAATTTATTAATATAAGGGCATATAAGTTAAAGACGACAGAAAAAGAAATACAAAAACAAAAATTTGCGATATCAAATTTCCCTTATGACAACTTTTTTTTCCCCTTATGACAACTTTTTTTGCGATCTCGTGTGTAATTTATGTATCAAATTTTACTATCAGAATAACTACTATAATTTTTTCCATCACAGGTTCCCCTTCAACCGGATGGAGCTCAATGCGGGTATTTTGTTTTACGATATATGAGAGAGATAATTAAAGGCGCCGCATCCTTTGACAATTCTTCCCTACGATCAATAGTAATATTAGATATATTTTTAAATTTTCTTATTGATACCATAGTGTTTAATTACATTTTCGTTCATTTATTCACATGCAGTTCGCAAAATCTGTGATAGCTGCAAAGGAAATTGATGAAGTACGTTCGGAGTGGACTGAATGCATACAAGATCACATATCTGATGATTAGGAGAGATTTAAGTGTACATGCCTCTTTTGGTTACATGTGGTAATCTATAAGTGTTTTGCTTATTATGCATAATACTTTTGGTGCATATGATGTGTAGTTATTTTGCCACAGTACTTTTTAATATATATCGGTAAGAGTGATCATTTAAAATGTGATGTGACCTTGTACTTTACATTGCTACAAGTGCGAGTGTATATATGTGTTTTCTATAATTCTTTTTGATGTTGTATGATTTATGTTAAAAACGCAACACTATAAATCTACAACGGTTTATTGTGTTCTAGAGTAACAGTTGAGAAATGATAACGGTGAAAAACCGTTGTCTATGAGCAAAAAAATTCCGTGGTAAATCGATGGTCGGTCAAAGACAACGGTGAAAGACCGTTGTAGATTTAAGGAAAAGACAACGGTGAAAAATCGTTGTCTATTAGCAAAAACATCCATGGTAAATCGACCCGTTGTGAAAAGTGGTTCGGTCAAAGACAACGGTTAAAAACCATTGTCTTATCCTTGAAACGACAACGGTTTTTCACTGTTGTCTTTGCCCGAACCACTTTTCACAATGGGTCAATTTACCATGAATTTTTTTGCCAATAGACAATGGTTTTTCACCGTTGTCTATTCGATTTTTTATTGTAGTGCTATTTTAATTTACATCCATCGATCCTATACTCCACGAGGGAGTGTACATGAAATCTAGATCGAAAGTAAAATAAAATAAAGAGTGGCTAAACAATGCCGTATCTAATTTACAAAAAAATCAAATACTAGCCTCGTCAACCCTGAGGATTCAACAAAATAAACATTTACACACATACAATCACATACACACATATGGCCATAATAGTCCGATCTTATGCTTGCAACCAAAGAGTTAAACTACACATATCCTACTATTATCCGACACATATAATATATGAAAAGTGCATAAAAATTAACCAAATTCTAAACACACAAAACTGGAACCTTGGCTCTGATACAAATTGAAGGGTTTTGCTTATCGAGTCTGTGAGGGGAAACTTCGCTTCCCACTTCACCTCGATCGTTTGTTCATGGCGATCCCATCGATGTCCCCGGATTAAAAAAATTTAATCCTAGACACAAGGGATTGCCCAAACAACCAAGTCATCGTCGTGCTATTCGTTTAGAGAGGTCACTTGAACAAACTCGTTGTTCAAGCGACCATCCTCTATTCTACGAGTAGCCGCAGAATAGACGATGTCCGGATCACCAGTTTTTGTATTTATGATCGGGATCCAAGTATTATTTATCCATATACAGATTTATATCATGCTCATAATTGAAAAACAAATACAAACATGTAACATATAAAAATTAGAGAATCGATATACCTCTCGATCTTCTAACGTATGACCTTCCTCCTTTCGGACGTCGTGTGGGTGACGATATACCAAAAGTCGAAGCTCCTAGATCACAAATCTTCCTTCCTTGCTTTTCCAAAGCAAGAGGAAGAATAGAAACAAGGCTCTTCTCCTTCCTATAGCCAACCAACAAGCAACAAGAAGAATGCTTGCCGCCGGCCAACAAGGAGAAGGAGATAATGATGGAAACCGGCCAAGACACCAAGGGAAACCCCTAAGTCTTGTTTCCACCACTCAAGGAGAAGATAATAGAGTCTTTTTCCACTGGCCAAGGGCAGGAAAAGGGCTGTGTGCACCGGCCATCAAAAGAGAGGAAGAAGAAAGGAAAATACTTCCTTATTTGGTGCCGCCCAAGCCTCCACAACCCTAAGCCTCCAAACCCTAATTCTCTCTCTCCTAATGGCTGGCCATGGAAGTGGAGAAGAAGGTTAGGATGAGCACCGGCCAAGGTCGAGAGAAAAAGGAAGGAACCGGTCAAACCTTAGGAAGAAGATGATAAACTCCTCCACTTGTTGCCGCCCACCCCTATATCCCAAAACCCTAGCAACCCAAACCTAATCCTAAACCAACTAAGATTCCTAGCCTCTAAAGGAAGCAAACCCTAACCCCCTTAAGCCATCCTCTCTCTTGCCTCCCACTTTATGATCTCTATTTATAGAGTTGGGCTCAAGCCAAGATTAAATCTCCTCCATTGGTTCTAGGAATTTAATCTCAACCGTCGGATCTAGAGATTTAATCTCAACCGTCGGATCTAGAGATTTAATCTCTACCTTTGGATCTAGAGTTTTGTTTCTATCCATTGGATCTAAACTTCATGAGGTGTTAATAGGCTACATTAGGGACCATGAGGAGGAGTTGGATCTTGGCCACTCATGGATCAAGCCCACATAAAGTCCGATCCACTAATGATAATCCAATCCACTAAAGGATTATCATTGATCTACCTCACCAACCCCCATATGATAATATGGGCTCCATATATTATTTGTACATTTTCTTCCCGTGTTTAAGATCTCGAATGTCCGTCGATTAATTAATTTACTAACCATTAATTAATCAACATCTAACTCCATGAGTAGTACTACTCAACCTTTTCATCATGCCGGACCAAGTCCACCTGCAGGGTTTACATGATGAAACTTATGAGCTCCTCAAGGGGACATCATCATCCTAATATATAGGACACGGTTTCCTCCTATAATCAACGGAACACCATATAAATAATATCATCTCCCAACTTATCGAGCCTATCGATTTAATCTATAAATCTCGCTCATTAGTAAATCAAAGAGATGAGTACTAAGTATATGTGCCCGTTATTATATCGGGATTAAGAGCATGTACTAAATAATATCTGAGGTCCGATTCGATTATGTAGTCAGCAATAAATCGAATCACCTCTATGTCGGTCCTGCTCAATACACACAAAGTGCACTAGTGTGATTCTATGGTCAAGACAAACCAATACCAAATCACACTACAACCATTCCGATCGTTTGTCCAAAGCCATCTCAGTTGTGATCCTTTACTTATACTTTTCAAGGGGCCGATAACATGATCTCCCGTGTGACACCACACACCATGTTATCTACAATGTAAAGTATTAGACAATATTGCATAACCATAAAAATATGCAAACAATGATCATGTGATTCTTATTTTAAAATAAAGATGTTCATACAAAAGATAGACTTTTCAGTATACATCCCTACACTATAACCACTTGGTTCAGGACATGGTCTATGTGTTCTCCCCTACTAGGCTGACTACGTCACACTTAACCCAAGTTAGTTTTCTTGTCCTGTTGATTCAAGTTACTCTTGCATGTTCCCAAGAAGACTATCTTCTTAACATGTTTGCTCTGGCTAGAGACTTCTGAGTAACAATATTGACAAAAGGCCTAGGGTATACATCTCCTTTATCAGGAGTGGTGAATCCTCTGTGGGATATTCAAATACCTTCGATCACTTTGACTTATACCCAATCATCCTAGAGTTACACCTCTTAAGGAGATGGCTGTGAAGAAGTCAAAGTATAAGGGGCCATGACCAAGTTGACTTGAATACCTCAAGTCTAAGGATGCTCGCACTCGAGCTACATTGAGATCTTTAATGACATATAGAACCATATGAAGTCTCATAGCAGGTCACTCCAATAAACTAGTTATCATAACTAGCATCCACATGTTCACTCTCAGCATCCCTATGCTTTCATTCAGTGAGTACCGAATGCTTGGATAAACCATGGAGCATAACATGTGCTAGTCTCACAGAATCGATGATGTCCAATCTCATAAATTCATCGACTAGGGATAGTTTCAATACTTACATGATTACACATGATAAGATACCCACTAATTGTGATCCAATCATAATTTCTTCCATGCCATGCATTGTTTTATGGACTTCAGTACATGAGTTTAAGATCAAATCAAATACATAGATAATGTATACTCAAATAGTGATTTTTTTAACAACTTTTAAGGCGATTACCTTAGGACACCTCTCAATTATATCACATAACTTTATCACATGTGGCCTTAAATAGTGAAATTCCATGTATGCACTCCTATCATGAGTTACATGGTCTATGACTCCTGAGTCTACAATCCACAGAGGCAAAGAGTTACCGAACATCACACTAGATGACACATAACTCAAACTAGGAAAAGAAGAATGATGTACCTTTCGCTCGCTACGCTCGCGTGCGAAATTCCCAAGCTTATCACGTATGTAGCATCCGATAATGCTCTTTTCGAGCTCCTTCTTCTTGTGTTTCTATTTTTTCTCACCTGTCTGTTTAAATGACTTCTTCTTGCCATGATCTTTGGTCTTCTTCTCAAGCTTGTGCCACTTTCTCTTTGATCCCTTACTTGACTCCGCAAAGTAAGCATGACCTAAAGCAGACCTGGTCACCTCCTAGCGTTCCTCTTCGAGCTCATAATGGCTACTCATAACTATAAAAGTACAAATATTCTCAGTATGTGTGAGATAGATCTTAACTACATCCAAGAGTCAAGAAAAGACTGGATCACCCATAGTACTTGAAGCTGATTAGACATAGGCTCCCTCATATTCTTCAGAGAGATAATCATACTCGACATATGCACTAAATGGTGCTTCATAGTATAATCGTGCCTCTTCTTATAAGTGATGAACTTATTATTAGTTATATATGAGAGATGTCCTAAGGCAATCACCTTATGGTTGTACCATTTCTTGATAAATGAAGATTCCCTATTTGAGTGTACATGCTTTCATGTATTTGATTGGATCTTAAACTCATTTACTGAATATTCACAATACGATTCACAACATGAGAGAATTTTTGATTGGATCACAACTAGTGAGTATCTCTACATGTGTAATTGTGATGTATTGGAATTATCCCTAGTCGATAAATTGATGTATTCGGACACCATCAATTCTATTGAGACTAGCACGAGTTATACTCTTTGGTTTATCCAAGCAGTTGTTTCTCACTGGTTGGAGACATTGGGATGTCTGGAGTTAACTGTGGATGCTAGTTATGGTAACTAGTTCATTGGAGTGACTAGATATAAGACTTCATATGGTTCTCAGCATATATGGATATGTCAATGAAGTTCTTACTGCAGCTTAAGTGCGATGTTCCTTCGACTTGCGATATTTAAGTCATCTTGGTCATGAAGACTTATGTTTTGACATATTAAGAAAGCATCTCCAAGGAGATGTGGACTCGGGATGATTGGGTATAAGTCGAAGTGGCCGAAGGTGTTTGAATAGCCTACAGAAGATTCACTACTCCTTGCGAGGAGATGTATACCCTATGCCTCTCGTCGGATTGTTACTAAAGACTTTGGCCAAAGCATTACATATTTAGAGTATGGTACTCTTGGATACATGTGCAGTAACTAGAATTCGAAGGACGAGGTAGTAATACTTGGGTTAGGTGTGACATGGTCAACCTAGTGGGGACTGACACAATAGACCTTGTCTTGAACCAAGTGGCTATAAGACAAATGAAGGGAATGGGACACGACTCACTGTAGCAGCTAAAAGGTTTCAGAAGTTATTCTGGGGTCAACCATTGATTTTTCGGTTAATTGGGGATCATGATGTATTACTAGGTGTCACTCATAATTGTTCTATAATTAATGGTTAATTATAGATGACCAACATAAACTGAGAACCTATTTGGTCACACGCACTATGAGTGTTATCCGAAGGATTTAAAACGAGTTTGAGAATGAGATTCTCAGATCAAGAGAGACTTGGTTTGGTTGGACTAAACATGGAGCGAGCATGAAATTGTTTCAGTCGCATCAAAAGCATAGATGGGTCGAGTCTTATGAAGACATGATGGATGAACCAAATCGGTTTGGTTCTAATCCAATGGTGGCAAATAAACCAAAGTGGTTTGGTTTGTTTTAACCGAATGAACCAAAATTGGTTCGGTTTATTTTAACTTAAAATAGACCAACGCGGTTTGGTTTAACTTAAGTTAATGGAGCGGGTTAACGGGTTTTGGTTGTGATCTAATAACCCTTTGAGAAAAGGTTTTCGAGAAAAAGGTCTTGAGAAAAAATCTCTTAATGGTTAAGAGATATGTTCTCTATAAATAACCGGGTTGAGAGATAACCCGTGTTGGTTTTTAGGTTTTTTAAACCCTAGCTTTTCTCTCCTCTCCCTCTCCTTTGCTTGTGCGCCAACCCTTGTTGTTGCCGCCACCCAAGCTCAGCCGCCGACCACCTTCAACCGTTGGCCAGCCACCAAGCCGCTGGCCATCCATCGGCCAGCAGTCCAGCCGCCGGCCATAAGGCTGTCGTCGACCACTAGTTTGGCCGCCCATCTCCTCCACCAAGCTGCCCTCTTGGACAGCTTGTGTCCTTTGCGATGAGAGCATCATTTAGCCGGTGTTCGGAACTCCGACAGTGACCTCCTTGTCGAAGATTGGATCTTCGACAATCCTCTTTGGTGGAGGATCGAAGTTTTGTCAATTGGTTGACGAAAACCACTTTCGAGAAGCGAGTTGTGACCGTCTCTCGGTTCACAACGTCAATTGGATTTGAATTGTGATCGTCTCTCAGATCACAACGTCTTCGACGTGAGGCTAGTAACTCTTGTGAAGACGGGGTTCATAGCTTGTTAAAGCTATCTCCACAATACTCGGCGTGGATACGGATAGAGGCAAAACTTATGAGGGTCACTAAGGTTGATGTCATTTCCGCTTCACATAATCCGTTAGGTATACCTAGTATAAGTTTCCTTTTATTGTAAAATTTGAAATGGAAATTATGTCTACACTTGTTGTATCCATGCATGAGTGTGGTGTGTGTATTATAATAAATTAGTTTATTACTTGTTTTTGCTTCCGCTGTGTGCATGTTTATGAAATATGTTCGAACACACGCTCACGTCGGTGCCGGAGAAACTCAATAGTGGTATCAGAGCCCGACTGTATTTCGACATAATCGTAAAATTATTTTATGATAATCATAATTGTATTTTTGAAAATTTCTACTTTTGAAAAGTTTATAAATAATTATGGAAATTTTAATTAGTGAAGAAATTCAAATTGAATTTTTTTTAATGTGATTAGGAAATTACAATTTAGGAAATTTGTTTCCTAAATTAAATTTGAATTTCCTTAATTAATATTTTCCATAAATAAAATATGTGATTAGATTTGGAAATTTATTTCCTAATTTAATCAAAATTTGATTTGAGAAATCAAATCTCAAATATATTTTATTTCCAAAATTAGTTATGACAAATAAGAAAACAATTTGTACATGCCATAATTGTATCTCATGTAATTGTATTAAATGCATATTATTATGCCATGCATGTCGTGACATGTAGATGTATGCTATGTGTGTCATGACATGTAGATAATAGTTATTTGAATGTAAAGAGGATGAGACCTTAAAACCCTTACACAATATTAAAGGCTACACCTTCCATTAATATGGTTAGAACCGGAGTTCCGTTTCTTGTTTGGGTTGTTGGACACTCTCCAAGCCCGGCTCGAACCTGAACATGTTCAAACCATTGAAATAGTTTATTATTAATATGGTAAGAGTCAGAGGTTAATCGTTAGTTTGGGTTGTGAGACTCTCTCCAAGCCTGACTAATTGGTTGAATGCGCTCTAACCATATTAAAACTATTTCATGATTAATAGGTCACCTTTAACTTGGAGCATCGGTTTGTTGGACTCTCTCCAAGTTCGATGTGAAGGGAGATGAAGTTGGGTGCTATGCATATGATGCATACTTGTTAATGTGTTAACAACCCAATGTATGTGTGAACATTCAATTAGTTGATAGCAAATTGTGATAGTTTCATATATGTGATATGTGTTAGGGCAATCTCTTGCCATGATAAGGTTTTGATGTGTGTGGCAAAGGGTTTAAGTAAGGTTGGTATTGTTATTTGATATGTGCATTGGAGTCTTGCAAGACTTAGTAAGTCACACATGGAGCCTTGGCGGGTTCACCCTCACAACCTTGTGCTTGAGTCGGAGAAGGAGCATTGCAGAGCCGTGCGCTTGATGCTGCCGAGGGACCGCCGGACGAGATGACTTGAAGTGAAGCCAAGGAAGTAGACTTCGGAGGCAAGAGATGCGAAGGAGCATTGCAGAGCCATGCGCCTGATGCTGCCGAGGGACGTGGCTGCGAACGAAGAGAGCTTCGGTGAGGGACTTCGAGTGAGATGAGAGAATGAGTGAAATGTAAGTAGCTCATTAGGTGAACTTGGCCGAATGGCTGAGTGTCGGAGACTTGACTGCAAGGGTTAAGGTTTACCCGACCGCGGGAAGCTCAAACTTATGTTAAGTTTGAGTTTCACACGGCACCAGTCGACTGCCATGTAATGGAAGTCGACTGCTCTGAGTCGAGTGTGTTCAACTGGTATCCGACTGATGGGTTTATGCCGTGATCGCCATGGCCATGACAATGATCGCTAGAGGATGTCACTTGAGCCGAACCGCTCGTAGCCGGGGTAGTCGACTACGAGGCGACGATCGGCGGTGAGGTCCATCAGTCGACTGCCAAGTGTTCCATTGGGACTACAACGGTCGGGATCCGACGTGTTCGGAGGCCGTTGTAGTGACGACAGTCGACTGCCAAGGGCAGCAGTCGACTGGTGGCGGCCAACGGGAAGAAATCATCCCTCTCTATAAAAAGAGAGGGTGTGAGCCTTTGAGAGGCTAATGCTTATGCTCTAAGTGATCTTCCTAGTGCCCCACAAGTTTTAAACTCTTCTTACTTGTCTTTACCTCAATCTTATTGTAAGAAGAGTGATCTTGGTTGTAAAGGTTACCTCCACCTAGCTTGGTGCAAAGGAGAGACCATTAGTGGATTGGTTTTGGCGGAGTGATTCACCGAGGACGAATCGGGGACCGTGGATTAGCGGCGTAGCCGTGAACCACGTTACACCATCTTGTTAGCATTTGATTTCCTGCATTTCTATTTGCTTGTCTTTCTTTATTGTTTCCGTTGCGCTAATCTCTTTGTAGACGAGTAAATATCGACATCCAACGTTCGAGGGCTATTCACCCCCCTCTAGCCGGCCAATCGATCCCCAACAAGTGGTATCAGAGCCAAGGAAATCTTGTCGAGGACTAACCGCCACAACAAGCAACATTCAAAATGGCCGGTTCAAACATCCACCCACGAGTTCGCGAATTCGCAGTGGAAGAAGCGAATGGAGGTATTCTTCGAAACCGACTTTAAAATCCTTTTAATAATGGAAAACGGTTTCGAGTTACCCAAGAACCAAAATGGGGAGCCATTGGAGAAATCAAGGTGGAGCAAGAGGCAAATAGAAGAATATTTGGCAAATTCAAAGGCCAAGCACCACCTATACAATGTCCTCCCTCAACAAGAAGTCAATAGGATAGGAGAGTGTGCTAACACCAAGGAAATGTGGGAGAAACTAATAGAAATCCATGAAGGCACATCCGAGGCAAAGTTAGCAAGGAGAGATGTTCTTCGCTCCCAATTGTCCAATATCAAACTTGAAAAGGGAGAGAAGGTAAAATCCCTACACTCTAGATTTAAGGAAATACTAACCGGTTTAACAAGTGTAGGTGAAAAGCTCTCCAACCGGGATATGGTAATGAAGGCCATAGATGCCTTTCCCCGGTCCTCAAGATGGAGCTCTATGGTGGATTCGTTCTACATCTCCAAGAACTTGGAAGTAAGTACCTTGGAGGAGTTCTTCTCAACAATGGAGCTCCACGAAACGAGGCTTGAAGGAATACAAGAAGAGCCAAAAATCCAACCTTCAAGAGGAGTAGCATTCTTGGCAAACAAGGGGAAGAAGAAGATAGAGATCCCCTCCTCCTCCATGGATAGCACGGAAGAAGCATATATGGTAAGGAGGGTAAGGCGTGCTTTAAAGGGGTTTCATTTTAATAAATCTAATGATAGGAATAGAAGACCAAGGGGGAAAATCATTTGCTACAATTGCCAAGGAGAGGGACACATAAGGGATAATTGTCCTCTCCTAAACAAGAGCAAAGAAGAGAGGAAGAAGAAAGAAGAAAGGAAGAAGAAAAAGGGGAGCAAGAAGAAAGAGGAGAAGAAGACAAAGGAAAAGGGAAAGGCCAAAGCTCTCAAGGGAAGGACTTGGGATGATCCATCCTCATCCTCTTCATCATCATCGGAAGAGGAGAATGCCTTTGTCACTAACCTAGCATTGATGGCTTTCGATGACTTGGATTGCTCCTCCATCGAAAATGAAGAATCAAGCTCAAGTGGAGAGAGCTCAAGTGAAGGGGGAGCCTCTACATCATCCTCATCCGAAGAAGAGGATTTGGTAAGTGAGGTAACAAATCTTCCCCCTAAGCAAATTATGTCTATGATTTCTAGCCTCACTAAGGACTTATTTAGAGCCAAGAAAAAGAACAAAAGTATGCTTGACCAAATTAAGGAATTAGAGCAAAAATTAGAAAAAGCATGTTTTAATGATGATGATGCATGCTCACATGAATATATGCCATTTGATGTTAATGATGCATGCATAGAGGAAAATAGGGCTTTAAGAGAGAAAGTAGATTATTTAACCAAAGCCCTAGAAAAGTTTACAATTGGCTCCAACACATTGAATATGATAATTGGGAGCCAAAGGGCAAGCTTCAATAAGAAAGGCCTAGGATACAAAGAAAAGAAAAATGAAAAGGCCTATAAATGCCTAATTGCTAGGGGACAAGATAAAAAGAAGGTAATAGCTAGGAAATGGATTCCCAAGGAGTATCTAGTGAACCCCATAGGAAAGAATTTGTATTGGGTTCCAAAATCCATCCTTAAGGGTTAGAAAACCCCTAGGGTAGTCAACCATATGCAATTGACCTATATCATATTTTGGTTGACTTAGGATGGTGGGACAACATTTTTTAAATAGTGTTAGGTGATGATAACGTGCCTATAAATAGTTAATAATGCTTAAATCATGATAATTAATGTAATTGCTATGTATGTTTGCAATCATAATTTATGATTTGGCACGTCATCATGAGAAATAGGGTTAAATCATGCTTTAGGTGATAATTTGTTTATTATCATGACATAATACCTAATGCATGATAACAATTCAATGAATACATGTGTTTCATGATCATAATGTAGAATTAATTGATATATGCCTTTATGATCATGAGGATTGTTAGGTTGATACTTAACCTTGATAGAATTGTATGAATATAATGGTTAAGTATATACAAATACTCCCTAGGATGCATCTCACACTCACCATAGGCTACTTTGATTGAAAACTTAGCATGGGTGAGATGTTAGGATGATACAAATGTCCACTAATGCCTATGACATTTAGATGGTCATTTAAAGTATCAAAATAGCAATAATAGACCAATCATGGGGAAGGCTTATGTTTAATTCATAGACATATTGCCCAAAGATCATGGTTGGATATTTCATATGTTTTCAAAACAATCTTTTACTTTAAAATCTATGTATTCATGTTTTGAAACAATTGGATGCAAAACTAGGTGTTAAACTTGATACTAGAATGATCAACAACCTAGTGGTTTTCAAAACTTTTGGATTTTTGTCAAATCTCTTGAAATATAATGCCTTTTCATGAAAAACTAATTTTCACTGATAAAGAATCTTACAAGAAATATGTTCCCCAAATTTAATGATTTTTTTGAATTTTCTAGAATTTTTAATGCATTTCTGAAATTACTTAAAATCAATTTGAAACCATTGTGCCCGATCATTGCCATCTTGATAGCGATCATTTATTCTAATATTTTTGATTTCAGATTTTAAACATGTTTTTAGTATTTTCCTTCTATTAGACTTGATGCCATGGGTTTATAACTTAGTATTAATCTTTTTGATGGTGTCAAAGGGGGAGAAATAATTGTGTTTAAGTAAATTATGATAGGGGGAGAATTTGTAGAGAGAGTTTCATGGATTAAGGGGGAGTTGCATGTTGTTATATCATGTTTATGTTTACATGTTTTCTTACCTTAGAAATTTATATCAAATGTTTTTACCTAACTTAAACGGATTACCACACATCAAAAAGGGGGAGATTGTTAGGGCAATCTCTTGCCATGATAAGGTTTTGATGTGTGTGGAAAAGGGTTTAAGTTAGGTTGGTATTGTTATTTGATATGTGCGTTGGAGTCTTGCAGGACTTAGTAATTCACACATGGAGCCTTGGCGGGTTCACCCTCACAACCTTGTGCTTGAGTTGGAGAAGGAGCATTGCAGAGCCGTGCGCTTGATGCTGCCGAGGGACCGCCGGACGAGATGACTTGAAGTGAAGCCAAGGAAGTAGACTTCGGAGGCAAGAGACGCGAAGGAGCATTGCAGAGCCGTGCGCCTGATGCTGCCAAGGGACGTGGCCGCGAACGAAGAGAGCTTCGGCGAGGGACTTCGAGTGAGATGAGAGAATGAGTGAAATGTAAGTAGCTTATTAGGTGAACTTGGTCGAATGGCTGAGTGTCGGAGACTTGACCACAAGGGTTAAGGTTTACCCGACCGCCGGAAGCTCAAACTTATGTTAAGTTTGAGTTTCACGCAACACCGATCGTAGCCATGTAATGGCGGATCGCTAATCGAGTGTGTTCATTGTATCCGATGAGTTTATGCCCGCGATCATGCCGAAGGATGTCGCGAGCCGCAGAACCACTCGTAGCCGTAGGCGATCGACTCGGAGGCGATCGGCCGATCGGGTGAGGTCCATCAGTCGACTGCCAAGTGTTCCGTTGGGACTACAACGGTCAGGATCCGACGTGTTCGGAGGCCGTTGTAGTGACGGCAGTCGACTGCCAAGGGCAGCAGTCGACTGGTGGCGGCCAACGGGAAGAAATCAGCCCTCTCTATAAAAAGAGAGGGTGTGAGCCTTTGAGAGGCTAATGCTTATGCTCTAAGTGATCTTCCTAGTGCCCCACAAGTTTTAAACTCTTCTTACTTGTCTTTACCTCAATCTTATTGTAAGAAGAGTGATCTTGGTTGTAAAGGTTACCTCCACCTAGCTTGGTGCAAAGGAGAGACCATTAGTAGATTGGTTTTGGCGGAGTGATTCACCGAGGACGAATCGGGGACCGTGGATTAGCGGCGTAGCCGTGAACCACGTTACACCATCTTGTTAGCGTTTGATTTCTTGCATTTCTATTTGCTTGTCTTGCTTTATTATTTCCGTTGTGCTAATCTCTTTGTAGACGAGCAAATACCGACATCCAACATTTGAGGGCTATTCACCCCCCTCTAGCCGACCGATCGATCCCCAACAATATGCAATTGGTATCTTGGATACCTACCATCGTAGCTAAGAATGACTTGTTGGACTCTCTCCAAGGTTGTTCTTATCTATGTTGGATATCAACTCATTCGGAGATGGACCTACGATCTCCCGAATTGATTTTAAGGGTTTTTCTGAATTCGAAAAAAATGAATGGGATTTATAAATGTATGTTGATGCATTTAAATCATCTTTCTCATATATGCTCGATTTGTATTTCTAGTTTAATCGCTTAACCATGATGTCTTTGAATATACGATATATTTTGGATTCAAATAAATTGACTGGGCCGAACTTCTTGGACTGGCTTAGAAACCTGAGAATTATTCTCAAGGTAGAAAAGCTTGAGGATGTCCTTGAAGAGCCTCTTCCCACCTGTCCTAAAGATGATGTTGTTGGAGGATCGTGGCCCAGCTAGAGGGGGGTGAATAGCTTTCGATGTGTACGATGGAGATCGTTCGCTCGTCTCTACAATTCGGTTAATATGCACAGCAAAAATACAATATACAAATACAAATGTAAAGACAAATACACAAGCACAAGAACAACACGATATATGTGGTTTGGAATCTTATGGTTCCTACTCCACGGGGTGAGCTCAACGAGCTCGAGTGATGATCACACCACTGTTGGGAAAAACTCCGGATATGATGTTCACAACATCGCGAGTGAATACTTCGCACAACCGCAGCGGAAACAATAACTATAAATTAGATCCCACCAGAGATCCATGCAAAACTATATTAGTTGTTTCGTACCCTACTTTTCTAGATCTTATCTAGATGGAGAAGTATACCTTCGGTGTGTGCTCATCGCAATCCCACTTTTTCAAATGCTGTCGGATCTCAATACGGTAAGGATAACCGTATCTCTAAGGTATCCACACTGACACCCACCTATTTTGGAGTCACGTTGTGCTAGCAACCCCTAGCAAAACGCCAAGAACCCTTTGGAAGAAGAAGGAGAGGAAGAAGAGGGATGAGAGAACACTTCTCTTGGCTTGCCTTAGCTTACATGCCCAATGACCTAACCTAACTTGCTTTGCACGTTCAAAGCATCTTAAGCCCATAGCAACCCTTGCCATTAATTCCTCTTATCTCCTCATTAAGAAGACTCTTAATACCAAGACCCTTGGTATTCCTCTTCTTCATAAATACCAAGGCCCTTGGTATTCCCATGCATGATGATGATGAATCATCTTCCATGGTTCAACTTG
Source organism: Wurfbainia villosa (assembly GCA_025175895.1). Lineage (NCBI taxonomy): Eukaryota > Viridiplantae > Streptophyta > Magnoliopsida > Zingiberales > Zingiberaceae > Wurfbainia > Wurfbainia villosa. Next base: position 26,689,050 of record CM046003.1, read on the forward strand.
AGTCTAACTCAAGTTAAACCAGTTTGAGTCTAACTCAAGTCTTGTCCATATGCTAAATTGTCTTTTAGTCCAACTAAAAGAAATCATCTCCAAAATAGAATATCATTTGTGTGTGACCCTATAGGCTCTTGTAACATTGGCAATGTATCTAAAACCATTTTAGATACATAAGAAAAGAGCGGCATCTAGCAATACATCATTGCTACCCAAGTTACATGATCGTCGAGATCTGACAACCTTTCCGTGGTAATTATCATGTATAACGGTGTCCTTCTATCTCTGATATTTTAGATCGATCAATGAGGCATAGACTGTGTCATCCCCTTATTGATCTTTATGTTTCTTGATCCCCAAGTAGACTCACTCAAACAAATGAGCTCAATATCTCATATTGACTCATTTGAGCATGAACATGCATTTCGTGGTCCTACTCTATCAAGAGGCTAAAGATATTACTCCCGTCATATGGGAGGAATAGATCCCATCTACATCACTCACATCCCTCCGCATAATTCATTACATACCCAGTAATCGCCATTATAGTGCACCCTGTTACGGGTAATATTAGATGATACCAAAGTACATAACTACTTATGTAGGGAACCGTAGTGACTTCAGGTCTAAGGACTATTCATACCAATGGTCACATGAGAAAGTATATGACACTCGTATAACAATCCATGATACTTTCTCATGGCGGATCAATTCAGTATATATATTCTCCAATATATATACCCATGTGTCAATGTAATATCACATATTCATGACTTGTGAGATCAAGTCATCCATTGACCTAGATGCTAGTCTCAATGTATTAATATTGCCCTTATCTATTAATACTTGACTAGGAATATTAAGAATAGTATTCTCTACAGCTTCTCATAATCAATTCTACCAATTGATATACTGTAGATTAGAACCTACTATTCAAGGGCATTATTATATTTATTTTAGCTGGCACATGCATAAAGTAAATATAATAAACAATCTTTGCCTTTTATTAATGAAATATGATACACATGATCCCTAATCAATCATCTCATGATTGACACTAAGGGCTGACACTAACAACCACTACTCAGACTCCTTCTCGATAATAAGTCAGAGGTGGAGAAACCTCGTACAAGTAATTACAATAGTAATACAAAAGTACAAGCTAAAATACAAAGACAATATGAATACAAGTAAAGAAAACTTTAAACACTTTGCTTTGATCACTTGCTTGTTGCTTGCTTTGGTTTGCTCTTGAAGGTTTGGAATGTAGCAGCAATTCCCCTCCAAAATCACCCCAAAAATGGTTACGGAAATCCTCCCCAAGCTCCTCCTTTAATGCTTGTCTCGGGCTGATTCCGCGCCAATCAGTCGACTCTTCCTGACCATCAATCGACTGCTCCTGTAGCCATTGTCTCACAACGAATCGATCCACACTGGACAAGTTCCAATGGATACACCATCAGTCGACTGATCAAGCCATCAATTGAGTGATCCAGGCAATCAGTCGACTTGAAAAGGTTATGTACCTACGACACCCTTCATCAGTCGACTGCCATCCCTTGGCAGTCAACTGATGGTATATCAGTCGACTGATTGGCCAAAAACTCATCAGTCGAACACCAGTCGATTGCACTCGACTTGGACCAGTCAAATGCTATCTATAGCAGTCGGCTGGTGTCGGGTAAAACCTCAAACAAACACAAGTTGTTCGAGTATCTGACAGTCGGGTAAACCTCAAACACAAATGTTTGAGCATCTGACACTCGATCTCAGCCACTTGGCCAAGCTAAACTCTCATCATCCATGGAGTCTCTCACCGAAGCTCTCTTCGTCCGGCTACGTCCCTCGAATGCACGAAGCACACAACTTCCGCAATGTCATCCTTCGCATCTTGCCCTAAAGTCTGCTTCCTTTGGCTTCACTCCATTTGCTCCTCGTCCGGTGGTCCCTCGGATGCACCAAGCATACGACTTCTGGAATGCTATCCTTCATCGACTCAAGGACCCGAGCCATGAGACGATGAACTTGCCAATGCTTTATCAAGCCAACCAAATGCCAAGAATCAAGCTTGGACTTTCCCAATGCCAAGGCTACACACTTGGACTTCCCATTGCCAAGCCCCATGCTTGGACTTTCACCGCCAAGGCTACACACTTGGACTTACGTGGTCAAGGCTACACACTTGGTCTTCCCATGACAATCACATGTCATATGTTTTGTCTAACATCAAAATATTGCTTGAGTCAAACTCGAGTCCGGTCAATCGTAACCTGGGTTGATTGCACTAACAATCTCCCCCTTTGTGATGTTTGACAAAACCCCAAACACCTTTGAGTTAGGTGCTCTAACTCAAGTCTACCAATTATCCCCAATTGGCAATTCTCACCTTTGAGAATTCCAACTAACCCCAATTGGTCTCTTCTTCCCCTTTTTGACATACATAAAAAAGGTCCTCAAGGGTGTCAATGTCTCATATCCCAATGAGATCTTACAATCTCTCCCTTGGTCTAAAAACACATCCATCATCCCAAGATGGATATCCTCCCCCTAAAGCCTTGCTCCCCCTTGACCATTGTACCAATAATGTCCTTAGAGAGTCCCTAAGCCAATAGGAACACTAAACAATCAAAATTAAGGGCATAGATTCAACATTGAACTTGCACCTCCCTTAATTCGATACACACCCTAAACAATTCTCCTAATCCATATTCAATGGATTTTCACCCTTTCTAATTCTCTTCAAAGCATGTCCTAGGGTTAGGAGCAGTTAGGGAACCAAGAAGTAGTTGAACATGGGCCTAACAAACATTGTTTACATGAAATCAGCATTATCAGTTGACTCCTTCAGCTACCAGTCGACTGATTTTGACTCTAGTCGACTGCCATCCATGGCAGTAGACTGATTTCTGCATAGTGCAGAAATCAGATTTCAGAAATGAAATTCCAAAATTCATAAGTAAAAATACGTAATTTGAAAAATCTTGAAATTCATACGTACATTACTTATTACAAACATTATGGGTAAAAAATATTAGAAAAATAAAATACCCATAAACTATTGAGATTGATACAAAGTTCAAAACTCTTGAAATTTTCAATATTTGACCCTACTTTATATCACCTCCTTCAATGATGATTGCTATAAAAAGATAGACTTCACCAAGGTTTTTCAAAATGATTTTGAAATGATTTTAAAACCTTTAAATTCATTTTCCTAAACGTCTCACTTGTATCTAAGTGTATGAAGCACATACAAGTCAAGTGTTCTAGTGAGATGTGGGGTTTAGTTATTTAGGGTCTCATGCATATGCTAGGCAACTCTATTTGATTCCCTTATGCATGGGACTTCAAATCATGCCTTAGTCCTTAACTCATTTTTATTTAATGCATGAATAATGATTATGGCATAAATGATAACAAGAATAAAAGCATGTGCCAATAATCATGATGTCATAGCATGTGATATAAACCTAAGCATAACATGACATTTAGCTAACCCTAAGTATTATTATGACATTTTATATGATAAAAATAAATATGATGTCATGACATGGCAAGGAAAATAAAGTATGACAAGTATAAAATACCTAAGTGTTAAGCCCAAATTGTCATTTCTAAGATTAAATTTATTTTGCCTTAATACCAACTATCCCCCTGGTGTGCCAAAAACTCAAAATGGCACACCATGACTTCTAAGACCTAATTGTGCCAATGTAATCAATTTTCAACTTCTCAAAGCACATTGACACATCCTAAAGTGTCAACTCTACCATGGTTAGGTTGACTACCAATCCACTTAGGGTTGACACACCCTAACCCATCTAGCGTGAATCGATCACGCTCCTAGGAACCTAATACCTATCGGAGCTCCTTGGGTTAATAAGGTATTCACTAGGGATAACTTCCCTAGATACCTTCCTAATGACCCTTTTTGGCTTTGAAGCCTTAGTCATTTGGGTCTTTCCTAGGTTAACCTTAGGGATTGCCTCCCTAGTAACCTTTTTAGTGGCTACCTTAGATTTTCATGAATTTTTAGCCACTAGACACACACCATGGTTAATCATAGGGATTACTTCCCTATTAACCTTGGTTTTTCTAGACGTAGATTTAGTTCCATAATCAAATGGAACATTGTGGTAGGACTTAGGTTTGTGACCCAAACCTTTCTTGCCTTTAACCGGTTCTTGTCTCCTAGGTCCTAAATTTTGACCATTAGACCCCTTAATTGAATTTGTAATTCTTGCTAGGGTCTTCTCCAAATTTTCAAGCCATGACCTCAAGACTTGGTTCTCTAATAGACCCTTCCTAGGTATATACCTAGACTTCTTGGAGTTAAAGCCCAAATTTTCTTCTATCCTCCTAATACTCTCCCTAGGTAAAATAGGCCTAGAATTATTTGATCTAGATTTGTCCTTAGTTGTAAGTTCATAGGATTTAGCTCCTAAGAAAACATATCTATTCCTACTAGCATGCTTATATTCATGGGCAATAGCAAGTGAATTAACATAATTTCTAGCATGCTTCTTAATCCTAGAGCTAGAAGGTGCATTAAAGTATAACTTAGGGTTTGCTTTGGAAGCTCCCCCTACTTTTGTAGCTCCTTCTTGCCCCTTCTTCTTCGCCCTAGGGCATTAGCTTCGGTAATGTCCCCGTTGATTGCACTTGAAGCACACAATGTGCTCTTTGTTTTTACTAGCGAGGACTCCGATATCCTTTGACTTTTGGTTGACTTTTGGTGCCGGTGCTTTTTCCTTGGCCAATTTTGGGTATTTACTCGTGTAGTATCCATTTTCCCTACACTCAAAGCAAATTATGTGATATTTATTATTATGAACTGCATTTGAGTTACCTAGGGTGGTGGAAGCCTCTTGATCTTCACTTCTCCCTAATGTAGATGCTTCTTCTCGTTCTTGCTCTGGGATAAAAGATCTCTCCTCCCTTTCAATGACAGAGGTGGAGGTTTCCTCCAATTCATCCACATTCTCCGATGTTTATGGTGATTCTTCCTCTTGAGCATGGGAGGATGAATACTCTTCCTCAGCTTCCTTCTCTACTTGTGTTGATTTGGAATTTTCGTGGAATTGGACTAATTTATTCCACAATTCCTTCGCATCCCTATATTCACCTAGCCTAGACAAAATGTGGTTAGGTACTAACTTAACTAATATTTTCATTACCTTAACTGTTGTCTTGAATTGTTGTCGTTGCTCCTCGATCCATTGTGATTTTGTGATTAGCTTCCCTTCTTCATCCCTAGGCACTTCGAAACCATCTTCAATTGTTAGCATCATATCAAAATCGGTTTCGAAGTATACCTCCATCCATTTTTTTCCACTATGAGAATTCTCCTTCGAATTTCGGTGGTTTGTTGTTGATGCCGACCATCTTGGTTGATTATCACGGTGGTGAGTCTGATGACAACCTCCTCGCTCTGATACCACTTGTTAGAGGATCGTGGCCTAGCTAGAGGGGGGTGAATAGCACTCGATGTGTACAATAGAGATCGTTTGCTCATCTTTACAATTCGGTTAATATGCGCAGTGGAAATACAATATACAAATGCGAATGTAAAGACAAATACACAAGCACAAGAACAACACGATATATGTGGTTTGGAACCTTAGGGTTCCTACTTCATGGGGTGAGCTCAACGAGCTCGAGTGATGATCACACCACTACTCAAACTCCTTCTCAACAACAAGTCAGAGGTGGAGAAACCTCATACAAGCAATTACAACAGTAATACAAAAGTATAAGCCAAAATACAAAGACAATATGAATATAAGTAATGAAAAATTTACAACACTTTACTTTGATCACTTGCTTGTTGCTCACTTTGGTTTGCTCTTGAAGGTCTAGAATGCAGTAGCAATTCGCCTCCAAAATTGCCTCAAAAATGGTTGCGAAAATCCACTCCAAGCTCCTCCTTTTATGCTTGTCTCAGGCTGATTCAGCGCCGATCAGTCGACTGTTCCTGACCATCAGTCGACTGCTCCTGTTGCCATTGTCTCACAACGACTCAATCCATGCTAGATAAGTTTCAACGGATACACCATCAGTCGACTGATCATGCCCATCAGTCGACTAATCAAGTCAGCAGTCGAGTAATCCAGGCAATCAGTCGACTTGAAAAGGTTCTGTGCCCGCGAAACCCTTCATCAGTCGACTGCCAAACCCTGGCAGTCGACTGATTGGACAAAAAATCATCAGTCGAACACCAGTTGATTGCTCTCGACTTGGATCAATCGACTGCCATCTATAGCAGTCGACTAGTGTCGGGTAAAACCTCAAACAAACACAAGTTGTTTGAGCATCCGACAGTTGGGTAAACCTCAAACGCCAATGTTTGAGCATTCGACACTCGATCTCAGCCACTTGGCCAAGCTCAACTCTCATCTCCCATGGAGTCTCTCACTGAAGCTCTCTTCGTTCGACTACGTCCCTTGGATGCACCAAGCGCACGGCTTCCGCAATGCCATCCTTTGCGTCTTGCCCTAAAGCCTACTTCCTTTGGCTTCACTCCATTCGCTCCTCGTCCAATGGTCTCTCGGATGTACCAAGCGCACGACTTCCGCAATGCCATCCTTCACCGACTCAAAGACCCGAGCAATGAGACGTTGAACTTTCCAATGCTTTATCAAGCTAACCAAATGCCAAGACTCAAGCTTGGACTTTCCCAATGCCAAGGATACTCACTTGGACTTCCCATTGCCAAGCCCCATGCTTGGACTTCCAATGCCAAGCCCCATGCTTGGACTTTCACCGCCAAGGCAAAACACTTGGACTTACGTGGCCAAGGCTACACACTTGGTCTTCCCATGACAATCACATGTCATATGTTTTGTCTAACATTAAAATAATGCTCGAGTCAAACTCGAGTTCGCTCAATCATGACCTGGGCCGATTGCACCAATAGATGCAACTCCATACCAATTATTTGCCTATCAAAAACATGTGAATGATTCTGAACTGGCGAGTTGCATCATGCTAGCTGCGTTGGTACCTGAGCTTCAGAAGTAACATGAGCATATGGATGTGAATACTATAGTCTTTCATCTTCAAGAGTTGTTTGATGAGCAAGTGAGATTTGAAAGGTTCGATGTCTCCAAGCTCCTCTTCACCTCTAAGATGCAAGAAAGTTCATCTATAGTGAAATTTGTGCTAAAGATGAATGGGTACATCGAGAGATTAGCAACACTCAGTTTTGTGATGGATCATGAATTAAGTATTGACTCAATTCTACATTGTTTGCCCAAGAGTTTCTCACAGTTTGTGATGAACTACCGGATGAACAAAATTGAAACCACAATTCCTGAGCTCCTCAACATGCTTAAGACTATGGAGCCTTCTGTAAAGCACAAGAAGAAGACAGTGTTGTTAGTTGATTCCTCTAAGAAAGGTTCTAAGAGGAAGTCAAAGGAATAGTGCAAGGGGAAGAAGAAAAAGGCTAAGAAAATAGAACTAGCTCAAAAGGGCACTTGCCAACATTGTGGCAAGGAGGGCCATTAGCGAAGAAACTGTAAGATTTATCTTGAGTCCGTGAAAAAGAAGAAGGCATCTGATGCCCCATCCTCTTCAGGGTTCTTCGTTATTGATTGTCATTCTATTTCCTCAGATACTTGGGTATTGGATACTGGGTGTAGCTCACATATGTGTAATGACATACAGGGGCTAAGGAATAGAAGAAGACTCATCAAGGGAGAATCAAATTTGCGAGTTAGCATTGGAGCAAAGGTTGCTGCAGTCGCCATCGGAACATATTTGTTGAAGCTCCCTACAGGACTTGTCTTAGAACTGGACGATTGCTATTATGTACCTTCATTAATAAAGAACATTATTTCTATTTCCTGCTTAAATAAAAATAGGTACCATTTGACTTTTAGTAACAAATATTGTTACATAACTTTGAATGACGTTCTTTATGGGACTGGAACTTTATGCAATGGAATTTAAATTTTAGACGTATCCGATGACATTTTCAATATCGAAGCAAGCAACAAGTATGCTCGGAAAGATAATCAATTAGACTCCTATATGTGGCATTGTCGTCTTGGCCATGTAAGCAAGAAACGCATGTCCGAATTACACCGATGTGGAATTCTGGAATCGTTTGAATTTGATCCATTCGATACATGTGAATCATGCTTAAAAGGCAAGATGACTAAGTTACCTTTTACTGGAAAGGTGAACTGGTGGTAGAGTTGCTTGGTCTAATGCATACTGATGTATGCGGACCTATGTCAACTCATGCCCTAAGAGGCTATGGCTACTTCATCACCTTTACCGATGATTACTCACGGTATGGGTATGTGTTCTTGATGAAACATAAGTTTGAAGCCTTTGAAAAGTTCAAAGAATTTATAAATTAAGTAGAGAAACAACTTGGCAAAGTCCTTTTGGGGCTTTGCACTTCAGACAGTTGTTTACTTGCTAAACAGAGTCCCGACCAAGGTAGTCTCTACTACTCCATATGAGATATGAAATAGTAAGAAATCTCATTTATCTTACTTGAAGATATGGGGTTGTTCTGCTTATGTGAAGCAGACTGTATCAGACAAATTGGATGCTAAATTTGATAAATGTCTATTTATTGGATACCCTGAGGAAATGAGGGGTTACCAATTCTATCATCCAATGGAACAAAAGATGTTTATTTCAAGGCATGCTGTGTTTCTAGAGAAAGAGTTTCTCTTGCAAGAAAATAGTTGGAGTGTCGTTGAACTTGAGAAGGTTCAAGAGACTCCAATAGACATTGAGGAGATACCTGGTCAAGCACCTCAACTAATCACTCATAGTGATGAGACATCGGTTGAACCTATTGTGACACCACATCTTCGTAGATATGGTAGGACACACAATATTCCTGAGAGATATGGATTTCTCATAAGCGAATCAAACGACGTGTTACTCATTGGCGATGAGGAACCTATCAGTTATGAAGAAGTACTGAAAAGTTTAGAAAGGGATAAATGACTTGAAGCCATGAAGTCAAAAATGTATTCTATGTATGAGAATCAAGTTTGGAACTTGGTGGACTCACCTGAAGGCATTAAGCCTATAGGGTGCAAGTGGGTTTTCATGAAGAAGACCGACATGAATGGTAATGTGATTACCTTTAAGGCTAGATTAGTGGTGAAAGGCTATCGTCAAAAATAAGGTGTTGATTATGATGAAACCTATTCACCAATAGCTATGCTTAAATCCATTCAGATGCTCTTGTTGGGATGTATACTGAAAAGTCTATCTTTTGTATGAACATCTTTATTTTGAAATAAGAATCACATGATCATTGTTTGCATATTTTTATGGTTATGCAATATTATCTAATACGTTACATTGTAGATAACATGGTGTGTGGTGTCACACGGGAGATCATGTTATCGGCTCCTTGTAAAGTATAAGTAAAGGCTCACAACCGAGATGGCTTTGGACAAACCATCGGAATGGTTGTAGTGTGATTTGGTATTGGTTTTTCTTGACCATAGAATCACACTAGTGCACTTTGTGTGTATTGAGCAGGACCGACACAGAGGTGATTCGATTTATTGCTGACTACATAATCGAATCGGACCTCAGATATTATTTAGTACATGCTCTTAATCCCAATATAATAACGGGCACATATACTTGGTACTCATCTCTTTGATTTACCAATGGGCGAGATTTATAGATTAAATCGATAGGCTCGGTAAGTTGGGAGATGATATTATTTATATGGTGTGCCATTGATTATAGGAGGAAACCATGTCCTATATATTAGGATGATGATGTCCCCTTGAGGAGCTCATAAGGTTCATCATGTAAACGCTGCAGGTGGACTTGGTCCGGCATGATGAAAAGGTTGAGTGGTACTACTCATGGAGTTAGATGTCGATTAATTAATGGTCAGTAAATTAATTAATCGACGGACATTCGAGATCTTAAACACGGGGAGAAAATGTACAAATAATATATGGAGCCCATATTATCATATGGGGGTTGGTGAGGTAGATCAATGATGGACCTTTAGTGGATTGGACCATCATTAGTGGATCGGACTTTATGTGGGCTTGATCCATGGGTGGCCAAGACCCAACTCCTCCTCATGGTCTCTAATGTTGCCCATTAACACCTCAAGATGCTTAGATCCAATGGATAGAAACAAAACACTAAGATCCATTGGTATAGATTAAATCTCTAAGATCCGACGGTTGAGATTAAATCTCTAGATCCGACGGTTGAGATTAAATCTCTAGAACCAATGGAGGAGATTAATTCATGGATTATCCCCAAACTCTTTAAAAGGTGGCATGGGGTTGGCGTGAATAGAATGATAGAGAGGGAGCAAGGCTTGGGCGGCAAGAATAGGGCAATCCTAGTTGAGATAGGATTGGAATTAGGGTTAGGGTTTGGAAGCAAGGGTGGCACCAAATAAGGCAAGTTTTCCTTCTTCTTCCTTGCCTTGTGGCCAACGTCCAGAAGCTATTCCAGCCCTTCCCAACCCTTGGCCGGTGCCCAAAACACTCCCCTCTCTTCTCCTTAGGTGGTGGAAACAAGATATAGGGTTTCCCTTGGTGTCTTGGTAGTTTTCCATCATCTTCTTCTCCTTCTAGTTGGCCGGCGGCAAGAACTTCTATAGTTCTTTGTTGGTTGTGTTTTTGAAGGAGAAAAACATTGTTTCTCTTCTTCTTCTTGCTTGGGAAAAGCAAGGAAGGAAGTTTTGCGATCTAGGAGCTTCGACTTTTGGTGGATCGTCGCCCACACGACGTCCAAAAGGAGGAGGGTCATACATTAGAAGACCAAGAGGTATAACTATTCTTCTATCTCTTTTATTCATTGCTTGTGTTTGTTTTTCAAAATATAAGCATGTTATATTTATGTAAATAGGCTAAATAATACTTGGATCCCGAGTATAAACACAAAAACCGGCGATCCGGACATCGTCTATTCCGCGGCTACTCGTGGAATAGAGGATGGTCGCTTGAACAACTAGTTTGTTCAAGTGACCTCTCTAAACGAATAGCACGACGATGACTTGGTTGCTTTGGGAATCCCTTTTGTCTAGGATTAAATTTTTTTTAATCCAGGGACATCGAAGGGATCACCATCGTCAAACAACCGAGGTGAAGGGGAAGTGAAGTTTCCTCTCATGGACTCGACAAGGGAAATCCCTTCAATTGGTATCAGAGCTTCCAGGCAAAACCCTACAAATGGTATCAGAGCCAAGGTTTCCGGTTTTGTGTGTTTAGGATTCGGTTAATTTTTATGCACTTTTTCATATATTAAATGTGTCAGATAATAGTAGGATATGCGTAGTTTAACTCTTTGGTTGCAGGCATAAGATCCGACTATTATGGCATGTGTGTGTATGTGATTGTATGCGTGTAAATATTTATTTTGTTGAATCCTCGGGGTTGACGAGGCTAGTATTTAGTTTTTGTAAATTAAATACGGCATTGTTTAGCCTTTATTTTATTTTACTTTTAATCTAGATTTCATGTACACTCCCTCGTGGAGTATAGGATCAATGGATGTAAATTAAAATAGGATTTAGTCTCGGCTCGGATCTCCGGATGGCTTGTACATGGCGTAGGAGGAGCGGACGAGATGGCGATGCGACGGGAGTCATATTGAAGACAAAAGCCATAATAGTTGGAAAATAATTTATTTTTCATATTTATTTCTTTTTGTTTGATATGCATGTCGTAGGCTAGGAAAATTCCTCAATTTCAAATTACTAAGTGGGAGAGGGATATTTTTATAAATTCCCGCGGCCTCCATTACAATTTGACAAGTGATGCAAACAAACTTGCGCGTCGGCTCTGAGTGCCTTCCTCACCATCGGATGGGTTTGTTTGCGGATCACAAGGTCGAATATGGTTATAGGAAATTATCAAGGAGCGTGTGTACTTGCCCATCGTAAGGCACATAACCCGAGATAATTACCTTGGTACCGAGTAATGGTGAACACTTAGATATAAATATAAGTATCCTCTCCATCGTAGTCACTGCTTTTATTTGTAGGGCCAAAGAGGAACCAACTATTAATTTTATTTGTCAAAAAGTAAGGTTGACAAGATAATAAAATTAATGGGTAAAACCTCCTCTTACAAATGTAGAATTCGTATACGTCCACACTATCATGGCATGCGATATTCTCGGTGTTTTAAGGTGTTGGTTGATTTCGAAATTTTATTATTTGAGGAATCAATAATTTTTTGAAATCTACAGTAATGATCTATGTGATTCTTAGGATTTTTCAAAAATGACTTTCAACCCACTTACTATCATACTAAAGGAAACAAACTTACTGTTCCCAAATTATATTGATTGGAAAATGGAATCCTAATATTGTCTTATCTGCAAAGGAGTACAAGTATGCACTCTTCGAAGAGTGTCCTCAAGCCATGGTTGCTCAAAAGGTTTCTACTTCTAAGCCGAAAGGCAAGAAGAAGGAGAAACAAGGTAGAGCAAAGGTGGTAGGAGGATCTTAGGGAGGAGTGAAGAAGCTGAAAGGCAAGTACTTCACTTACAAGCAGGATGGACATTGGAAGAAGGACTATCCCAGCCCGAAACAGAACAAAGGTATATCCTTTGGTCTAGTCGTTGAAACATGGTTAGCGGTGTTATCTATCAGCACCTGGTGTGTAGATACAGGAGCCTCTGATCATGTCTGCAATACCTTGCAGGGGTTCCAGGAAACCCGACGACTAGCTAAAGGGGAGATTACCATTTACTTGGGCAATGCCATGAAGGTGGCGGCTATTGTAGTGGGAGAAGTTTTATTTATCTCTTAAGAATAATAAAACTTTGGTTATGGAAAATTCCCTTTATGTACCTTCATTTAGAAAGAATTTAGTTTCATTTTCTAAATTGTTTATGGATGGATATTCAATTTCCTTTAATGGCAGAGTTGTTATAAAAGGAATAGGGAGAATATTTGTTCAGGTACATTGATAGAAAATTTGTATACACTTGAACCAAAACCTCCCACGATGCAAATTGAAGTTAATAACTCATCTTCTAATTCCAATAAGAGAAAAGAACCTTCGAAGATGAACCAAACATATCTTTGGCATCTTAGGCTTGGTCACATTAACCTAAGCAGGATTCAAAGGTTGATAGTTGATGGACCTTTGGGTTCATTAGTGGTGGAGGATCTCCCAACCTATGAATCTTGCTTGGAGGGTAAGATGACCAAGAGGCCTTTTAAGGCCAAGGGGTATAGAGCCAAAGATGTGTTAGAATTGGTTCATTCTGATTTATGTGGTCCTATGTCTATCCAGGCGAGAGGTGGTTTTGAGTATTTCATCTCTTTTATAGACGATTACTCAAGATATGGATACATTGACATGATGTGCCACAAATCTGAATGCTTTGACAAGTTCAAAGAATTCAAGGCTGATGTGGAGAAACGTCAAGGTAAAAGTATCAAGACATTACGATCTGATCGTGGTGGTGAGTACCTCTTGGGAGAGTTTAGGAACTACTTATCAGAGGCTGGGATTCAATCCTAATTGACTGCACCAGGCACACCCCAGCAGAATGGTGTAGCAGAGCGAAGGAATAGGACTCTTATGGAGATGGTTAGATCGATGATGAGTTATTCTGACTTGCTAGATTCGTTCTGGGGATATGCTCTAGATACGGCGGTATACATTCTGAACTTGGTTCCATCTAAATCAGTGCCTTCTACTCCCACAGAGTTGTGGACTGGGCGAAAGCCTAGTCTAAGACATATTCGGATATGGGGGAGTCCAGCACATGTGCTGAAGGCAGATGATGGTAAGTTGGAACCTCGTACAGAAGTGCGCTTATTCGTTGGTTATCCTAGAGGAACGAAGGGTGGATTGTTTTATAGTACTAGAGATCAGAGGGTGATCGTTAGCACGAACACCAGATTTCTAGAGGAAGACTATGTGATGAGCCACAAGAACAAGAGTAAAATTGTTCTGGAGGAGTTAAAAGGGGAAGTCACTTCTTTAGCACCACTGGTACAAGAGGATATACCACATGTCACTGCACCGTGTGTCACAGAGGATACACAGGTGATACCTCGTCGTAGTGGGAGGGTTGTGAGACAGCCTGATAGATTCATGTTCTTGGGAGAATCTTCTGATTTGGTCCCTGGCGAACATGAACCTGATCCCTGGACATATGACGAGGCAATCCAAGATAAAGATGCAGTATCTTGGCAAAGTGCAATGAATGCTGAGATTGAATCTATGGATTCAAATCAGGTCTGGGAGCTAGTAGAACCACCCGATGGTGTAAAAACCATTGGATGCAAGTGGATCTACAAGAGAAAGAGAGGATTAGATGGGAAGGTTGAGACCTTCAAAGCGAGGCTTGTTGCGAAGGGGTATACTCAGAAAGAGGGTATCGATTATGAGGAGACCTTTTCACTGGTAGCCATGCTTAAGTCTATCCGGATTCTCTTATGCATAGCAGCTCATATGGATTATGAGGTGTGGCAGATGGATGTCAAGACAGCTTTCCTTAATGGAAGTCTTGAGGAAACCATCTACATGAAGCAACCAGAGGGATTCATTGCTAATGGCAAAGAGCATCTTGTATGTAAGCTTAATCGGTCAATTTATGGATTGAAACAAGCTTCGAGGTCTTGGAACATTCAGTTTGATGAGATGATCCAGTCTTATGGATTTATTCAAAGTCCGGATGAGTCTTGTGTATACAAGAGATGTGACGGAAACGTAGTGGTATTTCTTGTACTATACGTAGATGACATTTTGTTAATTGGCAACAATATCAAGGTGTTATCGGACGTAAGGGTATGGTTGTCCAAACAATTTGATATGAAGGACTTGGGAGAAGTGGGACACATCCTTGGGATCAAGGTTATAAGGGATCGCAAGAAAAGGATGTTGTGCTTATCCCAAGCTTCATACATAGACACGATTATGGAGCGTTTTAGCATGCAGAACTCCAAGAAGGGTTTTCTACCTTTCAGGCATGGAGTACCTCTATCTAAGGAGATGTGTCCTAGATCATCTGAGGAGATAGAGGAGATGAAGGCGGTTCCTTATGCTTCGGCAGTAGGAAGCCTCATGTATGCGATGCTCTGTACGAGACTAGATATCTGCTTTGCCGTGGGCATGGTCAGCAGATATCAGAGTAATCCAGGACAAGGACATTGGATTGAGGTAAAGCATATATTAAAGTACCTGAGAAGGACTAGGGATTATATGCTGGTCTACCGGGTAGAACAATTACTCCCTGTGGGTTACACGGATTCTGACTTCCAATCTGATAGGGATAATAGTAAGTCTACTTCAGGTTTTGTGTTTACTTTGGGAGGTGGAGCCATTGTATGGAGGAGTGTCAAGCAAAAGTGCGTGGCGGACTCCACCATGGAAGCTGAGTATGTGGCGGCCTCGGAGGTGGCCAAAGAAGCTGTATGGCTCAGGAACTTCCTGATGGACTTGGATGTGATTCCTGGTTTGCCCAGAACTATCACAATTTATTGTGATAATAGTGGTGCAGTTGCAAACTCGAACGAACCACGAGCCCATAAGGCTAGTAAACACATAGAGCGCAAGTACCACCTGATACGAGAAATCGTAAAGAGAGGAGAAGTTGCTGTGGCCAAGATTGCATCGGAGGATAACCAGGCAGATCCCTTCACTAAGGCCCTTCCGGCGAGAGCTTTTGATAGGCATGTGGAGGGAATGGGGATCAGATGTATGGCAGTTTGAGGACAACTTAGTGTTTTAGTATAAGTGGGAGATTGTTGGGATGTATACTGAAAAGTCTATCTTTTGTATGAACATCTTTATTTTGAAATAAGAATCACATGATCATTGTTTGCATATTTTTATGGTTATGCAATATTGTCTAATACGTTACATTGTAGATAACATGGTGTGTGGTGTCACACGGGAGATCATATTATCGGCTCCTTGTAAAGTATAAGTAAAGGCTCACAACCGAGATGGCTTTGGACAAACCATCGGAATGGTTGTAGTGTGATTTGGTATTGGTTTGTCTTGACCATAGAATCACACTAGTGCACTTTGTGTGTATTGAGCAGGACCGACACAGAGTGATTCGATTTATTGCTGACTACATAATCGAATCGGACCTCAGATATTATTTAGTACATGCTCTTAATCTCGATATAATAACGGGCACATATACTTGGTACTCATCTCTTTGATTTACCAATGGGCGAGATTTATAGATTAAATCGATAGGCTCGGTAAGTTGGGAGATGATATTATTTATATGGTGTGACGTTGATTATAGGAGGAAACCGTGTCCTATATATTAGGATGATGATGTCCCCTTGAGGAGCTCATAAGGTTCATCATGTAAACCCTGCAGGTGGACTTGGTCCGGCATGATGAAAAGGTTGAGTGGTACTACTTATGGAGTTAGATGTCGATTAATTAATGGTCAGTAAATTAATTAATCGACGGACATTCGAGATCTTAAACACGGGGAGAAAATGTACAAATAATATATGGAACCCATATTATCATATGGGGGTTGGTGAGGTAGATCAATGATGGACCTTTAGTGGATTGGACGATCATTAGTGGATCGGACTTTATGTGGGCTTGATCCATGGGTGGCCAAGACCCAACTCCTCCTCATGGTCCCTAATGTAGCCCATTAACACCTCAAGATGCTTAGATCCAATGGATAGAAACAAAACACTAAGATCCATTGGTAGAGATTAAATCTCTAAGATCCGACGGTTGAGATTAAATCTCTAGATCCGACGGTTGTAATTAAATCCCTAGAACCAATGGAGGAGATTAATTCATGGCTTATCCCCAAACTCTATAAAAGGTGGCATGGGGTTGGCGTGAATAGAATGATAGAGAGGGAGCAAGGCTTGGGCGGCAAGAATAGGGCAATCCTAGTTGAGATAGGATTGGAATTAGGGTTAGGGTTTGGAAGCAAGGGTGGCACCAAATAAGGCAAGTTTTCCTTCTTCTTCCTTGCCTTGTGGCCAACGTCCAGCAGCTATTCCAGCCCTTCCCAACCCTTGGCCAGTGCCCAAAACACTTCCCTCTCTTCTCCTTAGGTGGTGGAAACAAGATATAGGGTTTCCCTTGGTGTCTTGGTAGTTTTCCATCATCTTCTTCTCCTTCTAGTTGGCCGGCAGCAAGAACTTCTATAGTTCTTTGTTGGTTGAGTTTTTGAAGGAGAAAAACATTGTTTCTCTTCTTCCTCTTGCTTGGGAAAAGCAAGGAAGGAAGTTTTGCGATCTAGGAGCTTCGACTTTTGGTCGATCGTCGCCCACACGACGTCCAAAAGGAGGAGGGTCATACATTTGAAGACCAAGAGGTATAACTATTCTTCTATCTCTTTTATTCATTGCTTGTGTTTGTTTTTCAAAATATAAGCATGTTATATTTCTGTAAATAGGCTAAATAATACTTGGATCCCGAGTATAAACACAAAAACTGGCGATCCGGACATCGTCTATTCCGCGGCTACTCGTAGAATAGAGGATGGTCGCTTGAACAACTAGTTTGTTCAAGTGACCTCTCTAAACGAATAGCACGACGATGACTTAGTTGCTTTGGGAATCCCTTTTGTCTAGGATTAAATTTTTTTTAATCCGGGGACATCGAAGGGATCACCATGGTCAAGCAACCGAGGTGAAGGGGAAGCGAAGTTTCCTCTCACGGGCTCGACAAGGGAATTCCCTTCAATTGGTATCAGAGCTTCCGGGCAAAACCCTACAGCTCTTGGCCATAGCAGCTCATTATAACTATGAGATATGACAGATGGATGTGAAAATGACTTTCCTTAATGGAAACCTACTCGAGGATGTGTATATGATACAGCTCGAGGGTTTCACATCGATTGATAAAACTAATCTATGCAAACTTCGATGGTCCATATATGGATTGAAGCAAGCATCCAGGAGCTCGAATATCCATTTTGATGAGACAATCAAAAGGTTTGATATCTCACAAAATCCAGACGAACCCTGTGTGTACAAGAAGGTTAGTGGGAGTGCAGTCGTGTTCCTAGTGTTGTTTGTCGATGACATATTACTTATAGGAAATGATATATCTGTCTTACAGTCAGTTAAATTTGGTTATCCAAAACATTCTTCATGAAAGACCTAGGAGAAGCGACCTACATCCTCGGGATTAAGATCTATAGAGATAGATTGAAATGGTTGCTTGGTCTTTCACAATCTACATATATACTGAGTGCTAAAGAGGTTTAGCATGTCAAAATCCAAGAAAGGTTTCCTTCCCATCAGGCATGGGATACACCTTTC
This sequence comes from Wurfbainia villosa, assembly GCA_025175895.1. Taxonomy (NCBI): domain Eukaryota; kingdom Viridiplantae; phylum Streptophyta; class Magnoliopsida; order Zingiberales; family Zingiberaceae; genus Wurfbainia; species Wurfbainia villosa. The sequence goes on from CM046003.1 coordinate 26,707,291, forward strand.
GAAGTCTATGTGTCCGCGCACAGAAGATGAGAGGATTTGCATGAGTAAGATGCCCTATGCATCTGCAATAGGATCTATCATGTATGCTATATTATGTATGAGGCCCGATGTACCATATGCTCTGAGTGTCACGAGCATATACCAGTCTGATTCAATAATGGATCATTGGGTGACCGTTAAGACAATCCTTAAGTACTTGAGAAGAACTAAGGATGTGTTTATAATATATGGAGAGGGTGATATGGTAATATGCGGGTATATGGATGCCAACTTTCAGACAGACAAGGATGATTCCAAGTCTCAGTCTGGGTAATTATTCACCTTAAATGGAGGTGCAATAAGCTGGAAAAGTTCTAAGCAAGACACTATGGCAGATTCTACCATTGAGGCAGAATACATTGTAGCTTCGGAAGCAACAAAAGAAGCGGTTTGGATCAATAAGTTCGTCTCTGAACATCGTATGGTTCCAACCATTATTGAAGAAATACCAGTCAACTACGACAACAATGGAGCGATTGCACAGGCAAAAGAACCAGGGTCTCATCAACGATCCAAACATGTGCTTCGCTGCTATCATTTGATCAGAGAGATCATAAGTAGGAAGGAGATACAAATCGAGAAGATTTCCACTGAAAGGAACTTAGCGGATCCTTTAACTAAGGCCTTACCTCAAAGTAAATTTGAGGGCCATGTTAGGGCTTATGATGGTATTGGATACTGTGGCGATTGACATTAGACCAAGTGGTAGTTTGTTAGTCATATATGAGAGATGTCCTAAGACAATCACCTTATAGTTGTACCATTTATTTGATAAATAAAGATTCTCTATTTGAGTGTACATGTTTTCATGTATTTGATTGGATCTTAAACTCATTTACTGAATATCCGCAATACGATTCACAACATGAGAGAATTTGTGATTGGATCACAACTAGTGAGTATCTCTACATGTGTAATTGTGATGTATTGGAATTATCCCTAGTCGATGAATTGGTGTTTTCGGACACCATCAATTCTGTTGAGACTAGCACGAGTTATACTCTTTGGTTTATCCAAGTAGTTGTTTCTCACTGGCTGGAGACATTGGGATGTCCGGAGTTAACCGTGGATGCTAGTTATGGTAACTAGTTCATTGGAGTGATTAGCTATAAGACTTTATTTGGTTCTCAGCATATATGGATATGTCAATGAAGTTCTTACTACAGCTTATGTGCGATGTTTCTTCGACTTGCGGTATTCAAGTCTGTTGGTGCAGTAGGCACCTAAGTCGAACCTAAGTTTTGATATAGCAAAAGACACAAAGTTAAGCCCATATTGTTATCTCACGAGCTGAATCAAGTGTGTAAGAATGCTAAGCTAAGCCGAAAGTTAGCGACACCCGGAGGGAACCATGGTGGTCGGGCGACACCGGGAGGACTTCGGAGGGAGCCGAAGAAATCAGGTGGAGATCGGAGGAAAAGATTCAAGGTTGAGGTAAGCTCGTGTGAGTGAGCGTAAGTAAGGTCGTCCTCTCTGTATGGGGACGTCCTTAGGCGATGATCTGACCAAGACTTCCCATGGAAGGTCTAAGTCAAGATCGGATGGTAAATGACCATCAAATTTACTTATATTAATTGCATTTTCGAGCTAACTCTTCATTATAGCTGGAAACCCTAGCAACAGTCGACTGCTACCTCCATCAGTCGATTGCTAGGATTGATCAGTCGATTGATGTTCAAATTCCAGCCTCGAGGAGAGTCAAAACTTCACCCCCCTTATCTTAGGGTGAGGTGGCTTTTGAAGATAAGGCTTGAGCTCAACGATTAGGGTTTCTCAAGGATATAAAAGAAGGGTCATTCCACTCCTTTTCATCATTCAAAAGCTCCCCAAGTGCTTCTGAAACGTCGTGACTCTCCAACGATCCTACGACGATGAAGCACTGTCGAAACGCGACGACCCAAGCTCTTCCTTCAAACTCATTAGTGGTTGGTAACATTTGAAGTTGTCATTTCAGTGTAATTGTTTTCAATTTATATTTCCGAGCTTTCATCATAAAGAGGAGGGAGGGATTGTTTGTCTACCTTAAGTTTTTCTTGTGCTTTTGTAATCGTTAAACTCCTACCTCCAACGAGGAGGAGTATTTTAGTGGATTGCCCTCCATACACGGTCTAGGACTGTTAGGGCCTTGGATTAGCAGCTGGAAGGTTGTGAACAAAGTAAAAACAAAAGTGTTTTATTTATTTTTTGTTGTGCACTCGTGTTTTAAACAAATGAAAACGAAAAGTTTCTCTTGCGCTATTCATCCCCCCTCTAGTGCTCATATCGATCCAACAAGTGGTATTAGAGCCGGGGGTGCTACGATTTGATGAAACCACCAATCTAGCAACTTTTTACAGATTTATTTTTGTTTATTTTTTATTTTTCCACTTTTTCGTTTCGTTTAAATTTGTTCTCCCGCACTACTAATCCAAGACGAAAGTCTTGGTACATTTGCTTGTTTTTGTCGTTGTGAGATTTTCTCTGTTTTCTTAAATGGCCCATCTCGAAGGGTTTAGCACCATCCGACCTCCATTTTACAATGGAGTGCTTCCTAAAGACCCAAATCGAGATGTGGATCATAATCCAAACCAGATTCATGCTTTCTACTAATGAAGTGGGTGAATCGTTGGATTATGATCAATGGACGAACACCATGAAAAGACAAGTGGAAGCCGATGTCAAGGTGACCCAAATTCGCTAAACTGCGTCTGCCCCTTCATCAGTGCGAAAGATCTATGGAATAAACTCATAGAACCACACGAAGGAACCGACGACATGATGGTGTGTAAGAGAGATCTTTTATTTAATAAATTGTATAACCTTAAGATGCAGGAACATGAGATGACAACTCAACTACACACCCGTATTCAAGACATTGTAAATAGCCTGCACTCCAACGGACAAAAGTTCGAAAACTGAGACCTTATAAGGTACGCTTTAAATGTTTTTCCTAGGACTACCTTTTGGGCATCCATGGTCAATGCCTACAAGGTTTCTAAGGAACTTTCAAAGATTAGACTAGATGAATTATTCTCTGAATTTGAACTCCATGAACAGTCTAATTCGGCTCCTGAGAAAGATATTTCTTTACTTGCAGGTTTGAAGAAGAAGGCCACAAACAAATCACCCCCCAAGGACGAGGACGAGTATGAGTCGGAAGTAGACCCTGAGATGGAAACCAAACTAGTGAATATAGTTCGGAAGATGATCAAGAGCCGAAGATGACCCATCAATCAAGGTAAATCTAAATTGAATTCTAATTTTAGATGTTTTGAATGTAACAGGTTCAGACACATCAAGTCGGAGTGTCCGAAACTCAAGAACAAAGCACCGAAGTCCAAGAAAGCACTAAACGCTACTTGGAAAGAATCGTCGGAGAAGGAAGACAATGACCTCGTCTTCGTGGCCAAGCTAACCGAGCCCAAACAAGAGTCCGAACCTGAGGGAGAGTCCAAGTTCGGATCCGACGACGAGTCGCTATTCAAGACAAGCCACGGATCCGCATCCGGTTCAAAAGGGTCACTTAAGGTAAGTCGATCTTTACTTAGCACATTATATAATGTAATTAAATTCTTAACTATAAAATTAGCTAAGTTCGAGTCCAAGGTCAAGACCTTAGTTGAGGAGGTAAAACTCCTTAAACACGTGGTCTTCCTAACCTCTTTGACTAGTCGAGTTCAAGAGGAGGACTCAACTCGAGTTGAAAAGATCGAAGTTGAGAACTCACTTTTAAAAAGTCAAGTCGAAGACCTTAGGCATACATTGGAAAGGTTTACTTTGGGATCCAAGGGACTTGACCTCTTACTTGGATCGCAAAGGGCCGTGTACAACAAGGTCGGGCTTGGGTTTAGCTCAAATACAACTAACAAGTTGTATATGTCGATTGTAAGTCGAAATTAAAAAAATGTCCAAGCATGGGTCCCTAAGACCATTTTGATTTTTAAATTAGGATCTAACAAGTACTGGGTTCCCAAGGACTAAATCCACTATGTGGAAAGACCGAACCGATTCAATGGTCAGGGGGAGCTAGTACAAAATTTGTTTGTGCTATTAATTAGATTTTGCATGCTTAGGTATTTTTATTTTTATTTTTAGAATTGTTAGATAGGACCTATAACTAGTCAATTCTTGACAACATAGTACTAGGATGCGGCGAGATAATAGTATGCTAGGGAAGCGAAGTCCGGTGTGTCCAAGTTAGATAATGTGTATCTAGCTCGGTGCACTCGACTAAGTGGAACTAGCTAAAGCTATCTCACAGTATCCTTAACTAGTTAGAATAGGAAATAATTTTAAGTGAATCAAGTTATTATTTTCTTGAACTTGGCTTTCTCTAAGGAAGTGGTCGTTGTTCCGATCAAAGAAGGCCTCTGTGCCTCGCCACAATCTGGAAGCCAATTTCTTGAAAAGGTGACTTAACGAGCTTAGGGTTAAATCTAAATCTAACCCAAGGTTGACTAGTTTCTATTCATTAAAATTAATCAAGTAAAATTGAAGTCATCTCACAAGAACACATAAGGATAACGTGTTTGATCATGTAGAAATGGGTGAGATGATCTAGGACTAATAATCTTCAACCAACCTTTAAATTCCAATATCCGATCTAACTACTATATGTGTAGGATCAATGGATGTTGGACAGTGGGTGCTCCCGACACATGACTGGGGACCAACTGAAGTTTTCAAAGCTTAAATTCAAAAGACAAGGATCGATAGCTTTTGAAAACAACGACAAGCTCAAAATTATCGGATCAGGTGATATTGATCTAAATTCAAATTTTACAATTCAAAATATTTTATTAGTCGAAGATTTTGAATATAATTTATTTAGTGTAAGTCAATTGTGTGATAATAACTATAAGGTCATATTCCTAGAAAAAAAATGCTTAATTAAAACTAATGCAACCTCTAAAACAATACTTAAAGGAACTAGGAATAGCAACATCTACACTATTAATCTACCTAACTCCTCAACCAAGTGTCTTATGACACAACAAGAGGAATCTTGGTTGTGGCACCGATGACTTGGCCACTCACACCCAAGACTCATTTACAAGATGAGTCAGAGTGGCTTAGTCAGGGGTTTTCCTAACCTTAACAACTTAGACAATAAAATTTGTAATGCTTGTCAATAAGGTAAACAACCCAGGGCAAAACATCAACTAACTAATCAAGAACGAACCAAAAGTGTGCTTGAGCTCCTACATTTGGATCTATTTGATTCACATGGAGCCAAGTCACTTAATGGGAGTCAATTTGGCTTAGTCATAATTGACGACTATTCTAGGTTTACCTGAGTTAGATTCCTTAAACACAAAAGTGACACCTTAGACCAACTCATCAATCGAAAACCAAAAGAATCTTAAAATTAAAAGACTTAGAAGCGATCATGGTGGTGAATTCAAAAACCACATGTTCACAGATTTTTGTAACCTAAATGGATATCACAATGAATTCTCATGTCTTAGAACCCCACAATAAAATGGCCCAGTAGAGCGAAAAAATAGAACCCTACAAGAAACCGCTAGGATCATGTTGAACAAATACAACCTACCCGATAGGTTTTGGGTAGAAGCCATTAGTACGACTTGTTATGTCCAAAATAGAATCCTAATGGTTAAGAGACACCTTAAGACCTCATACGAAACCTACCATGACAAAGTACCTAACATTAAATACTTTAGGACATTTGGATGTAAGGTACATATCCTTAACACTAAGGACTACCTAGGAAAGTTCACATCCAAAACCTCTACCGGAATCTTCCTAGGATACTCAACTATGAGTAGAGCCTATAGGGTATATAACAATGACACCCTTAAAATTGAGGAAACCATTAATGTAGTATTCGATGAAGGACATGAACCTACAAAACCCTTAGTAGAACCAACTGATGAACCAACTCATACCAGACTCGACTCTAACCATGAAATCGAGTCCAGTATTTATCCTAACGCAAGTTAGTCTAGGGTTCAAACAAATTATCCTATCGAACAAGTGATAGGTGATCCTAACCCAAGTCAGTCTAGAATTCAATCAAGTCATCCTATCAACCAAGTGATAGGTGATCCTAACCTAGGGGTTCGAACTAGAGCATCATATCAAAACCTTAGTCAAATTTCCTTGATTTCGAAAATCGAACCCAAGTCAATTGAACAAGCTCTTCTTGATCCCGATTGGATTATTGCAATACAAGAAGAGCTAGCTCAATTTACTAGGAATGAAGTTTGAGAATTAGTACCACCATCTAAAGATAAATCAATTATTGGAACAAGGTGGGTCTTCCGAAACAAACTTGATGACAAAGGTGAAGTAGTTAGAAACAAAGAGAGATTGGTCACGAAAGGGTTTAGTCAAGTAAAAGGGTTAGATTATGATAAAACCTATGCCCTGGTAGCTATATTAGAATCCATCTGAATGTTGTTGGCATACGCTGCACATCGAGGATTTAAATGATTTCAAATGGATGTCAAGTCAGCATTTTTGAATGGACTTGTTAAGAAAGAAGTGTACGTTAGTCAACCTCCAGGATTCGAAAGCCTAGACAAACACAACCATTTATTTAGACTCAAGAAAGCTTTATATGGACTAAAACAAGCTCCTAGAGCTTGGTATGAGAGACTTTCTGTATACCTTAAGTCTAAAGGGTTTAGCCAAGGCTTAGTCAACCCAACCCTTTTCGTAAAATCCATTGGCAAAGAAATTTTTATAGCCCAAATCTACGTAAATGACATAATATTTGGAACCACTAATTCGATCCTACTAAACGAGTTCATTTCACTCATGGAAAGTAAATTTGAAATGAACTTAGTAGGAGAATTAAATTTCTTTCTAGGATTACAAATTAAACAAACTAAGGAAGGAATCTATTTACATCAACAAAAATATGCTAAGAAATTAATTTACCGATTCGGAATGCAAAATGCTAAAATCATTAATACACCCATGGCAACAAATGTTAATATAGGAGACGATGTAGACGAAAAACCTATTGACCTAAAATACTATAAGAGCGCAATAAGGAGTCTCCTTTACTTAACTGTGAGTCAACCCGACATACTATTCGCAGTAAGTATGTGCGCAAGGTTCCAAACCTGTGATAAGGAGTCTCACCTAACATTAGTTAAGTGTATCCTTAGATATCTAAAGGGCACGCTAAGCGTAGGTATTTGGTACCCTAGATCTACCGAGTTTGAACTAATCGGCTACTCTGACTTGGACTATGCTGGTAGTAAACTCAATAGAAAAAGCATGAGTAGTTGCTGTCAACTTCTCGGCTCAAGTCTAGTGAGTTGGTACAGTAGGAAGCAACACTGTATTGCCTTATCTACCACCGAAGCCGAATACATCGCAATGGGTGAGTGTGTAGCTCAACTTCTATGGATGAAGCACACTCTCCAAGACTTTAACTTAAACTTCAACAATATTACAACTCACATAGATAATAATAGCTCAATCAACTTAGCCAAAAATCCCATATGCCACTCTAGGACCAAACATATAGAGGTCAAACACCACTTTATTCAAGAACATGTAGCTAATGGAACCATACAACTCGAATACGTGGAATCCAAGTCGAATTTAGCCGACCTTTTTACCAAGCCTCTACCCGAAGTCGAATTTAGTCTACTAAGATAAAAATTGGGCATGTAAATAATAGAGTAGAATTTACAACTTATATTTTTATATACTCTATTATTTACTTTTCATGTTAATGGAACTAGCTTAGGGTTTACCCTAGATATCATGTACCTATAGATTTAAGGAGCTAATACATCTCACAACACATAGGACTAATGTGTTTGTGTACTTAGCCACGTAGATGGGCATGAGATGTTAGGACCTTACTCATGGTTCCAGATGTAGATCTAGTGCATCGACATGAACCATGGAGTATAATAACCTAAATTAACCAACTCTAATAAGGACTTGTTGATCATTCCATATCAATCGAGTCAAATAGAGTTGAACATCTAAATAAATGAGCTTATGTTTAAACTACTATGTTCAAAATTTATTTGGAACATGCTTGGACTTAAAACTAAATTTAAAAACAATAATTTTCAAAACCCCCCACTCTTTTCGATTTATGGCAAAAGGGGGAGAAAAGTCCAAAGTTAAGGGATCAATTTTCTTTTGATAACTTAACTTATTACATCTTTGGCCCAAGTTAAGTAAATGCTTACTTAACTTACCTTTTAAAACTTAACCTTTAAATTGAAAAAGGGGAGATTGTTTTTGATTACTTAACTTGAACTTATTTAAACACTAAGGACATTGTTAAGCAATTTTGATTACTTAAACTCTTCTTAAAGTAGCAAACATCAAGGGGGAGAGTTAAGACATCTTTTTCAAGTACTCAACCTCAGTCAAGGGGGAGGATTCCTCAAGGGGGAGCACTTGAAAAAGAGTTTTTCTCATACTCAACTTATGAAGTCAAGTATACTCTTTAAGATTTAATATTCATACTTCGTAATAGTCATTTCACTTAATACATTCAATTTATTTCCTTAACTTTGTGTGGATTTGCCATAGATCAAAAATGGGGAGATTGTTGGTGTAGTAGGTGTTAGTAATATATGAGAGATGTCCTAAGGCAATCGCCTTATGTTTGAACCATTTATATTCATGTATTTGATTAGATCTTAAACTCATTTACTGAATGTCCACGATACGATTCACAACATGAGAGAATTTGTGATTGGATCACAACTAGTGAGTATCTCTACATGTGTAATTGTGTTGTATCGGAATTATCCCTAGTCGATGAATTGATGGATTTGGACACCATCTATTCTGTCGAGACTAGCACGAGGTATACTCCTTGGTGTATCCAAGCAGTTGATTCTCACTAGCTGGAGACATTGTGATGTCCGGAGTTAATCGTGGATGCTAGTTATGGTAACTAGTTCATTGGAATGACTAGCCGTAAGACTTCATATAGTTCTCTGCATATATAGATATGTCAATGAAGTTCTTACTGTAGCTTAAGTGCGATGTTCCTTTGACTTGCGGTATTCAAGTCATCTTGATCATAGAGACTTATGCTTTGACATCTTAAGCAAGCATCTCTGAGGAGATGTGGACCCGAGATGATTGGGTATAAGTCGAAGTGATCGAAGGTGTTTGAATAGCCTATAAAGGATTCACCACTCCTTGCGAGGAGATGTATACCCATGGCCTCTCGTCGGATTGTTACTAAAGTCTTTGGCCAAAGCATTACATGTATAGAGTAAGGTACTCTTCGATACATGTGGAGTAACTAGAATCCGTAGGAAGAGGAAATGATACTTGGGCTAGGTGTGACGTAGTCAGCCTAGTGGGGACTGACACTATAGACCATGTCCTGAACCAAGTGGGTATAAGATGAGTGAAGGGAATGGGGCAAGATTCATTCGAGCTGCTGAAGGGTTTCAGAAATAGTTCTGGATCAACCGTTGACCTTTTCGGTTAATTGGGGATCATAATGTACTACTAGGTGCCACTCATGATCGTTCTATAATTAATGGTTAATTATAGATGGCCAACATAAACCGAGAACCTATTTGGTCACACGCACAACGAGCGTAATCCGAAGGATTTAAAATGAGCTTGAGAATGAGATTCTCAGACCGAGAGAAACTAGGTTTGGTTGGACCAAACAAGAAGCGAGCATGAAATCGTTTCAGTCGCAATGGAAGCGTGGATGGGCCATATCTTATGAAGACATGATGGACGAACCAAAATGGTTTGGTTCCAATCCAATGGAGGAGAATAAACCAAAGGGTTTGGTTTGTTTTAAACGAATGAACCAAAGTTGGTTCGGTTCGTTTTAACTTAAAATAAACCATCATGGTTTGGTTTATTTTAACTTAAATTAATGGAGCGGGTTAACGGGCCTTATGGTTATGATCCGATAACCATTAAGAGAATTTGTTCTCTATAAAAGAGGGCTTAAGGGTTTGTTAAAACCTAATCCAAATTCCCTTAACCTAATTGTTGCCGCCCCCCTCCTCTCCTTGGAGAAGTCGGCGCCAACAGCCCATTGCCGCCGCCCATCCCTTGTGCCGCCGTCCAAATTGTTGCCGATGTCCAAGCTTCGGCCAGAGATCCTCCGGCGACCCTCCGGTGATCTCCTTTGGGTTCGGTAATAAGGTGAGCTTCCACCTTTCTTTTGGCCGGCCCCTATTCCTCCACCAAAGCTGTCCAGTTTTCTGGACAGCTTGTTTCCCTCTTGTTGGAGCGTCGTTTGGACGACGTTTGGAGCTCCGACAACGCCTTCCTTACCGGGGATTCGATCTCCGGTAATCCTCATAGGTGTAGAACGAAGGATTCATCAAACGGTTGATGAATACCTCTCCGGAGAAGCGAGTTTTTGAGGACTCGTTTTGGATCCGAATTTTGATTCGGATCATGATCTTCTCTCGATCACGTCGTCTTCAACACGAGGCTAGTAACCCCGTACGAAGATGAGGCTCGTGACTTAGTGAAGTCATCCCGAAGATACTCGGCGTGGATACGGATAGAGACGATTCTAGCGAGAATCGTTCTGGTTGATGCCTTTCCCGCTACACGTGATACGTCAGGTATACGTAGTTTAAGTTTCCTTTTATTGTAAAATTTGAATTTATGATTATGTCTACACATGTTGTACTATGCATGCATGTGATGTGTGTATTGTAATAAATTAGATTTATTATTTTATTCCTTCCGCTGTGCACATGTTTACGAAACATGTTCGAACACACACTCGCCGCGGTGCCGGAAACCCAACAGTAGGCACCTAAGTCGAACCTAAGTTTTGATTATAGCAAAAGGCACAAAGTTAAGCCTATATTGTTATCTCATGAGCTAAATCAAGTGAACAGGAATGCTAAGCTAAGCCGAAGGTCAGCGACACCCGGACGGAACCGTGGTGGTCGGGTGACACCGGGAGGACTTCGGAGGGAGCCGAAGAAATCAGGTGGAGACTAGAGGCGAAGCTTCAAGGTTGAGATAAGCTCATGTGAGTGAGCGTAAGTAAGGTCGTGTCCTCCATATAGGGACGCCCTTAGGCGACGATCCGACCAAGACTTCCCATGGAAGGTCTAAGTAGAGATCGGATGGTAAATGACCATCAAATTTACTTATATTAACTGCATTTTTGAGCTAACTCTTCATTGCAGCTGGAAACCCTAGCAACAGTCGACTGTCGACTATTGTCAATCGACTGCTACCTCCATCAGTCGACTGCTAGGGTTGATCAGTCGACTGATGCTCAAATTCCAGCCTCGAGGAGAGTCAAAACTTTACCCCCCTTATCTTAGGGTGAGATGGCTTTTAAAGGTAAGGCTTGAGATCGACGATTAGGGTTTCTCAAGGCTATAAAAGAAGGGTAATTCCACTCCTTTTTCATCATTCAAAATCTCCCCAAGTGCTTTCGAAATGCCGTGACTCTCCAATGATCCTATGACGATGAAGCACCGTCGAAATGTCGATAACCCGAGCTCTTCCTTCGAACTCATTAGTTGTTGGTAACATTTGAAGTTGTCATTTTAGTGTAATTGTTTTCAATTTATATTTTCGAGCTTTCATCTTAACGAGGAGGGAGGGATTGTCTCTCTACCTCAAATTTTTCTTGTGCTTTTGTAATCGTTAAACTCCTACCTCCAACGAGGGGGAGTATTTTAGTGGATTGCCCTCCGTACATGGTCTAGGACCATTAGGGCCTTGTATTAACAGCCAAAAGGCTATGAAATAAGTAAAAACAAAAGTGTTTTATTTATTTTCCATTGTGCACTCGTGTTTTAAACAAACAAAAATGAAAAGTTTCTCTTGTGCTATTCGCCCCCCCTCTAGCGCTCATATCGATCCAACAAAGTCATCTTGGTCATGAAGACTTATGCTTTGACATCTTAAGCAAGCATCTCCGAGGAGATGTGGATCTGGGATGATTGGGTATAAGTCGAAGTGGCCGAAGGTGTTTGAATAGCCTACAAAAGATTTATCACTCCTTGCGAGGAGATGTATACCCTATGGCCTCTTGTCGAATTGTTACTAAATTCTTTGGCCAAAGCATTACATGTTTAGATTATGGTACTCTTAGATACATGTGTAGTAATTAGAATCCGAAGGATAAGGAAGTAATACTTGGGCTACGTGTGATATGGTCGGCCTAGTGGGGACTGACACAATAGACCATGTCCTGAACTAAGTGGGTATAAGACGAGTGAAGGGAACGAGGCACGACTCACTGTATCTACTGAAAGATTTCAGAAGTTATTCTGGGGTCAACTGTTGATTTTTTGATTAATTGGGGATCATGATGTACTACTAGGTGCCACTCATGATCGTTCTATAATTAATGGTTAATTATAGACAACCAACATAAATCGGGAATCTATTTGGTTACACGCACTACGAGTGTTATCCGAAGGATTTAAAATGAGTTTGAGAATAAGATTCTTAGATTGCGAGAGACTTGGTTTTGTTGGACCAAACATGGAGTGAGCATGAAATTGTTTCAGTCACATCGGAAGCATGGATGGGTCGAGTCTTATGAAGACATGATGGATGAACCAAATCGGTTTGGTTCTAATCCAATGGTGGAAAATAATGCAAAGTGGTTTGGTTTGTTTTAAATGAATGAACCAAAATTGGTTCGGTTCATTTTAACTTAAAATAGACCAACATGGTTTGGTTTATTTTAACTTAAGTTAATGGAGTGGGTTAACGGGTTTTGGTTGTGAACCAATAACCCTTTGAGAAAAGGTTTTCGATAAAAAGGCTTTAGAGAAAAGGTCTTGAGAAAAAGTCTCTTAATGGTTAAGAGATATGTTCTCTATAAATAACGGGGTTGAGAGATAACCCGTATTGGTTTTTTGAAACCCTAGCTTTTCTCTCCTCTCCCTCTCCTTTGCTTGTGCGCCGACCCTTGTTGTTGCTACCGCCCAAGATCAGCTGCCAGCCACCTTCAGCCATCGGCCAGTCACCAAGCCACCGACCATCCACCGGCCAACAGTCCAGCCGCCGACCACCTCCAGCCGCTGACCACAAGGCTATCGCTAGCCACTAGTTTGGCCGACCATCTCCTTCACCAAGCTACCCTCTTGGACAGCTTGTGTCCTTTGTGACGAGAGGATCGTTTAGCCAACGTTCAAAACTTCGGTAGTGACCTCCTTGCCGAGGATTGGATCTCCGACAATCCTCTTTGGTGGAGGATCGAAGTTTCGTCAATTGGTTGATGAAAATCACTTTCGAGAAGCGAGTTTACAAAACTCATTTTTGGATTCGAATTGTGATCGTCTCTCGGATCACAACGTCTTCGACGCGACGCTAGTAACTCTTGTGAAGATGGGGCTTGTAGCTTGTTGAAGCTATCCCGACAATACTCGGCATGGATATGGATAGAGGCGAAACTTACGAGGGTCGCTAAGGTTGATGCCATTTCCACTTCAAATAATCCGTCAGGTATACCTAGTATAAGTTTCCTTTTATTGCAAAATTTGAAATGGCGATTATGTCTACATTGTTGTATTCTGCATGTGTGTGGTGTGTGTATTGTTAAGTTAGTTATTACTTGTTTTTGCTTCCGCTGTGTGCATGTTTACGAAATGTGTTCGAACATACACCCACATCGGTGCCGACAAAACCCAACACTGACATAGCAATAAGATACTATTTATATATTGGGATAAGCTCATCGTACATGCTGCTAAGAAGAATTACCCTAGCTTTACCATTCTTCTTTTTCCAAGCATGATAAACCTCCTGATCCCGTCTCGCCTATGCTGTGGTACCCTCCCCAAGGTCCACCATCTTGTGCTTAAGAACCTCTTCGAGTTCTTGTTCCTCGAAAACAAACTGAACCTTCCGTGCCAAATATCATAGTTATCACCGTTCAGCTTGTCTCTCTTCTCGAGATCAAGTATGACAGTCTTTGTTGCAACCATGTATCTGTCACACAAAATAGAGAGACATAAGTGATAATTGATGATTAATATCACAATTTGTAGCCTATGAATCATCAAGACCCAAGACGAGCATATGAATTAATAGACACTATACATCACAATCTGAGAATGCATCTCACCATTCAAACTAAGATTCAATACCCACAATCAGTCACATTTATTGCATAATGCCCTCAAAATGAGAAAATAATTCCAATATTAGGCGAGCCTATGTTCCACCATGAGGGTTCACGCACCGCCAAACTCCAGTGACGCTTCATTATGTGACTTAGAGTTGGACCTCTTCATCTTCCTTGAAACACTCGACTTAAGCCAAGTCTGAGTGGGCTTCACCCACTCTAGAAGTCCATTTTGGACATGTGGTGGGAACCTATGCACGTGTCGTGCATCTCTTCACATTTCGTGCACCTCTACACATGCTGTGCACCTCCTTTCATGTCGAGTTCTTGAGAACCTCGGTGTCCCGAGCAACTGAGCACCTCCGCTCATGTCGAGCTTCCGAGCACCGTGGCTCATCCTAAGCACTCAAGTACCACTGCTCGTGTCGAGCTCCCGAGCACCTCAGTTAGTCCCAAGCACCTGGGCACCCTAGCACCGTGGCTTGTGCTACACTCTCGAGCACTCGAGCACCACGACTCGTGCCACACTCTGAGCATCGCAGTTCATCCCGAGCACCTGAGCACCTCGGCTTGTGCCACACTTCTGAGCATCATAGTTTGTCCTAAGCACCCGAGCACCTTGGCTCGTGCCACATTCCCTTGTACCGAGCACTTCAACAGATCACATCAACATTTGTTGAGCAATTCAAGCATTGCTAATCACTATCGAGCACGACTCATCACTACCAAAACTCATCCAGAACCCTAAATCTCTTGCACACACATACAATACTACACACACAACCCTCAAGCACAACCTCATGTGTTGGGTCGGATCGATTGGCCGGCTAGAGGGGGGTGAATAGCCCTCGTTCGTTGGACGTCGTAATTCGTTCGTTCTCGTGTGCTCGTCTACAATTGTCGTTAATATACGCAGCGGAATAACAATAGAAATAACAACAATACAAGCACAATCAATACACAAGCATATACGTGGTTCGGAACCGAATGGTTCCTACTCCACGGGGTGAGCTCAACGAGCTCGTGTTATGCGCACGACACTAACAACACTCCTTATCGACTACACGTCGGAGGTGGAGAAACCTCTCACAAGCAATTACAAAGTAATATAGAAATACAAACAAGAATACAAATACAATACAAAAGAAACTCTTTTCACCGATTGCTTTTGATCACTTGTTTGTTGCTTGCTTTGGTTGGCTCTTGAAGGACTGGAATGCAGCAGCAATTCCCCTCCAATAGCTCCCTTAAAGTCTTGGCGAAATCCTCCAACTCGAGCTCCATTTATAACCTGCATCAAGCTGTATTCGCGCCCATCAGTCGACTGCCAAAAGGCCCCAGTCGACTGCCCCTGTGTCCGTTGTCTCACAACGGCCAGATCCACGTCGGACAAGTTCCAACGGATCTCCTACTGATCGTCCGGGCATGATCGGTGACCTAGTAGTCGATCGCCTACCGGCTACGGAGCGTCTACGTGCTCTCGACACTTCCATCACCGACTACCATCCCACGGCGATCATTGCATCATCGACATCACATCATTGCCCATGGCATGATCCGCCAAGCACCAAAACGCAGCCTTACACCAGTCGAACCCTAGTCGACTTGGACCCGATCGAGCAAGCACCTATGCCCGATCATGGCAATAAAAACCTCAAACACCAAGTTGTTTGAGCCTCCGACACTCAGTCTTAGCCACTTGGCTAAGTCCACATCCCTCATGGAGTTCCCACGAAGCTCTCTTCCCTCGGCCTCGTCCTGATCGCCAAGCGCATGGCCGCATAGCGCCATCCTTCTCGCCTCATGCCCTAGAAGTATGCTTCCCTTTGGGCTCACTCCATTCGCTCCTGTCCGGCTGATCCCTCGGATGCACCAAGCGCCGCAATGCCATCCTTCACCGACTCAAGGACCCCGAGCCTAGTGAACTTACCAAGTCCTCAAGACTTCCCACATGCACCAAGCGCACGGCTTCGCAATGCATTTCTCACCAAGCACCAAGCGCACGGCTTCGCAATGCTTTGGATTTCCCATGCCAAGCACCAAGCGCACGGCTTCGCAATGCTTTGGACTTTCCCATGCCAAGCACCAAGCGCACGGCTTCGCAATGCTTTGGACTTTCCATGCCAAGCACCAAGCGCACGGCTTCGCAATGCTTTGGACTTTCCATGCCAAGCACCAAGCGCACGGCTTCGCAATGCTTTGGACTTTCCATGCCAACCCCATGTTGGACTTTCCCACACCAAGCTCCATGCTTGGATTTTCCATGCCAACTCCATGTTGGACTTTCCCATGACAATCCCATGTCATGAGTTTTGTCTATCATCAAAATATTATCAGGGTACTGCTCGAGTCAAACTCGAGTCAACCTGGGACGATTGCACCAACAATCTCCCAACAATCTCCCCCTTTTTGATGATTGACAAAACTACCATCTCAAGTCTACCAATTCTCCCATATTGGCAATTCTCATATCCCAATGAGAATTCCAAGCCTAATTGGTAACTTGGTAATATCTCCCCCTTTTTGACATTACATCAAAAAGGTCCTCCCCAAGGGTATGAATGTCTCATATCCCAATGAGATCTTATATCTCTCCCTTGGAGGAACACATGCCTACCATCTTTCTAGTGATCCCATATCACTTAAAGAGAGGCAACCCAATTTCCTCCCATGAGGAAATACACATCCATCTTCCCATGATGGATATCTCCCCCTAGAGGCTTGCTCCCCCTTGACCATTGCACCAACAATGTCCTTGGAGAGTCCCTAAGCCAATAGGAACATTAACCAAATCAAAATTAAGGCAAAGTTCAACAATGAACTCTCTTCCACCTTAAAATTGATACTCACCCTCAACCCAACTCCTAATCCATATCCAATGGATTTCCACCCTCTCTAATGCTATCCCAAGCATATCCTAGGGTTAGGAGTGGTTAGGGGACCAAAACACAGCTGAACATGGGCCTAACCAACAAGGTTTGCGAAATCGATTGTCACGATCGACACCCTCATCAGATCAGTGGCCTCCTGTGATCGGTGATAACTGCATTTGCAGTTTTCTGAATTTCAGAAATGACTTTCCGAAATTCATAAGTAAATATACATAAGTGAATAAATCTTGAAATTTGGTATGTATATTACTTATCACAAACATTATGGGTGAAAAATATTGGAAAATTATTTTACCCATTAAATTAGGAGATTGATACAAAGTCCAAAAGTTTAGAAAAGCTTCAATAATAAGCCTTCTTTGTATCATCCCATTCAATGGTGATAGCTATCACAAGATAGGCTTCACCAAGGTTTTGCAAAATGTTTTCAAGATGTTTTCAAAACCTTTAATTTCATTTTCCTAAACATCTCACCAATATCTAGATGTGTAAAACACATTCAAGGCAATTAATCTAGTGAGATGTGGGTTTTTGTTCTTTCATTGGTCTCATGCATATTTCTAGGCAACATCTATTTGATTCCCACCAAATTGTGCCATAGTCCTTAATTTCATTTTAATTTATGCATGATGATGATTATGGCATAAATATGATATAGATGAAAGCATATGCCAAAATCATGATGTCATGGCATGTGAATAAGATCTAGGCATACATGACATTTAAAAAATAAGTCTAAACATGATCATGACATTTTTATAGATAAAAATGAAAATGATGTCATGACATGGCCAGGCAAACAAATCATGGCAACTAAAATATACTAAGGTATAGAATACCTAAGTGTTAAACCCAAATTGCCATTTCTATAAGTTAATTCAATTTTGCCTTAATGTCATTCATTTCCCTAGTGTGCCAAAAACCCAAAATGGCACACCATGACCTCTATGACCTAATTGTGCCAATTTAATCATTTCTCAACTTCTCAAGCATATTGGCACACCCTAATGTGTCAACTCTACTATGGTTAGGTTAACTACCCATCCACTTAGGGTTGACACACCCTAACCCATCTAGCGTGAATCGATCACGCTCTTAGGAACCCAATACCTATTGGAGCTCCTTGGGTTAACTAGGTATTCTCTAGGGATAACTTCCCTAGATACCTTCCTAATGACCCTTTTAGGCTTTGAAGCCTTAGTCAAATGGGTCTTTCCTAGGTCAACTCTAGAGGTGACTCCTCCATTGACCTTCTTAGTGGCTTTCTTGGTTTTCCTTAGGTCCTTAGCCACTAAGCAAATACCATGGCTAGACTTAGGGATAACTTCCCTATTAGCCTTGGCTTTCCTAGACCTAGAAGTAGTTCCATAATCAAATGGAACATTATGGTAGGACATAGGTTTGTGACCCAAACCCTTCTTGCCCTAAGACATTTCTTGCTTTCTAGGTTTTGATTTTTGTACATTAGACCCTTTAACCGAATTTGAGATTATTGCAAGGGCCTTTTCCAATTTTTCAAGCCTTGACCTCAAGGCTTGGTTTTCTAGCTCTAATTTTCCCAATTTTGAATTTTCATTAGGTTTTTGGGAAAGGTTCTTCCTCTTAGGCATGTGCCTAGATTTCTTGGGATTAATACTCAAGTTTTCTTCAACTCTCCTAATTGACTCCCTAGGTAAAATAGGTCTAGTATTATTTATCCTAGGTTTGTCTTTAGTCATATAAACATGCTTGGCACCTAGACAAACATATTTATTTTTCCTAGCATGCTTTTCATTGATAATTGCAAGAGAACTAAAATAGTTTTTAGCATGCTTTTTGACTTTAGGAATTGAAGGTGCATTAACTAAATTTACCTTAGGGTTAGCTTTAGGAGCTCCCCCTATATGAGTTGCACCTTCTTGCCCTTTCTTCCTCCCCCTAGGGCATTGGCTTCGGTAGTGTCCCTTTTGGTTGCATTTGAAGCACACAATGTGCACTTTGCTCTTGATTTTGGGAACACCGGCATCGTTTGACTTTGGGTTGACTTTTGGTGTCGATGCCTTTTCCTTAGCCAATTTAGGGCATTTACTCTTGTAGTGCCCTTTCTCCCTACACTCAAAGCATATTATGTGATTTTTATTTAAAATTACAACACTTGAGTTACCTAGGGAGGTGGTGGAGGCCTCTTCACGATCTTCACTTCTCCCGGATGTAGATACTTCTTGTTCTTGCTCCGGGATGGAAGATTGCCTTTCCTCCCCCTCAATGCTAGAGGTGGAGGTCTCCACCAAGTCATCCACATCTTCGAATGTGGATGCTTCTTCTTCCACGACATCTTCCTCTACTTGTGCCGGTTGGGAGTTTTCTTGAAATTTCTTTATCTTCTCCCATAATTCCCTTGCATCCCTATAGCTACCCAATCTAGACCAAATAGTGTTAGGTAACAAATCACTAATCAACTTGATTACCTTGAGATTTGTCTTGAAGTCTTTGATTTGGTCTTGGGTCCATTTTGACTTCTCAATTGGCTTGTTGTACTTGTCCCTAGGCATCTCAAAACCGTTTTCTATAATAATCATAAAATCAAAATCGGTTTCGAGATATACCTCCATCCGTTTCCTCCACCAAGCAAAATCTCCATCGAATTTCGGTGGATGGACGAAGCCGGCCATTTACTTGTTGAAGTGCTCTCGCGGCGGTTAGTCCTTGAAGAGCGACCTCGGCTCTGATACCACTTGTTGGGTCGGATCGATTGGCCGGCTAGAGGGGGGTGAATAGCCCTCGTTCGTTGGACGTCGTAATTCGTTCGTTCTCGTGTGCTCGTCTACAATTGTCGTTAATATACGCAGCAGAATAACAATAGAAATAACAACAATACAAGCACAATCAATACACAAGCATATACGTGGTTCGGAACCGAATGGTTCCTACTCCACGGGGTGAGCTCAACGAGCTCGTGTTATGCGCACGACACTAACAACACTCCTTATCGACTACACGTCGGAGGTGGAGAAACCTCTCACAAGCAATTACAAAGTAATATAGAAATACAAACAAGAATACAAATACAATACAAAAGAAACTCTTTTCACCGATTGCTTTTGATCACTTGTTTGTTGCTTGCTTTGGTTGGCTCTTGAAGGATTGGAATGCAATTCCCTCCAATAGCTCCCTTAAAGTCTTGGCGAAATCCTCCAACTCGAGCTCCATGTATAACGCATCGTAGTCAGATTCGCACCCATCGATCGCCAAAGGCCCCCGATCGCCTCCCTGTGTCCGTTGTCTCACAACGGCCAGATCCACGTCGGATAAGTTCCAACGGATCTCCTACCCGATCGCCAGGTTGGCGATCGGTAGTGACTAGTAGTCGATCGCCCGATCACGAGGCGTTACATGCTCTCGACACTTCCATCGATCGACTACCATCCCACGACGGTCGATCGCCGTCGATTCGGCATCGATCATTGCTCGAGCATCGATCATTGCCGATCCATAGCGATCATTGCCGCTGCACCTCAAAAGCAAACACCAAGTTGTTTGAGCCTCCGACACTCTCTTAGCCACTTGGCTAAGTCCACATCCCTCATGGAGTTCCCCACCGGCTCTCTTCCCTCGGCCTCGTCCCTCGGATCGCCAGCGCACGGCGGCCCGCCATCCTTCTCGTCTCATGCCCTAGAAGTATGCTTCCCTTTGGGCTCACTCCATTCGCTCCTGTCCGGCGATCCTCGGATGCACCAAGCGCCGCGGCCGCAATGCCATCCTTCACCGACTCAAGGACCCCGAGCCTAGTGAACTTACCAAGTCCTCAAGACTTCCCACATGCACCAAGCGCACGGCTTCGCAATGCATTTCTCACCAAGCACCAAGCGCACGGCTTCGCAATGCTTTGGATTTCCCATGCCAAGCACCAAGCGCACGGCTTCACAATGCTTTGGACTTTCCCATGCCAAGCACCAAGCGCACGGCTTCGCAATGCTTTGGACTTTCCATGCCAAGCACCAAGCGCACGGCTTCGCAATGCTTTGGACTTTCCATGCCAACCCCATGTTGGACTTTCCCACACCAAGCTCCATGCTTGGATTTTCCATGCCAACTCCATGTTGGACTTTCCCATGACAATCCCATGTCATGAGTTTTGTCTATCATCAAAATATTATCAGGGTACTGCTCGAGTCAAACTCGAGTCAACCTGGGATGATTGCACCAACAATCTCCCAACATCATGCACTTCCACCTCATGAACTTCACACACTACTTCTCACAAGCAGTATATCTTTTATACGGAAGGTTATCATGACCAGAGATAATGGGACCACCCATTATCCCATACCTCAACTGTTAGGGCAATCAACCCATGTGATATGGTTTTGATGTGTGTGGCAAAGGGTTTAAGTTAGGATGATTGGATTTGATATGTGCGTTAGAGTCTTGCAAGACTTAGTAATTCGCACATGGAGCTTAGGCAAGTGTCACCACTCACAACCTCATGCTTGAGTCGGTGAAGGAGCATTGCAGAGTCGTGCGCTTGATGCATCCGAGGGACCGCCGGATGAGATGACTTGAAGTGAAGCTAAGGAAACAGACTTCGAGGCCAAGAGACATGAAGGAGCATTGCAGAGTCGTGCGCTTGATGCTGCCGAGGGATGTGGCCGCGAACAAAGAGAGCTTCGGTGAGGGACTTCAAGTGAGATGAGAGAATGAGTGAAATGTAAGTAGCTCATTAGGTGAACTTGGCCGAATGGCTGAGTGTCGGAGGCTCGACCACAAAGGTTGAGGTTTACTCGACTGCCAGATGCTCAAATAGATGTTAAGTTTGAGGTTTATCCGGCACCAGTCGACTGCCATGTCATGGCAGTCGACTGCTCCAAGTCGATTGTCAATCGACTGATATTGACTGCTTAAGGGAAGTAGTCGACTGATAGCACTGTGCACGGGCACAGAAGCAAGTCGAGCTCGCGGGTCACTCGACTGGAAGTCGACTGATCATTCGACTGTTGGAAAAGGCCACCGCGGATCACGTGAATCCGACCTGGTCAGAAGCCGTTGGAGTTGACATCAGTTGACTGATGAAAGCATCAGTCGACTAATAGTGTCCAACAGGAAGATTTGCTTCCTCTCTATAAAAAGAGAGGGTGAGGGCTTTTAGATGGTTAATGTTCATGCTCAAAACATCCTACTAAGTGCCCCACAAAGCTCAAACTCCTTCTAGTTTTCTTTCATATCTATTATAAAAGAAGGAGTACTCTCATTGTTGTAAAAGTTTACCTCCACCTTGCTTGGGCTAAAGGGAGATACCAATAGTGGATTGGTTTCGGAGTGATTCACCGGAGACGAATTGAACCGTGGTTTAGCGACGAGGTCGTGAACCACATTACATATTGTGTTAGCATTGTTTTATCTTTTTGTTTGTTCTTAATTGTCTTTGCTTTATATTTCCACTTGCGCTAACGTTAATTGTAGACGATTAAGAACGACTTTCATCATACGATGAAAGAGGGCTATTCACCCCCCTCTAGCCGACCACCGACGTTCCTACAAGTGGTATCAGAGCCAAAGAAGCTTGTCGAGGACTAACCGCCGCAACAAGAACTACATCAAGGATGGCCGGCTCTAACATTCACCCACCGAAGTTCGAGGGAGAATTCTCTTGGTGGAAGAAGAGAATGGAGGTATTCTTTGAAACTGACTTTGAAATTCTATTGATAATGGAAAACAGTTTCGAGATACCTAGGGATGAAGATGGGGAGCAAATAGAGAAGACAAGATGGACCAAGAGACAAAGAGAGGAGTACTTGGCGAATTCGAAGTCCAAGCATCACTTGTACAACGTACTCCCCCAACAAGAGATCAACCGAATTGGAGAGTGTACAAGTGCTAAAGAGATGTGGGAGAAGCTAGTAGAGCTTCATGAAGGTACCTCGGAGGCTAAGCTTGCAAGGAGAGACCTCCTCCGCTCCCAACTAACAAACATTAAACTTGAAAAGGGAGAAAAGGTAACCTCACTACACTCTCATTTTAAAGAAATTTTAATTGGGCTAACAAGTGTAGGAGAAAAACTTTCGAACCAGGATATGCTTATAAAAGCATTCGACGCTTTTCCCCGGTCATTGAAATGGAGCTCAATGGTGGACTCCTTCTACATGTCGAAGAACCTAGAAGTGAGCACCTTAGAGGAGTTCTTCTCAACCATGGAGCTCCACGAAACAAGGCTTAAGGGAGTTATGGAAGAATCAAGCATCAAGCAATCAAGAGGAGTAGCCTTAGTAGCCAACAAGGGGAAGAAGAAGAAGATAGAGACTACCTCCTCCTCCGAAGGTGAAAAATCAAGCTAAAGTGAGGAGAGCTCTAGTGAAGGGGGAGGCTCACCATCATCCTCATCCGAATCCGAAGAAGAAGACATGAAAACTATGGTAACGAATCTAACTCCTAAGAAAATAGTTTCCATGATTTCTAGCTTAACTAAGGACTTATTTAGGGCCAAAAATAAAAATAAGAGCATGCTAGATCAAATTAAGGCCTTAGAAAATAAATTAGAACAAGCATATTTAAATGTTAATGATGATGATGATTGCTCACATGATAATTACATGTCTTTTGATGTTAATGATGCATGCATTGAAGAAAATAGGGTCTTAAGGGAAAAGGTAGACCATTTGACCAAAGCCCTAGAAAAATTTACCATTGGCTCCAACACCCTTAATATGATCATAGGGAACCAAAGAGCAAGCTTCAATAGGAAAGGCCTAGGATATAAAGGAAATACTAATGAAAAGGCCGATAAATGTTTGATTGCTAGGGGTCAAGCCAAGAACAAGACAATTGCTAGAAAATGGATCCCTAAGAAATATTTAGTGAATCCCATAGGAAAGAACTTGTATTGGGTTCCTAAATCCATCCTTAAGGGTTAGAAAAACCCTAGGTTAGTCAACCATAGTGGACTTGACTTATATCATATTATTTGGTTGACTTAGGATGGTACGGGACTTAATTTTTGAAATAGTATTGGGTGATAATAATGTACCCATAAATTGATAATAATGCTTAAATCATGATAGTTAATGTAATTGTTATATATGTTTGCAATCATGATTTATGATCTTGACATTTAATATATAATCATGGGCAATAGGGTTTAAATCATGCTTTGGTTAATACTTGAGTTTGTTATCATGATTTTATACCTAATGCATGATTACAATTTGATTGATACATGTGTTTCATGATCATAATGTGAAATCAATGCATATATATTTTTATGATCATGTGGTATGTTAGGGTGATACTTAACCATGGGTAGAATTGCATGAATTTGAAGGTTAAGTACATAAATACCTTTAGGAACATCTCACATTCACCATAAGGATAACTTTGATTGAAAACATAGTATGGGTGAGATGATAGGATGATACTAATGGTCCACTAATGCCTATGGCATTTAGATGGTCATTTAAAGTATCAAAATAGCAATAACAGACCAATCATGGGGAAGACTTATGTTTAATTCATAGACATATTGCCCAAAGATCATGGTTGGATATTTCAAATGTTTTCAAAACCATTTCTTACTTTAAAATCTGTGCTTTCATGTTTTGAAACAATCTAAAAGAAAACTAGGCGTTAAAATTGATACAAACTTGATCAAAACACTAGTTATTTTTGAAGCTTTTGGATTTTTGGCAAATCATAGAAAATATAAGTAATTTTCAAGAAAACTCATTTTTCACTGATAAAGGACTTTAAAAGAAATGTATTTTCAAAATTTCATGATTTTTTGAATTTTCTAGAATTTATAGTGCATTTCTGAATTTCGTCCAGAAAATTAGAAAATCTATAATCTGCGTGCTACCGATCGTAGTCCAACTACGATCGATGTAATCGCGGCATGAGCACAGTAACTTGATTTTATCAGGTTTTGGTTGGTTTTTGGTATTTTTTCCTCCTTAGAGTTGATACCTTGGATTATAACATTTGGATAATGTTTTTGATGGTGTCAAAGGGGGAGAATTGATAGGTTTAAGTTAATCATGCTAAAAGGGAAAATTTAGCTTGTCTTAAGGGGGAGTTGCATGTTTAAGGGGGAGTTGTTATACTCATGTTTTTATTTATATGCTTTCCTTGCTTATGTTATTGTTATTTGCTTACCTAACTTAAACGGATTGCCACACATAAA
The DNA here is from genome assembly GCA_025175895.1 of Wurfbainia villosa. Classification (NCBI taxonomy): domain Eukaryota; kingdom Viridiplantae; phylum Streptophyta; class Magnoliopsida; order Zingiberales; family Zingiberaceae; genus Wurfbainia; species Wurfbainia villosa. Next base: position 26,732,399 of record CM046003.1, read on the forward strand.
AAAGGGGGAGATTGTTAGGGCAATCAACCTATGTGATATGATTTTGATGTGTGTGGCAAAGGGTTTAAGTTAGGATGATTGTATTTGATATGTGCGTTGGAGTCTTGCAGGATTTAGTAATTCACACATGAAGCTTAAGCAAGTGTCACCACTCACAACCTCATGCTTGAGTCGACAAGGAGCATTGTAGAGTCGTGCGCTTGATGCATCCGAGGGACCGTCGGACGAGATGACTTGAAGCGAAGCCAAGGAAGCAGACTTCGAGGGCAAGAGATGCGAAGGAGCATTGCAGAACCGTGCACTTGATGCTGCCGAGGGACGTGGCCACGAACGAAGAGAGCTTCGGCGAGGGACTTCAAGTGAGATGAGAGAATGAGTGAAATGTAAGTAGCTTATTAGGTGAACTTGGCCGAATGACTGAGTGTCAGAGGCTCAACCGCAAGGGTTGAGGTTTACCCGACTGTCGGACTCTCAAACAGATGTTAAGTTTGAGGTTTATCCAGCACCAGTCGACTGCCATGACATGGCAGTCCACTGCTCCAAGTCGATCGTCAATCGATTGGTGTGGATGATGAATCAAGTCGGCATCAGTCGACTGATAGCACTGTGTACGGGCACAGAAGCTAGTCAAGCTCGCGGATCATCCGACTGGAAGTCGACATCAGTCGACTGATCATTCGACTATTTGAGAAGGCGACCGCGGATCCCGCAAATCCGGCCTGGTCAAAAGCCGTTGGAGTCGATATCAGTCAACTGATGAAAGCATCAGTCGACTGATAATGTCCAACGGGAAGATTTGCTTTCTCTCTATAAAAAGAGAGGGTGGGGGATTTTAGATGGTTAATGTTCATGCTCAAAACATCCTACTAAGTGCCCCACAAAGCTCAAACTCCTTCTTCTAGTTTTCTTTCATATCTATCATAAAAGAAGGAGTGCTCTCATTGTTGTAAAGGTTTACCTCCACCTTGCTTGGGCTAAAGGGAGAGACCAATAGTGGATTGGTTTCGGAGTGATTCACCGGAGATGAATCGGATCGTGGATTAGTGGTGAGGCCGTGAACCACGTTACATATTGTGTTAGTATTGTTTTATCTTTTTGTTTGTTCTTAATTGTCTTTGCTTTATATTTCCACTTGCGCTAACGTTAACTGTAGATGATTAAGAACGACTTTCATCATACGACGAAAGAGGGCTATTCACCCCCCCTCTAGCCAGCCACCGACGTTCCTACATCAACATGGGCATAACCAACAATATTATTATTAAAAAAATCTCTCATATTTTTCTAATTATACTTTCCTGCATCATCACCCTCACAAATACTAAGTGAGAGAAACCTAAATTCTACCGAAGGAGATAGCACTCTTATAAGAGAAAGATGTTGTTGAATTTGAGACTACAAGCAATCGTGGGAGTGTTGTTAAAGCCTTCAAAGGCAATAAAGCATTGCTCGGTGATGCGGTTGTGGATTTTTTCACCTCCTTATGAGGAAGACGATGATGTCATGGAGGCTTAGGGTTCTTTTTGGCCGCAACAGTAAAGAGGTTGATAATGATGAAGCAAGTCACAGAGAACAATGACAGGGTATTTAACGTGGTTCGGAATTCCAATTCTTACTCCATGAGACGAGCTCTAGCGTGAGCTACAGTGCTAAACACCTCAACTATATAAACTCTCCTTCGTGGAAGTGTTTTCGGAGGTGGAGAAAACCTCTTACAGGTTATAATATGTACAAAGTAAAGAGATGGATCCCTCTCAAATAGCCTTTCGCTTGCTTTTCCCTTCTTCTTCAGTCTCTCCTCCTCCTCTCTTGCTTGTCTTCCTCTCTTCCATCTCTCGATATCCCCCTGAATGTGTAGATGGTTTGTGCATGGAAAAAGCGATCGATCCTCTTCTCCTTCCTTCGTTCCCCTCTTTATGCATGTTCCTCTGAAGCCCGTTGTGATGTACCAGACCATCCAGATTACCGTTCATGTGGAGGGCCCTTTTCCACCTAAGAAATAATTCTGTTAGGAAGATAAGGAATGGAGACTTGTGGGTGTAACAAACTCTTATAAGCCAGCATATCAAGGAACATCCCACCCCTCTTCTTTACCCTCTCTTCCTCCCCTAAAGGCCTTTATTTTCTTTAGTCATCTCCTCTGGCTTCTACACTAGCTCAGTCCCATTCCTGCCTGTACCCTTTTGGTTCATTTAAACCAGGGTGTACATTACTCAACTCGGCTTGCTAGGTTAACATTTTGACCCACTCCGACCATAAGGCCCATTCATTTATACTTCCCCTACCTCCTCGAGTCACTTCCCAACTCACTTCCCGAGTTGCCTCCCAACCCATGTCCCGGTTACCTATTCAATTTCCTTTTGGCCCTCAGACTTTTCCATCCTATCCTACGTCACCACCTTATCAACTCGGTCTACTTCCATTGGTCAGGTCTAGCCGGCCTATGTTAGTAATATATGAGAGATGTCCTAAGGCAATCACCTTATGTTTGAACCATTTATATGATAAATGAAGATTCACTATTTGAGTATACATGTTTTCATGTATTTGATTGGATCTTAAACTCATTTACTGAATGTCCATGATACGATTCACAGCATGAGAGAATTTGTGATTGGATCACAACTAGTGAGTATCTCTATATGTGTAATTGTGATGTATCGGAATTATCCCTAGTCGATGAATTGATGGATTTGGACACCATCAATTTTGTCAAGACTACCATGAGGTATACTCCTTGGTATATCCAAGCAGCTGATTCTCACTGGCTAGAGACATTGTGATGTCCGGAGTTAATCGTGGATGCTAGTTATGATAACTAGTTCATTAGAGTGACCAGTTGTAAAACTTCATATGGTTCTCTACATATATTGGTATATCAATGAAGTTCTTACTACAGCTTAAGTGCGATATTCCTTTGACTTACAGTATTCAAGTCATCTTGGTCATGAAGATTTATGCTTGGACATCTTAAGCAAGCATCTATGAGGAGATATGGACCCGGGATGATTGGGTATAAGTCGAAGTGATCGAAGGTGTTTGAATATCCTATAAAGGATTCACCACTCCTTGCGAGGAGATGTATACCCATGGCCTCTCATCGGATTGTTATTAAAGTCTTTGGCGAAAGCATTATATGTTTTGAGTAAGATACTCTTGGATACATGTGCAGTAACTAGAATCCGTAGGATGAGGAAATGATACTTGAGATAGGTGTGACGTAGTCAACCTAGTGGGGACTAACACTATAGACCATGTCCTGAACCAAGTGGGTATAAGATGAGTGAAGGGAATGGGGCACGAATCATTATAGTTGCTGAAGGGTTTCAGAAATAGTTCTGGATCAACCGTTGATCTTTCGATTAATTGGTCACACGCACAACAAGCGTAATCCGAAGGATTTAAAATGAGCTTGAGAATGAGATTCACAGACCGAGAGAAACAAGGTTTGGTTGGACCAAACAAGGAGCGAGCATTAAATCGTTTTAGTTGCAATGGAAGCGTGGATGGGAAATGTATTATGAAGACATGATGGATGAATCAAATTGGTTTGGTTCTAATCCAATGGTGAAGAATAAATCAAAGGGGTTTGGTTTGTTTTAAACGAATGAACCAAAGTTGGTTCGGTTTGTTTTAACTTAAAATAGACCAAAGGGGTTTGGTTTATTTTAACTTAAGTTAATGGGGTGGGTTAATGGGATTTTGGTTATTAACAAATAACCATTAGGAGAATTTGTTCTCTATAAAATAGGGCTTAAGGGTTTTGTGAAAGCCCAACCCTAATCTTGCCGCCCCCTCCCTCTCTTCTCCTTGCCTTGCCGGTGCCCAACCTCTTGCCGCCGCCCACCACCGTCCAAGCTTCTCCAGCCGGCGTCCAGTAGCTGCCATCCTCCCCACTTGCCGGCGTCTAGCTGCTGCCGGAGGAACTCCGGTGATCTTCCTTGGCTCCGGCGACAAGGTGAGCATCTAGCATTCCTTATTTGGCCGGCGCAAGTTCTCCATCAAAGCTGTCCAGTTTTCTGGACAGCTTATTTCCTTCTTGTTGGAGCATCGTTTGGACGACGTTCGGAGCTCCGACAGTGGCTACCTTGTCGGGGATTCGATCTCTGGTAATCCTCATAGGTGGAGGATGAAGAATTCATCAAACGGTTGACGAATACCTCTCCGAAGAAGCGAGTTTTGGGGACTCATTTTTGAATCCGAATTTTGATTCGGATTGTGATCTTCTCTCGATCACATCGTCTTCGACACGAGGCTAGTGACTCGTATGATGATGAGGCTCGTGGCTTTGTGAAGTCATCCCAATGATACTCGTCTTGGATATGGATAGAGGTGATTCTAGCGAGAGTCGCTCCGGTTGATGTATTTCCCTCTACACGTGATATGTCAGGTATACTGATGTGGGTATGGGAAAAAATCTGGTCGCTCCGTTTTCAATGTAGTGAAGCACTGAGGGAGGTCTCAGAGGATTCTCCCCGGCCATAATCAGTAGAGAATAAGAGGATGAAGTAGATGAAATGCAAGAAACTGACGCCAGCAATCGAGATTCAGACACAAGATGTAACGTGGTTCGGAATGAGGATTCCTACTCCACGGAGGTGAGTTTTCTCACCAGATGCGGTGCCTAAGCACTTTCACTATGAAGGTCCTCCTTTACAGAAAGCAAGTTTCCGCAGGTGGAGGAGAAAGACCTCTTACAATGATATTACAAGATGAGGAAAATACAAGAGATGTAGCAATGGCCGATCCCGTCCTTCTTCTCCGGCGAGATGGTTGTTCCCTTTTTTCCTTCTCCTCTTGCCTCTTCTTCTCTCTTGCTGCATCGGAATGATTGCGGATCCTCTTTTTTCCTTCCTTCCTCCCTTTTATCTTCCCTTTTCTTTCATCGTAACGTCGCAGGCTATCTTCATCATACACGTGGCCACCACCTCCACCTGGAGAATAATTCTGTTATAGATATGAGGAGTGAAGACTCCTTGGAATATTGCGTGGGACCTCCCAAGTCGTTGCCTAACACCTCCTCCTCTACTTTTCCGGTAACTAGGTTAGACTATCTCCCTCAACCATCCGCTTTGAGTGAAGCTAGCTTAGGTCTATAGCCCACGGGCACCCTAACCCTAGGGTTCCTCATCAACCCGAACCAATTCCTCTTTTTCCCGTGCCAAACTTCCTTCGTATCGATCAGGTTAAGCCAACCCTTTATCCAACCCATCGGATTCTAGAATTATCTATCTGAACCAATTCTTGTTCCACTCTTAGCGAAGTGCCTTCCGTCTCTTCTTTATCGTATCAATTGCTTCTGCTAACTCTCCCGTGCCAATTGCTTTAGATATTCTCCCGTACCAATGGCTTCTGATATTCGCGCCCGAACCAATAGCTTCTGATATTTGCACCTGAACCAATAGCTTCTGATATTCACCCGTGCCAATGGCTTCTGACATTCGCCCGTGCCAATGTTCCTTTTCTTCCTTAGCGGGGCCGTGTATCTCGGATCGGATCTAGGGTCACCTGCTAACCCCTCTATCGGGGATTATGTAGAGAAGGTACCAATAGTATCATTAGTCAACCCCGAAAAAATAGTCAAGCGAAGCTATAAGCTTGACTTTCCTAATGTACATAAAGTTTTTGACCTATTCTTAATCTCTCGACTTAAACCCATCTGTTCCCTTATAACTCCCCCTGGTATATTGAAGGAGGCCCGCTGGGCCCCTGGGTTCTGCTTCTCCTTCTCCTTCTGTGCAGCTGAATCATGGCAGAAAACCCTATATAAACCCTCGCCTTATTCTTTTAGGTATCATTTAGTGTGCTTGATAATCCAGCCTGTTCTTCTTCCCCCATGATTCTCACCGGTGGCGTTGCGGCGACCCAGTTCTTCTTTTACCCACACGATTCTTCTTTAACCCCCGAGTAAGTGTTCTGCTTTGTTCACACCCATGGCTCCTAGGACCACCTCTTCCCCTACCTGGTATGAACATACCATAACCCAGTTAGATTGTAACCATTATTTCTTTAATATTAAGAACGACTACATAGACCCCTCTATAAAATGTTGTTTCGCGACTAAACTGCATCGGCCTCATAATCCTCCTCCCGGTTTGACATGCTTTTTCTCTGAACAATTTCTTAACGGCCTATCCTTGCCGGTACCACAGGTCTATTTGGACCTCCTAAACTTCTACGGACTACCCCTGAACCAATTCACCCCCAACTCCTTCCGGATTCTATCGGGAGCCCACATAGTGTTCCAACACTTGAACCTCTCTTTGACCCCCGAAATATTCCATTGCTTCTTCCAGTTAAAGTCTTCTAAGGCAGGTCTCTTTTACTTATCTAGCCGTTCAGACTGCCAATTCCTGGTGAACCTGCCTACTTCCCACAAGGGCTGGGAAGCACTATACTTCTTTGTACAGCTTCCAGAGCCTTTACCCTATTCCGATACTTGGAAGGTAGACCTTCCCGAATTGCCTTCCTTCCGGGAAATGAGGACCAAATGTCCCTTTCCGGAAGTGTATAGAGTTTTAGGAGAGTTACATTACTGCTCAAACCATCTGATAGAAGCTCCCCTCTTAAGCCACTTTGTATTGTCTCCTCTACCTTTGACGACTTTGGTTGCTGTAGGTAGGGTGACATTTATCCTGCAATGTGACTTCCTTTTTAGGTCATTCATCTTTCTTACCAGTATATCTTGTAGATAATCTGATGCAGAAGGCTTTGGTGGAAGGGGAGTCGATCGAGGATGCCAAGAAGAAGAAGACATCAACCAAAAGAGGCAAATCCACAGCAGCTCCGTCACCTCCTCGGAAAAAGCTGCGGCTCATCAAGAAAGGAGCCTCCAGTTCATCGGCTCGTCTCCCCTCATCTTCGGCTCAACCAGGGTCTCAGCCCCTAACCATTTATGAGTCAAGAAGAGGAGGCAGTACCTCCCCTGTCTCTTCTCCATCTTTTCAAGGAGGGGATTCTCCCTCCCATTTTCTTCATTCCTCCCCCTCTGCACAAAATTCACCTCCACCTTCTCATATAGAGTCCCTCCAAGCTCCTGTTCCTTCTGACCCAAGAACTGCCCCCACCCCCCTTCGCCATATCAGACCTCCCTCCTCCTCTGTTGGGGAAGACCCCTCCCTTCCTGTTCCTCCGAAGGCCACGTTGGGGTCCCTGCTGCAAATTCGGCACCCCTCGGAGGTGAAATTCTTTAATCAGTCGGGCGTACAAGGCCCATGCGAGCAAGTGAGCAAGATACTGGTTAAGGTATCTATTACTTCTCCTCTTTCTCTTTACCGCAAGTATTACCATATGCCAATGTATAATGACAGTTTTCTTTCCTACAGGCCGCCACTCAGCATAGCAAAATGGTAACTCGGTTGGCCCACTTTCAATCTACTGTGGAGACTCGCCACTTCGCCTCGGTGACACAACAGAAGAATCTCGTTCGGCAGTTAAGCGAACAAGAGGCGAAGGAGGCTGATATAAGGGGCCAATGTGAGGAGGCGATGGTGCAATTAGCCTTGGTCAGGAGCGAGAAGGAAGAATTGCAGCGAAAGAACAAAGAATTGGAGCAGCGGATTTTCCTTCAATCCAGTGAGCTGCAACAAGTAGATGACTTGGCCCGGGAATTGAAAGAATATAAAGGGCACCTTTGGGAGGCCATGATCAAAGCTGCAGACTCTTCAACCACTATTCTACAGCTTCAGCAAGAGCGCTACAGGCTCCAATTGGAGCGTCAATCTTGGGAGGCTACCAAGAGATCTTGTATTGAAAAATGCCAGGAGCTATCTTCTATAGTGGCATCTTTTCCTCAAGCTTTATCAACGACAGCTCAGCAGCAATCCATCCTTCACCAAGAATATTCAGAGGCCCTCTCGACTTTGGGTCGTCAGGCCATACAAGCGGCCACTGAAAAAGATGCTCTGGCGGCTGAACTGGTGGAAAGTCGAGCTCAACTAGCCAAATGCCAAGATCAGATGAAAGAGCAGGAGGCTGATCTTAAAAGACGCTACGTGAAGAATGTTAGTAATATATGAGAGATGTCCTAAGACAATCGCCTTATGTATGAACCATTTATATGATAAATGAAGATTCACTATTTGAGTATACATGTTTCAAGTATTTGATTGGATCTTAAACTCATTTACTGAATGTCCACGATGTGATTCACAGCATGAGAGAATTTGTGATTGGATCACAACTAGTGAGTATCTCTACATGTGTAATTGTGATGTATCGGAATTATCCCTAGTCGATGAATTGATGGATCTGGACACCATCAATTCTGTCGAGACTAGCACGAGATATACTCCTTGGTGTATCCAAGCAGCTGATTCTCACTGGCTGGAGACATTGTGATGTCCGGAGTTAATCGTGGATGCTAGTTATGGTAACTAGTTCATTGGAGTGACCAGCCGTAAGACTTCATATGGTTCTCTGCATATATAGATATGTCAATGAAGTTCTTACTATGGCTTAAGTGCGATGTTCCTTTGACTTGCGGTATTCAAGTCATCTTGATCATGGAGACTTATGCTTTGACATCTTAACCAAACATCTCTAAGGAGATGTGGACCCGGGATGATTGGGTATAAGTCGAAGTGATCGAAGGTGTTTGAATAGCCTATAAAGGATTCACCACTCCTTGCGAGGAGATGTATACCCATGGCCTCTCGTCGGATTGTTACTAAAGTCTTTGGCCAAAGCATTACATGTTTAGAGTAAGGTACTCTTCGATACATGTGGAGTAACTAGAATCCATAGGACGAGGAATTGATACTTGGGCTAGGTGTGACGTAGTCAGCCTAGTGGGGACTGACATTATAGACCATGTCCTGAACCAAGTGGGTATAAGATGAGTGAAGGGAATGGGGCACGAATCATTCGAGCTACTGAAGGGTTTCAGAAATAGTTCTGGATCAACCGTTGATCTTTTCGGTTAATTGGGGATCATGATGTACTACTAGGTGCCACTCATGATCGTTCTATAATTAATGGTTAATTATAGACGGCCAACATAAACTGAGAACCTATTTGGTCACACGCACAACGAGCGTAATCCAAAGGATTTAAAACGAGCTTGAGAATGGGATTCTCGGACCGAGAGAAACTAGGTTTGGTTGGACCAAACATAAAGCGAGCATGAAATCGTTTCAGTCGCAATGGAAGCGTGGATGGGCCGTGTCTTATGAAGACATAATGGATGAACCAAAATGGTTTGGTTCTAATCCAATGGATGAGAATAAACCAAAGGGGTTTGGTTTATTTTAAACGAATGAACCAAAAGTTGGTTCGGTTCGTTTTAACTTAAAATAAACCATCATGGTTTGGTTTATTTTAACTTATCTTAATGGAGCGGGTTAACGGGCTTTATGGATATGATCCATTAACCACTAAGAGAATTAGTTCTCTATAAAAGAGGGCTTAAGGGATTGTTAAGCCCTAACTAATCCAAACCCTAGCCCCTTGAGTTGCCGCCCACCTCCACCTTGGAGTTATTCGGCGCCAACCCTAAAGCTGCCGCCGCCCAGCTTGTGTGCTGCCGTCCAAGTCTTTGCCGGCGTCCAAGCTTCAGCCGGAGAACCTCCGGCGACCCTCCGGCGATCTCTTTTGGGTTCGGTGATAAGGTGAGCTCCACCTCTCCTTTGGTCGGCCTCTATTCCTCCACCGAAAGCTGTCCAGCTTTTCTGGACAGCTTGTTTCTTTGTTGTCGGAGCGTCGTTTGGACGACGGTTAGAGCTCCGACAGTGGCTAACTTACCGGGGATTCAATCTCCGGTAATCCTCTGAGGTGGAGGATGAAGGATTCGTCAATCGGTTGACGAATACCTTTCCGGAGAAGCGAGTTTTGAGGACTCGTCTTGAGATCCGAATTTGGATTCGGATCGTGATCATCTCTTGATCACGTCGTCTTCAACACGAGGCTAGTAACCCGTACGAAGACGAAGCTCGTGGCTTAGTGAAGTCATCCCGAGGAACTCGGCGTGGATACGGATAGAGACGATTCTTATGAGGATCGTTCCGGTTAATGCCGTTCCCGCTACACGTCATACGAAAGGTATAACGTAGATAAATTTCCTTTTATTGCAAATTTTAATTTACGGTTATGTCTACACTTGTTGTAATATGCATGCGTGTGATGTGTGTGTTGTAATAAATATAGATTTATTATTTTAATTGCTTCCGCTGTGTTCATGTTTACGAAACATGATCGAACACACACAGTGGTATCAGAGCCCAGGTTGTGTTTTGACATAATCGTAAAATGGTTTTGCGATAGTCATAATGTTATTTCTGGAAATTTTCTAATTTTGGAAATTTAGAAGTATTTATGGAAATTTTTAAATTTTGGAAAGTCTTGAAGTATTTATGGAAATCTTCCACTTTTGGAAAGTTGGAAGTATTTATGGAAATTGATATTTTCCATAAATAAAATATTTGATTATATTCTGGAAATTTGTTTCCTAATTTAATCATGATTTGATTTGTGAAATCAAATCTTAAAATATTTTATTTCCATAAGTAATTTTAATGATTTAGGAAATTGGTTTCCTAAATAGATTTTCCTTAATCAAATAATTCCATGAATAAAATATGTGATTAGATTTGGAAATTTGTTTCCTAATTTAATTATGATTTGATTTGGAGAATCAAATCTTAAACATATTTTATTTCCATAAATAGTTATGACATATAAGGAAATTATACACATGACATAATTGTATGTCATGTAATTGCATTAGATGCATAACATTATGCCATGCGTGTCGTGACATGTAGATGTATGCCATGTATGTCATGCCATGTAGATAATAGTTATTTGTATGCAAAGAGGATGAGACATAAAAACCCTTAAACAATATTAAAGCCTACACCTTCCATTAATATGGTTAGAACTAGAGTTTCGTTTCTTGTTTGGGTTGTTGGACTCTCTCCAAGCCCGGCTCGAACCCGAATATGTTCAAACCATGGAATAGTTTAATACTAATATGGTAAGAGTCAGAGGTCAATCGTTAGCTTTGGTTGTTGGACTCTCTCCAAGCTGGGCTAATTGGTTGAATGCGCTCTAACCATATTAAAACTATTTCCGATTAATGGGTTGGCTTTAACTCAAGCATCACCTTGTTGGACTCTCTCCAAGGTCGATGTAAAGGGAGGTGAAGTTGGGTGCTATGCATATGATGCATACTTGTTAATGTGTTAACAACCCGATGTATGTGTGAACATTCAATTAGTTGATAGCACATTGTGATAGTTGCATATATGTGATATGCAATCGGTATAGTTGATACCTACCGTCGTAGCTATGAATGGCTTGTTGGACTCTCTCCAAGGTTGTTCATATCTATGATGGATATCAGCCCATTCGGAGATGGACCTACGATCTCCCGAAGTGATTTTGGGGTTTTTGAAATTCAAAAAATGAATGGGATTTATAAATGTATATTGATGCATTTTTAAAAATCATTTTCTCATATATGCTCGTTTTGTATTTCTAAGATTGATCATGATGTCTTTAAATTTGCGTTCCATTTTGGATTTGAATAAATTGACTGGACCGAACTTCTTGGACTGGCTTAGAAACTTGAGAATTGTTCTCAAGGTGGAAAAGCTTGTGTATGTCCTCGAAGCGTCTCTTCCCGCCCGTCCTAGTGACGATGCAACTCTGGACCAATTGTTGGCCTATCAGAAACATGTGAGTGATTCTGAACAAATGTGTTGCATCATGCTAGCTGCGATGGAACCCAAGCTACGAAAGAAGCATGAGCATATGGATCCTCATATCGTAGTCCTTCATCTCTGTGAGTTGGTTGATGAGCAAGTGAGATTCGAAAGGTTCGAAGTCTCCAAGCTCCACTTCACCTCTGAGATGCAAGAAGGTTCATCTGTGGTACTGCTCAACATGCTGAAGACTGTGGAGCCTTCTGAGAAGCATGAGCAAGGGACGGTGTTGTTAGTTGATTCCTCGAAGAAAGGTTCTAAGAGGGAGTCAAAGGAACAACAGAAGGGGAAGAAGAAAAAGGCTAAAAAGGCAAAACCAGCTCAAAAGGGCCCTTGCCATCATTATGACAAGTAGGGCCATTGGCGAAGAAATTGCAAGATTTATCTTGAGTCCGTGAAGAAGAATAAGGCATAAGATGCTCCGTCTTTTTCATATATCTTTGTTATTGATTGTCATTCTATTTCCTCAGACACTTGAGTATTGGATACTAGGTGTGGCTCACATATATGTAATGACATACTTGGGCTAAGGAATAGAAGAAGACTCATCAAGGGAGAGTCAAATTTACGTGTTGGGAATGGAGCAAAGGTTGCTGCACTCGCCATCGGAACGTATTTGTTGAAACTCCCTACAGGACTTGTCTTAGAACTGAACAATTGCTTTTATGTTTCTTCGTTGATAAAGAACATCATTTCTATTTCTTGTTTAAATAGAAATGGGTATCATTTGACTTTTAGTAACAATTGTTGTTACATAACTTTGAATGGAGTTCTTTATGGGACTGGAACTTTAAGCAATGGTGTTTATACGTTGGACGTATCCAGTGACATTTGCAATATCGAAGCGAGCAACAAGCGTGCTCGAAAGGATAATCAAATAGACTCCTATATGTGGCATTGTCATCTTGGCCATATAAGCAAGAAACGCATGTCCGAATTACACCGAGTGGAATTCTGGAATCGTTTGAATTGGATTCATACGATACATGCGAATCATGCTTAAAAGGCAAGATGACTAACTTACCTTTTACTGGAAAAGGTGAACGAGTGGGAGAGTTACTAGGACTAATACATACTGATGTATGTGGACCTATGTCAACTCAAGCATTAGAAGGCTATAGCTACTTCATTACCTTCACCGATGATCACTCACGGTTTGGGTATGTGTTCTTGATGAAACACAAGTCTGAAGCCTTTGAAAGGTTCAAAGAATTCAGAAATGAAGTAGAGAAACAACATGATAAGAGTATTAAAATACTTCGATCGGATCGAGGTGGTGAATACTTAAGTCAAGAGTTTCTTGATTATCTAAGAGACAATGGTATATTGTCTCAATGGACTCCGCCATATATACACCACAGCATAATGGTGTATCTGAGAGGCGTAACCGGACCTTGTTGGACATGGTCAGGTCAATGATGAATCATGCGACTCTTCCCAAGTCCTTTTGGGGCTATGCACTTCAGACAGCTGTTTACTTGTTAAACAGAATGCCTACCAAGGTAGTCTCAACTACTCCATATGAGATATGGAATGGTAAGAAACCTCATGTATCTTACTTGAAGATATGGGGTTGTCCTGCTTATGTGAAGCGGACTGTTCAGACAAATTGGATGCTAAGTCTGATAAATGTCTATTTGTTGGATACCCTAAGGAAACAAGGGGTTACCAATTCTATCATCCTGTGGAACAAAAGGTGTTTGTTTCAAGGCATGCTGTGTTTCTAGAGAAAGAGTTTCTCTTGCAAGAAAACAGTGGGAGTGTCGTCGAGCTTGAGGAGGCTCGAGAGACTCAAATAGACATTAATGAGATACTGGTGAAGCACAACGGTGACAACTCATAGTGATGAGCAATCAGTGGACCTATTGTAACACCACATCTTCGTAGATCCGCGAACACGCAAATATTCACGAGAGATATGGATTTCTCGTAAGTGAATCGAACGACGTGTTACTCATTGATGATGAGGAGCCTACCAGTTATGAAGAAGTGCTGACAAGTTCAGAAAGGGATAAGTGGCTTGGTGCCATGAAGTCGGAAATGGATTCCATGTACGAAAACCAAGTTTGGAACTTGGTTGACCCACCTGAAGGGATAAAGCCTATAGGGTGCAAGTGGATTTTCAAGAAGAAAACCGACATGGATGGTAATGTGATTACCTATAAGGCTAGATTGGTGGCGAAAGGATATCGTCAAAAACAAGGTGTTGATTATGACGAAACCTATTCGCCTGTAGCTATGCTTAAATCCATTCGGATGCTCCTGGCCATAGCGGCTCATTATGATTATGAGATATGGCAGATGAATGTGAAAACAGCTTTCCTTAATGAAAACCTGCTCGAGGACGTGTATATGATACAGCCTGAGGGTTTCACATCGGTTGATAAAACCAAGGTATGTAAATTGTGACAGTCCATTTATGGATTGAAGCAAGCATCCAGGAGCTGGAATATCCGTTTTGATGGGACAATCAAAAAGTTTGATTTCTCACAAAATCCAGACGAACCTTGTGTGTACAAGAAGGTTAGTGGGAGTGCAATCGTGTTCCTAGTATTATATGTCGATGACATATTACTTATAGGAAACGATGTTTGATCTTCTGATCGATTAAGGTTTGGTTATCCAAGATATTCTCCATGAAAGACCTGGGAGAAGCAACCTACATCCTCGGGATTAAGATCTATAGAGATAGATCGAAACGGTTGCTTGGTCTTTCGCAGTCTACATATATAGACCGAGTGCTAAAGAGGTTTAGCATGTCGGAATCCAAGAAAGGTTTTCTACCCATCAGACATGGGATACACCTTTCGAAGTCTATGTGTCCGCGCACAGAAGACGAGAGGATTTGCATGAGTAAGATTCCCTATGCATTCGCAATATGATCTATCATGTATGCTATGTTATGTACGAGGCCCGATGTATCGTATGCTCTGAGTGTCACGAGAAGATACCAGTCTGATCCAGGAATGGATCATTGGGTGACTGTTAAGACGATCCTTAAGTACTTAAGAAGAACTAAAGATGCGTTCCTAATATATGGAGAAGGGTACATGGTGATACGTGGGTATACGGATGCCAGCTCCAGACAGACAAGGATGATTCCATGTTTTTGTCTGGGTATGTATTCACTTGGAATGGAGGCGCAATAAGTTGGAAAGGTTCCAAGCTTGACACTATAGCGGATTCTGCCACTAAGGCAGAATACATTGTAGCTTTGGAAGTAGCAAAGGAAGCGGTTTGGATCAAGAAGTTGATCTCTGAACTTGATGTGGTCTCATCAAAGATCCAAACATGTGCTTCGCCTCTATCATCTTATCAGAGAGATCATCAGTAGGAACGAAATACAAATCGAGAAAATTCCCACTGAAAGGAACTTAGTGGATCCTTTGACTAAAGCATTACCTCAAAGTAAGTTTGAGGGTCATGTTAGTGCTTATGGTATTGGATACCGTAGCGATTGGCATTAGGCCAAGTGGGAGTCTGTTAGTAATATATGAGAGATGTCCTAAGGCAATCACCTTATGTATGAACCATTTATATGATAAATGAAGATTCACTATTTGAGTATACATGTTTCATGTATTTGATTGGATCTTAAACTCATTTACTGAATGTCCACGATGTGATTCACAGCATGAGAGAATTTGTGATTGAATCACAACTAGTGAGTATCTCTACATGTGTAATTGTGATGTATCGGAATTATCCCTAGTCGATGAATTGATGGATCTGGACACCATCAATTCTGTCGAGACTAGCACGAGGTATACTCCTTGGTGTATCCAAGCAGCTGATTCTCACTGGCTGGAGACATAGTGATGTCCGGAGTTAATCGTGGATGCTAGTTATGGTAACTAGTTCATTGGAGTGACCAGCCGTAAGACTTCATATGGTTCTCTGCATATATAGATATGTCAATGAAGTTCTTAATATGGCTTAAGTGCGATGTTCCTTTGACTTGCGGTATTCAAGTCATCTTGATCATGGAGACTTATGCTTTGACATCTTAACCAAACATCTCTAAGGAGATGTGGACCCAGGATGATTGGGTATAAGTCGAAGTGATCGAAGGTGTTTGAATAGCCTATAAAGGATTCACCACTCCTTGCGAGGAGATGTATACCCATGGCCTCTCGTCGGATTGTTACTAAAGTCTTTGGCCAAAGCATTACATGTTTAGAGTAAGGTACTCTTCGATACATGTGGAGTAACTAGAATCCGTAGGACGAGGAATTGATACTTGGGCTAGGTGTGACGTAGTCAGCCTAGTGGGGACTGACACTATAGACCATGTCCTGAACCAAGTGGGTATAAGATGAGTGAAGGGAATGGGGCACGAATCATTCGAGCTGCTAAAGGGTTTCAGAAATAGTTCTGGATCAACCGTTGATCTTTTCGGTTAATTGGGGATCATGATGTACTACTAGGTGTCACTCATTATCGTTCTATAATTAATGGTTAATTATAGACGGCCATAATAAACCGAGAACCTATTTGGTCACACGCACAACGAGCGTAATCCAAAGGATTTAAAACGAGCTTGAGAATGAGATTCTCGGACCGAGAGAAACTAGGTTTGGTTGGACCAAACATAAAGCGAGCATGAAATCGTTTCAGTCACAATGGAAGCGTGGATGGGTCGTGTCTTATGAAGACATAATGGATGAACCAAAATGGTTTGGTTCTAATCCAATGGAGGAGAATAAACCAAAGGGTTTGGTTTATTTTAAACGAATGAACCAAAAGTTGGTTCGGTTCGTTTTAACTTAAAATAAACCATCATGGTTTGGTTTATTTTAACTTATCTTAATGGAGCGGGTTAACGGGCTTTATGGATATGATCCATTAACCATTAAGAAAATTAGTTCTCTATAAAGAGGCTTAAGAGATTATTAAGCCTAACTAATCAAACCTAGCCCCTTGAGTTGCGCCCCACCTCCACCTTGGAGTTATTGGCGCCAACCTAAAGCTGCCGCCGCCCAGCTTGTGTGCCGTCCAAGTCTTTGCGGCGTCAAGCTTCAGCGGAGAACCTCGGCGACCCTCGGCGATCTCTTTTGGGTTCGGTGATAAGGTGAGCTCCACCTCTCCTTTGGCCGGCCTCTATTCCTCCACCGAAAGCTGTCCAGTTTTTCTGGACAGCTTGTTTCTTTGTTGTCGGAGCGTCGTTTGGACGATGGTTAGAGCTCCGACAGCGGCTAACTTACCGGGGATTCGATCTCTGGTAATCCTCTGAGGTGGAGGATGAAGGATTCGTCAATCGGTTGACGAATACCTCTCCGGAGAAGCGAGTTTTGAGGACTCGTTTTGGATCCGAATTTGGATTCGGATCGTGATCATCTCTCGATCACGTCGTCTTCAACACGAGGCTAGTAACCCGTACGAAGACGAAGCTCGTGGCTTAGCGAAGTCATCCCGAGGAACTCGGCGTGGATACGGATAGAGACGATTCTTACGAGGATCATTCCGGTTGATGCCGTTCCCGCTACATGTCATACGAAAGGTATAACGTAGATAAATTTCCTTTTATTGCAAATTTTAATTTACGGTTATGTCTACACTTGTTGTAATATGCATGCGTGTGATGTGTGTGTTGTAATAAATATAGATTTATTATTTTAATTGCTTCCACTGTGTTCATGTTTACGAAACATGATCGAACACACACACAGCGGTCTTGGAAACCCAACAAAGAAGGGTAGATTTGTTTGTATTAGGCTTTGAGGGTTCTTGGCTCAAAAGCCGGCGAGGATACCGCCTCCGGCGCGGACACGATTACTTGGATCCGGTGAGGCGTTAGCTAGGTGTCCGCCCGATCTCTTGAAATGTAATTTATAACATTCTCTTTTTAGTAATTTCCTGATGGCTTCTAAGCATACGAGCGATAACTTTGTCCATGTAAATAACTATCATCATCTTGTTATGCTCCTTGAGGTGTTGGGAACTCTGAACCAATTTTAAATTGCCCTTGCTCTATACTGTTATCTCTTTCCCGTGTTGTACAATGCAATAACCTCGTCGGTTCGGGCTTATCGGAGAGATCTCGAATACCATTGTTCCCCTCCGCTCTAATTTTGGTTCGGGGATTCGCTTGAAAGGTCTTTACCTGATATCATTCATATCCATCCCGATTCTAGTTCGGGAATTCGCTGGAAGGGTTTTTACCCGATATCATTCATATCCGTCCTGATTCTGGTTCGGGAATTTGCTGGAAGGGTTTTTACCCGATATCATTCATATCCGTCCCGATTACGTTCGGCGATGCTTTAAATAGCTCTTGTCTGTTGATCTTCCCTATCTCTCTTACTGCTTTGGAAACGATATCAATCTCTTCGTCTTCCTTCCTCTTTCCCAGAACCTCTGTTGCCCCTTTTCTTCCATTATAAATCCTTCGTCCCCCATGTCTTCGTCCTGCTATCTCACTATCATGGCTTCAGCAGGGCATCCTATCGAAATTTCTTCAGAGTCGGAATCTTTTGAACTACAAGGTGGGTCTCACGAGGATATGGAAGATTCGGAGACCCGCTCAATTGCTACTTCAACTTTCCGCCTTCCCCTTCTCCGTCTCTCCCTCAACTCCAACTCCTCCTCAGGAGGTCCTTCTGCGCTCCTTTCCCTCCTTAGTAACAGGTGTGGAATCCTCCCTTCACATGAGAGTATCTGATGGGAGATCCTCGCTCTGGCTGAACTTCCCTCACTTCCACAGTAGCTTTCGTCCAAGTTCCCCGTGAGTTCTCCTTCTCCTTTTGATGAAGGTCCACCAGTTCTTCCTCCACCTCAAGGCGAATGCTTCAGAGTTATATTGGCTCCTTCTCCCCCCAAAGAGACATCTCTCGCTTCATCTGTTAGGAGTAATCATGGAAAATCTGTGTAGATCAAGTTAATTGTAATCGTTTCAAATATGTCAATAAAAAATAAGGGAGGCAAATGATATCTGTTTTTGTCTTTTTCCTGTAGAAGTAAGGTTTCTGTCTTCCAAAAGGACGATAATCTGATCCGAACATACCTTCTTCTATCATTTCTCGAGGATTCGGGCCTTCTTAATTACAATTGTAGTTCCGTCGACCTTCCCACTACTGCCCCCATGTTTTCTCTTCTTTACTGGCATTTATGGTCCCTACTTCTTCTACCAATAAATGCACCATTCCCCTTCGTCGCCATAAAAACCCCCGACCTTTACCTGATAG
Source organism: Wurfbainia villosa (assembly GCA_025175895.1). NCBI lineage: Eukaryota > Viridiplantae > Streptophyta > Magnoliopsida > Zingiberales > Zingiberaceae > Wurfbainia > Wurfbainia villosa. The sequence goes on from CM046003.1 coordinate 26,751,285, forward strand.
CTTCCATCAGTCTCCTTTTTCCTTTGCTTGCCATGGACAGAATATCGAAACAGGGCAGCAGTTCCTCGCCTTCTAAAGAACAGATAAATGATCGCCGATACATAGCTATCTTGGAGGAACAAGTGAAGTGTTTACAAGACAATTTGGAGGAAACTTCGCCAATAATCGCTCCTCGCCAACAATGGTTGGGTCCCAAAAGGACTGGCCAAGCGAGACCTTCTTGCGGCAATCCTATCGTCAACTATGGTGCCAACCTCATCCATACAAGGAACTCCTCTGTCCCTCCTAACAAAAGCTATACTTGGGATATATAAGGGTTGTTGTTTGTTATTTTCCCTTGTAGATGACTTAGAATATGTAATTCTCTCACATCAATGAACTCTCCTAGTTTATCTCCTTTCTCCAGTATCTTCTGAGTTGTACCACTCTTTACTTCTTTTGTATTCACGTAGACTCACATAGGACTGAGGCATATTTCGGCTCTTCCGTCTTTTTAATCTGCCGGGTATGTAGAACCCTTAAATGAGTCACCCCTGCTATCTTCCGCTCTGCCTTGCGGGGATAAAGTAAATAATAACCGAAGGATATCGGTTCTTCCGTTCCACCACCACACGGGGATATCTTCCACTCTGCCTGGCGGGGATAGAAATTTATGTATAAAGTAAATAATAACCGAAGGATATCGGTTCTTCCGTTCCACCACCACACGGGGATATCTTCCGCTCTGCCTTGCGGGGATAAGGTAAATAATAACCGAAGGATATCGGTTCTTCCGTTCCACCACCACACGGGGATATCTTCCGCTCTGCCTTGCGGGGATAAGGTAAATAATAACCGAAGGATATCGGTTCTTCCGTTCCACCACCACACGGGGATATCTTCCGCTCTGCCTTGCGGGGATAAAGTAAATAATAACCGAAGGATATCGGTTCTTCCGTTCCACCACCACACGGGGATATCTTCCGCTCTGCCTTGCGGGGATAAAGTAAATAATAACCGAAGGATATCGGTTCTTCCGTTCCACCACCACACGGGGATATCTTCCTCTTTGCCTGGCAGGGATAGAAATTTATATATAAAGTAAATAATAACCGAAGGATATCGGTTCTTCCATTCCACCACCACACGGGGATATCTTCCGCTCTGCCTTGCGGGGATAAAGTAAATAATAACCGAAGGATATCGGTTCTTCCGTTCCACCACCACACGGGGATATCTTCCGCTCTGCCTTGCGGGGATAAGGTAAATAATAACCGAAGGATATCGGTTCTTCCGTTCCACCACCACACGGGGATATCTTCCACTCTGCTTTGCGGGGATAGAAATTTATATCTATAGTGCCAAGGCCATTATCATAAAGGAGGCAACGCCTTCATATAATTCCTCTTTTGGCTCTCCTCCTCAAGGGGGAACATCGATGTCCGCCGCTTCCCCTGCAGATGGGGGGCTTTAATACATAATGGGCCATTTAGAAACATAAACCCTTCTTTCCCTTTCACCACAGACGAGAAGCCCACTAATGGCTGCAAACCCATTCTTCCCCCTTTTATAGGGGGTTCTTTTGTCTTCGTTTCTTCTGCCATCTTCATCCCTTCGCCTTTTGGTCTCCTTTTTCTTCATCTGTTTGCTCCTCCAGCCAAACCTCGTTTCCTCGATCCTTTCTTTGACCCCTCTTTTCCTTTTATTTTTAGACCCCAAGATGCATTCCAACTTCTTCCAGGAGATAGCGGGCGCTACCCGAATCATGAAGCGGGATCTTTGAGTCGACCTTTGCTTCTTCTTCCTTTTCACCTTCCCGATCATCACCATATCGATTCACCTCATCGTTCTCCCTCTCCTCCTCCGTGACCCTCACGCCTCCATCCGGGAGAAGCCTCCTCACTTCCTCCGGTCTTTACAAGCCCTAACTTTCCCACTCTTTCTCCTTCCACCAATGACGTTCAGAAATCGCCTTCTCCTTCCCCGCAACCTGGGGATGAACCTGGGGAGGATGTATTCCCATGTCAGCCAATGACAGAGGCTGGATCACCCCTGTCTTCTCTTTCCTCGGCATGTCATTCCTTTTCTGAGCCCATGGTGGTTGATATTCCTTCACTGCCAACTTCCCCCCTCGCTCATCGCCTGAAGAATCCCTCTCCTCCTGTGGACCCTGACCAGGGTCCCTCTACTTCTTGCATCCCCATCGAAGGCTCCTCCAGCCCCATGCTCATCATCTCGTCTTCTCAAGATCCCTCCTCCGATCAGCCTCCTTCCGTCTTTCCTTCCGAACTCAACCCCCAACCAGGCGTGACACATATTCTCCCTGCAACTCCGGATATGCCGCCCCTGACTACCACCTCCATGGGCCGTCTGAATGATGCTCCTCCTTCTTTCCATTCTCAACCAATGGATACCGCCCCCCTTTTCCCCTTTATAAGCGAGATTCCTCCTTCAGCATCTTCCGTCCCATCTTCTTCCCTTTCTCCCAGGAGTCTTCGAATCCTGAACTTAGAGGAAGTGGTTCCTCGCATGGAAGGCCTGCGTCATGCTCTGGACTTGGTATGTTTTCTTACTCAGCTTCCTTAGCTTTGTCTAATTGACCAATTTCTTTTCCCACGACCGGTATGTAGGCCCTGACCAACCATCAAGAATTGGATCGCTCTCTTCATCAATACCAGGCTCAGGCCCAAGAATGGGAGCGCAACAACGGGAAGGCTTGGCGAATGCTCAGAATCGAGAACGACTCCTGTTACAACAATTGCACCTGTGCTAAGAGCAATTAGCCGAAGCTCGCCAGAAAATTCAAAAGGATGCTGACACTATTGCAGCATTAAAGGAGCAACCACGTCCAGGTGCAGAACCACTCGTCCCCCAGCAGGAAGTCCAGTCGACCTCTCTTGACACAGAATCTTCCTCGGCTCAAGAGTTACTACGTCTTCAAGGGCAGGTAGCAGATCTCCTCAAGGGGAAGCAACAGGATTCTGATGCCATCGCTCGTCTTCAAGTTCAATATCAACAAGCACAGGACAAGATAGGGGACCTCCGCACTCGCTTGTGCAAGGAGGTACAAGAAAATTCATCCCTCATAAATTCCAGGTCGCATGCTCATGCACACCTACGCAGGCAAGAAACTTCCCTCCAGAGGATGAGCATTGAACATGCCCGAACCAGATCTTATTCCGAAGCAGTGGAGGGGATTTCAGCTTCCATGCGTCAAAATATGGTGGAGATGATGCACCTTGTGCAGCAGGACCAAAGTTCCCGAGTCGATGATGTCTCCACCTTGGCCGATGCTATTATGGAGGTGTCACGGCGCTATGTAGACGTGCGTCGAAATCTTCAAGAACAACAAGAAACATGCGAGAGTGCGCCGAGGCGAAGCCACGGCCGTCAAATCGCGAGGCGCTCATCATTTAATAATGCGCACCACCTATCAGGACGGATTTAATGATGCGGTTCGGCAGTATGCCACCCAAGGATTACCTCCTCCCACTTATCCTTCATTTTCTTTAAATTGGGAGGCTGGTTTTTGACGTTATCCTCCTGACTGGTTTAAACTGTAATTTAATATCCCATTTTGAAACAGGAATTTCCTTTCTGTTTTTCCCCTTCTTCTTCAAGATGTATTGATAATACCATATTACCCTTTTAAATATCCCTTAATGAAATTTGGAGAATACTTGGCATCTAATTAACGCAATCAATTCAAGAAGCACCCCCTTCGGAGTTTCATAATTTCCCTTCTTCTATTCCATATTTCTCATACGGTGTGAAAGAGTTTTAAATGAAGGGCATTCCAAGGTCGTGGAAGCTCTTTGCCTTGGTCATCTTTCATATAATATCGCACCTTTTCTGTGCGTTATTTCATAGGGTCCTTCGATTGGGAGCCGACTTTCGGGGTCTCGTAGGATTGACTTTGCGCAAAACCCAATCCCCTTCTTGAAATCTCCGAGGCATCACTTTCTTATTAAAGGCTCGCTGCACTCTTTGCTTGTAAAATTCCACTCGCCTCCGTGCCATCTCCCGCCTTTCCACCACCAAGTCCAATTCGGTGCTTCGGATAAGTTGGTTCTGATTTGGTTCGTATGCCTTTATCCGAGCGCTATTCAACAAAACCTCAACCGGAATAACGGCTTCCGCCCCGTATACCAAACTAAAGGGAGTTTCTCCTGTTGCTGTCTTGGGTGTGGTTCGATAGGCCCACAGGACGCCGGGTAACTCTTCTACCCAGTTTTCCCTCTGAGCACCCAACTTGGTCTTTAATCTTTGAATGAGGATCTTGTTAGTTACCTCCACCTGCCCATTCGCTTGGGGATGGGCTACCAAGTGAAAGCTTCTTTGAATGTTGAGACTTTGGCACCATTCTTGGATCTTTTTCCTTGGAATCATTAGATTTTGTCACCATAAATATTCTCCATAAGAATTGTATTACGACATTCTCAGTAATTTTGGCTAAGGGCTCTGCCTCCACCCATTTGGAAAAATAATCCACAGCTACCAATAAAAACTTCCTCTGTAAAGGTGCCGCTGGCATCGGGCCTACTATATCTATTCCCCATTGATCGAAAGGACAAGAAGAGATTACGGCTTTCATGAACTCAGCTGGCCATTCAGAACGGTTGCTATGCTTCTGACAAGCGATGCAGGTTTGCACTATATGAGCAACATCTTGCTGAAGAGTAGGCCAAAAGTATCCTGCTAATAAGGCCATTCTTGCTAAAGCTCTCCCTCCTAAATGATTGCTACAGCATCCTTCATGGATCTCCCAGAGTACCCATTCCGCATCCTCCTTTCCCAGGCATTTTAACAAAGGTCGCCCGAAAGAGGTCTTGTATAGGTCTTCATTTAAGAGGATGAACCGTTTGGCTCGGTTTATTAAAGTGGATGCCGCTATTCTCCGTGCCGTAAATAAGCTATGATGTCGGTCCTCCAATCAAGAGTTAGGCTTGATTCGGGTATGTCTCCCTCCACGCTGCATATTGCTAAGGAAGTATGAATTCTCGTATGGATCGCTTCCGAGGATTTTATTCCTTCCATAGCACTAGCCATCCGAGCCAATTCATCTGCCTTCCCATTGTGCTCCCGCGGGATTTACTTCAAGAGGACCTGACGAAATTGAGCTTTTTCTTTCTCAAAAGTCTTCAAGTACTTATGCAGCCTTTCCTCTCGAACGGCAAAAGAACCTTGAAGTTGTGATATTACCAACTGGGAATCCGAGTGGATCACAATGGAAGAAGCCTCCACCGCTTTAGCGACCGCAAATGGATATTCCACTTCATTATTAGATGCCCGATATTCCAGGCGAACTGCTAATCGAGTTTCTTCACCCTCCGGGGAAATTAATAAAATACCAACGCCGCTGCCTGTAGATCCTGAAGAACCGTCTACGAATATATTCCATGCCTCTGATCCCTCCTCCTTATTTGCCGAACCATCTTCCGCGCCGCAAGGTACCTCTGCCAGAAAATCAGCGAGTGCTTGGGCCTTGATAACCGTTCGAGGTTGGTAGTGAATATCATACTCGCTTAGTTCTACCACCCATTTGGCCAATCTTCCAGAGAAATTTAGCTTAGTGATGACCTTACCCAATTCTCTGTGTGTTAGAACGGTGATGGGATGAGCCAAAAAGTACGGCCTTAATTTGCGGGCGGTTAGTACTAGGATATATGCCAACTTCTCTAGCTCCGTATAACGGAATTCTGCCCCCTTCAGGATATGGATGGTATAATAAATAGGTTGCTGGTGAGAACCTTCTTGTTTCAATAATACCGAACTAACGGCTCCCTCCGAGACGGCTAGATACATCCATAATGGTTCTCCAGGTATTTGTTTGGCTAGCAGGGGGAGTTCAGCCAAATATTTCTTCAACTCCTGGAAAGCCTATTCACATTGATCATCCCACTGAAATTTAGCAGCCTTGCGCAAAATCTTGAAAAAAGGCAGCTCCTTGTCCGCCGATCTAGCTATAAATCGGGATAAAGAAACAATCCTGCCCACAAACTTTTGGGTCTCTCGCAGATTAGCAGGTGATTTCATGTTGCATAGGGCTTGCACTTTCTCAGGGTTGGCTTGCAGCCCTTTCTCCGTTACTATGTACCCATAGAACTTGCCACTCTTTACCCCGAACAGGCATTTGTTAGGGTTTAGCTTCATATTAAACCGCCTTAATGTAGCGAAGGTTTCATTTAAGTCCTTGACTAAATCCCGAGTGACCTTCGATTTGACCAAGATGTCATCCACATAGACCTCCACATTCTTCCCTTTCTGCTCTGCGAAGATTTTGTCCATAAGGCACTGATAAGTGGCTCCTGCGTTTTTTAGCCCGAACGGCATTACCACATAAGCGTATAACCCCCCCGCAGTCACAAAGCTAACCCTCTTTTGATCTTCTTGGGCCAAAGGTATTTGATGATATCCTTGATATGCATCCATTAGAGACACCACTTCATATCCCACAGTAGAATCCACCAGTTGATCAATACGAGGCAAGGGGTAGTAGTCTTTAGGGCATGCTTTATTCAAATCACGGAAATCGATACACATCCTCCATTGCCCCGAAGGCTTGGGGACCAAGACTACATTAAAAACCCATTCGGGGAACTGGATTTCCTTTACATGACCCGCTTTTAGTAGTTTGTCCACTTCTTCTGCTATGACTTTGTCCTTTTCTGGTCCAAAATGTCGCCTCTTCTGTTGGACGGGTCGGGCTCCCTTAATGATATTGAGATGGTGTTCCGCCAATTGAGGATGGATCCCCGTGAGATCATGCACATCTTTTGCAAAGATGTCTTCATTCTCCTTCAGGCAAGCCACCAGCTCTTCTTTGACATCTAGCTGTTGTGCTATCCGTGTGGCCTTTCCGGGAGCAATTTCCACCAATTCTCCCTCCTCTATTTTATCAGCCTTGGGGGGAGATTCCTCCAGGACGCAGACATCAGTGATGATGATAGCTTTGCCTTTGAGGTCCTCAGTTCGGGCTTTCTTCTGATAGTCCTGAACCATTTGTGCATGCGGACTTAGGCCTTACATTTCTCCACGAACTTCTCCCACCGATTGACCTACTGGAAATTTTAGCTTCTGGTGGTACGGGAAAGCCACGGCCTGAAAAAGGGTGAGGAAAGGATGCCCAAGAATAGCGTTATAAGTGGACGGAGCATCCACGATAAGGAAAGGAATTATACTAGTTTTTTGGCTGGGCTTTACGCCCAGAGTTAAAGGCAATGAAATCTGCCCCGTCGGGTGGACCACGTGCCCTGCGAATCCGAAGAGGGGAGTGGCCACCTCTTCTAGTTGGGCGTTTCCCAGCTGCATCTGTCCGAAGGCTTCCTGGAAGAGGATGTTGACAGAACTTCCCGAGTCAACCAGTACCCGGGCCACTTCATAATTGGCCAGGGATATACGGATAACTAAGGCGTCCGTGTGGGGCAGCAGGACACCTTGCAGATCTTCTGGCCCGAACGAAACGGGCAGTGCCACTTGAATAGTATGGTCGGTGACGATGGCCAAACTCTCCATGAGACGGGCGTACGACTTCCGTGCCCGGTTAGAGTCCCCGTCGGTAGGTCCTCCAGCTATAACATGAATAACTCCCCGTGTGGGAATGTCATCTAGGTTGGATGAAGGGCCCTCACCTGATGGACCTCCTTGAGAGATAACCTCCTGGGATGGCGTTTGGGGGAAAGTGACCCGGGGTTGTTGATTATACGACCCTGGACGGGTTACATTGGGTCGGGGGTCTCGCCGCACCGGCCCTCCTGCCTGAAACCTTACTTGCGGATATGCAGTATGGAGGCGGTCCAATTCTTCTTGTAACTTGAAACATCGACTACTACTGTGGCCGTATTCTGTATGATATTGGCAAAAGAACGGGGCTAGGGGGTTACGCGAGATCCCCCTATGTTCCAAGGGTCGTTGTAGCAGACCCTGCTGGTCGTAAAATTCCATTTCCCGTTCTTTCCATGTCCTCACAAGAGGAAGCGCTTCAGCAGCCATGATTTGTAATGGCGGGGTGGGGCGAACACCTTGCAGCATTGGACGGGGCCTCGGAACCTCCTGTCGAAAAGGTCTTATATACTCCCGCCGAGGGGGTGCTTGAGGAGCAGCGGGACGAACTCTTTCAGTTGGGACCGCTGCGGCAGTTCGTTCGGCCCTCCGTACCTTTAATCCTTCTTCTTCGCGGATAAACTGCTCCGCACGGCTCAGTAGCTCTTCGTAACTATCCGTAGGTTGTCTCAACAAGGAACTAAGGAAGGGGCCCTCCTTCAGCCCATGCTGAATAACGCCTCTGAAAGATTCAGATCGGGTGATGGGGATTCCCCTAGCTGCAGAAGTGAATCAATGAATATACCCCCTAAGGGATTCCGAAGGTCCCTGTGTGATATGCATTAACATAGAGGCATCTTGTTTATATGCTTTGCAGTTGACAAATTCTCGACTAAACATTCTCTGGAAGTCAGCGAAACAGGTGATAGACCCCGGGGGCAGAGTAGTAAACCACTTTTGCGCCGAGCCAGTCAGGGTGGTTCGGAAGACTCGGCACTTGAGAGCGTCAGTATAACAGTGAAGCGAGGCCGCTCCGTCGAATTGAGATATGTGCCCTTCAAGATCCGTCAAACCATCATACTTATTGACCTGAGGATTCCAGAAGTAGGATGGAGGGAGCTCAGTGAGAATGTCCATCGTTAAGGGACTGGGCTCGTATACTTCCCGAGGTCTGGTTGATTGACTTTCACCCTGTTCCTCTCTGCGCGTTTGGGTGAAGGGCATAGTATTCTGAGGCGTTCTTCCCCCAAGTCCGCCTCTAAGCAATACTTCCCCATTGGTGGCTGTATGAGAGGGAGGAGGCATTTCTGGGGGTGGGCCTCTGGAAGAAGGTTCCCCGGAGTGCAGATGCAGATATCCGGTCCTTCTCCTTTCCCTGGCGAGGGCTTCTATAATAGCGTCATCCATCAGGGCCTTGGTGCGATGGTAGAAGGGTGATGGGCGCTCCTCATTGCAGAAGTATCAGGTTGTTGTATTTCTTCAGGTTGCATCTCGACGTCCAGCTCAAATGTTCCCACAGACGGCGCCAACTGATGCGGGTATGGGAAAAAATCTGGTCGCTCCATTTTCAATGTAGTGAAGCACTGGGGAGGCCTCAGAGGATTCTCCCCGGTCGTAATCAGTAGAGAATAAGAGGATGAAGTAGATGAAACGCAAGAAACTGACGCCAGCAATCGAGATTCAGACACAAGATGTAACGTGGTTCGGAATGAGGATTCCTACTCCATGGAGGTGAGTTTTCTCACTAGATGCGGTGCCTAAGCACTTTCACTATGAAGGTCCTCCTTTACAGAAAGCAAGTTTCCGCAGGTGGAGAAGAAAGACCTCTTACAATGATATTACAAGACGAGGAAAATACAAGAGATGTAGCAATGGCCGATCTTCGTCCTTCTTCTCCGGCGAGATGGTTGTTCCCTTTTTTCCTTCTCCTCTTGCCTCTTCTTCTCTCTTGCTGCATCGGAATGATTGCGGATCCTCTTTTTTCCTTCCTTTCTCCCTTTTATCTTCCCTTTTCTTTCATCGTAACGTCGCAGGCTATCTTCATCATACATGTGGCCACCACCTCCACCTGGAGAATAATTCTGTTACAGATATGAGGAGTGAAGACTCCTTGGAATATTGCGTGGGACCTCCCAAGTCGTTGCCTAACACCTCCTCCTCTACTTTTCGGGTAACTAGGTTAGACTATCTCCCTCAACCATCCGCTTTGAGTGAAGCTAGCTTAGGTCTATAGCCCACGGGCACCCTAACCCTAGGGTTCCTCATCAACCCGAACCAATTCCTCTTTTTCCCGTGCCAAACTTCCTTCGTATCGATCAGGTTAAGCCAACCCTTTATCCATTCCATCGGATTCTGGAATTATCTATCTGAACCAATTCTTGTTCCACTCTTAGCGAAGTGCCTTCCGTCTCTTCTTTATCGTATCAATTGCTTCTGCTAACTCTCCCGTGCCAATTGCTTTAGATATTCTCCCGTACCAATGGCTTCAGATATTTGCGCCCGAACCAATAGCTTCTGATATTTGCACCCGAACCAATAGCTTCTGATATTCGCCCGTGCCAATGGCTTCTGACATTCGCCTGTGCCAATGTTCCTTTTCTTCCTTAGCGGGGTCGTGTATCTCGGATCGGATCTAGGGTCACCTGCTAACCCCTCTATCGGGGATTATGTAGAGAAGGTACCAATAGTATCATATACGAAGAGTAATTTCCTTTTATTGTAAAATTTGAATTTACGATTATGTCTACACATGTTGTTCTATGCATGTGTGTAGTGTGTGTGTTGTAATAAATTAGATTTATTACTTTTTATTTCTTCCGCTGCGCACATATTTGTGAAACATGTTCGAACACACACTCGCCGCGGTGCCGAAACCCAACAGTGGTATCAGAGCCCAGGTTGTGTTTCGACATAATCGTAAAATTGTTTTGTGATAGTCGTAATTGTATTTATGGAAATTTTCTACTTTTAGAAGTTTAGAAGTATTTATGAAAATTTTCTTATTTTGGAAAGTCTAGAAGTATTTATGGAAATCTTCTACTTTTGGAAAGTTAGAAGTATTTATGGAAATTAACACTTTCCATAAATAAAATATTTGATTAGATTTGGAAATTTATTTCCTAATTTAATTATTATTTGATTTGGGAAATCAAATCTAAAATATATTTGATTTCCATAAATAGTTTTGACAATTTTGGAAATTTGTTTCCTAAATTAAATTTGACTTTCTTTAATTGAGACCTTCCATAAATAAAATATGTGATTAGATTTGGAAATTTATTTCCTAATTTAATCATGATTTGATTTTGGGAATCAAATCTTAAACATATTTTATTTCCATAAATAGTTATGACATATAAGGAAATTAAGTATATGCCATAATTGTATGCCATGTAATTGTATTAGATGCATATCATTATGTCATGTGTGTCATGTCATGTAGATGTATGCCATATATGTCATGCCATGTATATAATAGTTATTTGCATGCAAAGAGGACGAGACTTTAAAAACCTTATAAAATATTAAAGCCTACACCTTCCATTAATATGATTAGAACCGAGTTCGCTTTGTTTGGGTTGTTGGACTCACTCCAAGCCCCAACTCTGAACATGTTCAAATCAATGGAATAGTTTAACTTAATATGGTAAGAGTCAGAGGTCAATCGTTAGTTTGGATTGTTGGACTCACTCCAAGCCTGGCTAATTGGTTGAATGTGCTCTAACCATATTAAAACTATTTCGCGATTAATGGGCCGGCTCTAACTTGGAGTATAGATTTGTTGGACTCACTCCAAGGACGATGTGAAGAGAGGTGAAGTTGGGTGTTATGCATATGATGCATACTTGTTAATGTGTTAACAACCCAATGTATGTGTAAACATTCAATTAGTTGATAGCACATTGTGATAGTTACATATAAGTGATATGTAATCAGTATACTTGATACCCACCATCATAGCTAAGAATGGCTTGTTGGACTCACTCCAAGGTTGTTCTTATCTATATTGGATATCATCCCATTCAGAGATTGACCTACGATCTCCCGAATTGATTTTGAGGGTTTTTGAATTCGAAAAATTAAGGGGATTTTGTAAATGTATGTGGATGCATTTTAAATCATCTTTCTCATATATGCTCGTTTTGTATTTCTAGGCTAATCGCTTGATCATGATGTCTTTGAATTTGCACTCTATTTTGAATTCGAATAAATTGACTGGGTTGAACTTCTTGGACTGGTTTAGAAACTTGAGAATTGTTCTCAAGGCGAAAAAGCTTGAGAATGTCCTCGAAGCATCTCTTCCCACCCCTCCTAGTGATGATGTAACACCGGACCAATTGTTGGCCCATCAGAAACATGTGAGTGATTCTGAGCAAGTGAGTTGCATCATGCTAGCCGCGATGGTACCCGAGCTGTGGAAGCAGCATGTGAATATGGATGCTCATACCATAGTCCTTCATCTTTATGAGTTGTTTGATGAGCAAGTAAGATTTGAAAGGTTCAAAGTCTTCAAGCTCCTCTTCACCTCTGAGATGCAAGAAGGTTTATCTGCGTGGTACTTGCTCAACATGTCAAGACCTGGAGCCTTCTGAGAAGCATGAGCAGGGGACAGTGTTGTTAGTTGATTCCTCGAAGAAATGTTCTAAGAGGGAGTCAAAGGAACAGCAGAAGGGGAAGAAGAAAAAGGCTAAAAAGGCAAAACCAGCTCAAAAGGGAACTTGCCATCATTATGGCAAGGAGGGACATTGGCGAAGAAACTACAAGATTTATCTTAAGTCCGTAAAGAAGAATAAGGCATCAGATGCCCCATCTTCTTCAGATATCTTCATTATTGATTGTCATTCTATTTCCTCAGACACTTGGGTATTGGATACTGGGTGTGACACACATATATGTAGTGACATACATGGGCTAAGGAATAGAAGAAGACTTGTGAAGGGAGAGTCGAATTTGCGTGTTGGGAATGGAGCAAAGGTTGCTGCACTTTCCATCGGAACATATTTATTGAAACTCCCTACAACACTTGTCTTAGAACTGGACAATTGCTTTTATGTTCCTTCGTTGATAAAGAACATCATTTCTATTTCTTGTTTAAATAGAAATGTGTACCATTTAACTTTTTTTAACAATTGTTGTTACATAACTTTGAATGGTGTTCTTTATGGGACTGGAACTTTAAGCAATGGTATTTATATGTTGGTTGATTCCTCGAAGAAAGGTTCTAAGAGGGAGTCAAAGGAACAACAGAAGAGGAAGAAGAAAAAGGTTAAAAAGGCAGAACCAGCTCAAAAGGGCACTTGCCATCATTATGGCAAGGAGGGCCATTTGCGAAGAAACTACAAGATTTATCTTGAGTCTGTAAAGAAGAATAAGGCATCAGATGCCCCATCTTCTTCAGATATCTTCGTTATTGATTGTCATTCTATTTCCTCATACACTTGGGTATTGGATACTGGGTGTGGCTCACATATATGAAATGATATACATGGGCTAAGGAATAGAAGAAGACTCTGTAGTATACGAAAAAAAAAATTCCTTTAATTAATTAGGAGTAATTAGGGGATTAATTGGGCTTAATTATTTAGTTGGGATGAAATGGGCTTGGACTGTATTGGGCTTGGGCTGAAATTAGGCTTGGGTTTGGATTAGACTTGGACTTGGGTCAAGTGGTTAAACCGGCTGAGCTGAACCCAATCGGATTGGGTTTGGTTTGGGCTGGGTTAACTAGGTTGGTGTCGAACGGGATTTAAAAGGGATGCGGATGAACAGAGCGATCAGATCGCGATCCCCGTTACCTTTCTCCTCCGCCTCGCTCCTCGTGATCGGGTCGGCGGGATTCCAGATCGTCGGTGTCCGGTGAGAGCCGCTCAACAACGCCGCCTTGGTAGTAGATCCCGGTCGGAGGTCGAAGAGGTTGCCTTAGGAGTGCCGTTTCTTCGCTCGACGAGCGGTGGTGATGTCGCCACGCGATGAGTCGCCTGGAAGGTAAGGATCGATCCCTTTCCTTCCCTTACGAGTAGAGATCTAGTTTTTGGGTTGTTATTGGCTGAGATCTATGGGTTGGCAGTGAGCGAGAGTTTGGACTCGTTCGACGAGCAGCTGGGATTGAGGAAATATCGCCGCCGATGGAGTTTAGAGCCGGTAAGTTTGGATCTAATCCAATATCGTCATCTGTGGTATCCATGGATTGATGTTCTATATCTTGATTGTGGTTTTCATTTAATTCGGATGTGGTTGCGTTGTTGTACATCGCGGTGAACTGGTTTGTTGAGATTCGATGGATTTTGGTCAATTGCCAGCATGAAGGAATGTATGATTCTCCTGGTTATTGTAGTTATAGTCGATCATTCAGATCAATAGATATGTTGTGGTGATTTCGGTATTTATATGATGATTTGTGTTCTGTTGTCGATGCGTTTGATCTGGAGTTCTTTCGGTAGGCAGAGGTTAAGCCAGAGTGAACTACTGGAGGAGATCTGAGATCGGTAAGTTGTGTGTATTGCTATTGCTTCATCTGTAGTTGCTATGTGTGGGGTGTGTCGAGGTGATTTTGGTTGTAGATGAAATTAACCGATTCTTATCATCTGTGAGGAGGTTGCAATTGGGTATGAAATTGTTTGCGTTCGGATGGTTAGAGTTTTTACTACTGGGATTTGATTGTGTTTGTTGTTCGGGTATTGATTATGCTCGATTAATACTAGTGGATATCTGACATGTTTGGATTTGGGAGATTTTAATGTATTGGATTATATTGGTTATATTCTGTTAGGGAGATGTGATGGGTGAAGTAGGTGTGGTTAGATTTATTCACCGTAATTAATCTTGAGGATGTCGTGATTTATTAGGGGTTGGTTGGTGAATCAGTTAGATATGATTGGGTGGTTAAAATGTATTCGGGAAAAGAATACGAATATAGAATGAATTAGTATGTTGTTTATATAATTATGAGAGATTCGTAGTTAATCCTAATTTGTTATTGTTGTGCAGGTTTGGGATACAAAGCAGGTCCACGACCGTGAGGATTATTCGAGCTTCGTATCAGGTGGGTAATATCTACCTGGTCCGGTAGTTTGATCAATTCTAGTGCGTGACATTGTATATATGTTTATACCTGTTTACCTTAAATCCACTCTTATTAAATCATATGTTTGTACTGCCTTTGACCTTTGAGAAATATACTCTGTTACTTCATTGATTATCTAGCACGGATAGGAACTATAAAACCCTATTATGTGTTAGCTGATAGATGTTTAGTAAGTACATGTGGTTAGGGTTATTTTTATGACCTCAGATTGGGTTACTGGGTTGCATCACTAGGTTAGGTGATGAGTCCAAATTATGAGGTCGGTCGTTGTATCGTATACATATCAGTGTGTTAGTTTGACGGATCTATTTATCTGTACATAGGTAAATAGGTTGTGATTACGGATTAGTCGTCCTTACATGGTTGACTTTTGGTTGACCAGGTCTCCCCATGAGTTAGGGAGTGTTGTGAGGATTTGTGTGTGAGCTATGCATCATTACATTTCATGCATGATGACGACTGGGTCTGCCTTGTGGTTGAGATGGGTCGTTAGTCATCCAGCCTCCCCGGCCACTCGGGGTAGTGGTTGTAGGGTTGAGGGCAGAGCATTGTTGTGCGTGCCATTCTCGGCCACTAAGGATGGTGGTAGCTGGAGATGCGCACTTGGCCACTGTGCGGAGTGGTAGTTAGCGTACTCACCCACTATAGACGGTGGTCGTGTGATGTGCAGTAGTCCTGGGTGCGGTTCTCATCTACTCATGGGTAGGGACGGAGCGGCTAGCAGCAGGGACTCCCGTGTGAATAGAATATAGCTCTATGGCGGCTAGCTACTGTTTCATACTACCCAACTCGGTCACTCGAGAGTGGTGGCGGCTGGAGTCGGGATAGTTGTCATGTCGTGCCACCTAGGCCACACTGGGGTCGTGGTAGCGAGTTGGGTGCACAGGCATGACCATGCATATGCATTGCTGATATATATATGTATGCATGTATTCGATATAAGTTTTACATATTCTTGTGAGATGTTGCATTTGGTTGCTGCATATGATTGTATATCATGCTACATGTCATTTGCATTTTATATACTGCTGTGTGTTGAGTATGAGTATGTTTTGGTTTAGACTGTCGCATGTTATTTGGATTATGCTATGATATACCTGTTCAAGATGTTATAGGTCATGTGGACGGCAGACCGTCAGGTATGTACATTATTTTATGTCAGTTTATTAGTTTAGTGTATGCTATGAGTATTACCGTATCTGTAGTTGCTGGTTACTATGTTGAGTACTGTATGTATGATGGACTCATGATGTATGCCTGTAGATCTTCACATGTATACCTGTAGATCTCTTTACCCGGAATGTTGTTCATGCACTTCTATATATTACCCCTTAGTTTTATACTCACCACCCTGGACCCTGGGTTTCCTGTCGCCCAGGTAGTAGATAGAAGACTTCAACATGGACTTGGAGCATTGCCACTTGATCCCATCCGCTTTTCCGAGGGTTTTGCTTCCCATCGCATGTATCTTCATATGGACTCTTATTGTTATTGGAGATCATACTGTGTTTTTCTCTTGTGATATCCCGTATGGATTTTGTTCTAGTATGGACGGATATACCGATGTACTTATGTTGTTGAGTTGGTATTTCCATTGTGTTTGGCTTTCGCTATTGATGTTATACGTTTTCATTGTGATGTTATACATTTTCGATATGTGTTAGACTGGCTGCGACTTTTGTACCGTATTGGAATTGTCATAAGGGGGTGCCATCCATTGGCCGGACAGAGTCTACCTCGGGGCGTGACAATTTTATTGGTATCAGAGCTCTAGGTTGCAATGCCATGCAATAATGTTTTTGTCGGATTTTGGGACCTCGGAAATCGTTTTGATTTGATTTGATTTTGATTTTGGTAAGATGGGATTGACAGAGGCATGAGCTCCAAGTTGTCCGAAGTAAGAAATCTTGACACACTATATTTTATGGTTAAATATTTATGTAAGTCGTTCAACAGGTGTGAACAGACGATATTATGGTGTTAGTAATATATGAGAGATGTCCTAAGGCAATCGCCTTATGTATGAACCATTTATATGATAAATGAAGATTCACTATTTGAGTATACATATTTTATGTATTTGATTGGATCTTAAACTCATTTACTGAATGTCTACGATATGATTCACAGCATGAGAGAATTTGTGATTAGATCAAAACAAGTGAGTATCTCTACATGTGTAATTGTGATGTATCGGAATTATCCCTAGTCGATGAATTGATGGATTTGGATACCATCAATTCTGTCGAGACTAGCACGAGGTTACTCCTTGGTGTATCCAAGCAGCTGATTCTCACTGGCTGGAGACATAGTGATGTCCGGAGTTAATCGTGGATGCTAGTTATGGTAACTAGTTCATTGGAGTGACCAGCCATAAGACTTCATATGGTTCTCTGCATATATAGATATGTCAATAAAGTTCTTACTGTAGCTTAAGTGCGATGTTCCTTTGACTTGCGGTATTCAAGTCATGTTGATCATGGAGACTTATGCTTTGACATCTTAAGCAAACATCTCTAAGGAGATGTGGACCCGGGATGATTGGGTATAAGTCGAAGTGATCGAAGGTGTTTGAATAGCCTATAAAGGATTCACCACTCCTTGCGAGGAGATGTATACCCATGGCCTCTCGTCGGATTGTTACTAAAGTGTTTGGCCAAAGAATTACATGTTTAGAGTAAGGTACTCTTCGATACATGTGGAGTAACTAGAATTCGTAGGACGAGGAAATGATACTTGGGCTAGGTGTGACGTAGTCAGCCTAGTGGGGACTGACACTATAGACCATGTCCTGAACCAAGTGGGTATAAGATGAGTGAAGGGAATGGGGCACGAATCATTTGAGCTACTGAAGGGTTTCAGAAATAGTTCTGGATCAACGCTTGATCTTTTCGGTTAATTGGGGATCATGATGTACTACTAGGTGCCACTCATGATCGTTCTATAATTAATGGTTAATTATAGACGGCCAACATAAACCGAGAACCTATTTGGTCACACGCACAACGAGCGTAATCCAAAGGATTTAAAACGAGCTTGAGAATGGGATTCTCAGACCGAGAGAAACTAGGTTTGGTTGGACCAAACATAAAGCGAGCATGAAATCGTTTCAGTCGGAATGGAAGCAAGGATGGGCCGAGTCTTGTGAAGACGTAATGGATGAACCAAAATGGTTTGGTTCTAATCCAATGGATAAGAATAAACCAAAGGGTTTGGTTTATTTTAAACGAATGAACCAAAAGTTGGTTCAGTTCGTTTTAACTTAAAATAAACCATAATTGTTCGGTTTATTTTAACTTATCTTAATGGAGCGGGTTAACGGGCCTAATGGTTATGATCCAATAACCATTAAGAGAATTAGTTCTCTATAAAAGAGGGCTTAAGGAATAATTAAGCCCTAATCCAAGCCCTAGCAAGGAGTTGCCACCCAATCCTCATTGCCGCCCAGCTTCTTGTGCCGCCGTCCAAGTCCTTGCCGGCGTCCAAGCTTCAGCCGGTGATCCTCCGGCGACCCTCCGGCGATCTTCCTAGGCCTCGGTGAAAAGGTGAGCACTTGGCTTCCTTGTTTTGGCCGGCGCCTACTCCTCCACCAAGCTGTCCAGTTTTCTGGACAGCTTCTTCTCCTCTCGTCGGAGCGTCGTTTGGACGACGGTTAGAGCTCCGACAGTGGCTAACTTACCGGGGATTCGATCTCCGGTAATCCTCTAAGGTGGAGGATGAAGGATTCGTCAATTGGTTGACGAATACCTCTCCGGAGAAGCGAGTTTTGAGAACTCGTATTAGGATCCGAATTTGGATTCGGATCGTGATCATCTCTCGATCACGTCGTCTTTAACACGAGGCTAGTAACCCGTACGAAGACGAAGCTTGTGGCTTAGCGAAGTCATCCCGAGGAACTCGGCGTGGATACGGATAGAGACGATTCTAGCGAGGATCGTTCCGGTTGATGCCGTTCCCGCTACACGTCATACGAAAGGTATAACGTAGATAAATTTCCTTTTATTGCAAATTTAAATTTACGGTTATGTCTACACTTGTTGTAATATGCATGCGTGTGTTGTGTGTGTTGTAATAAATATAGATTTATTATTTTTATTGCTTCCGCTGTGTTCATGTTTACGAAACATGATCGAACACACACACGCCGCGGTGCCGGAAACCCAACATATGGCACCTGTTCAGACTCGTAAGAGAGGTCGACCATCTAAACAGCCTACTACCGGAGGATCGGTTGATCAGAAGGAGCCACGACAGTCTCCTACCAGAGGTTCAGAACCTCAAGAGCCTGATGTACCCCCGACTATGCCAACTGCTACGGATTCCAGTTGGGTCAGAGTCAAGGCACGTATACCTGTGTTAGCACGGTCAGCCAAGGACCGATTTACGCTATTTCGAGGCGAGTCTGATCCCTGGATTGCACGGACCTAGTTAGACAATTTGGAGGATACGTTTGAGTTCATGAGTTACCCCGATGAGGAGACGGTGGGTCTAGCTGTTAGTGAAAGCCCTAGAGCCAATCATGTGATGATTGTTGTATGGACTTTATTGTATCATATTCCTATTTATAAAGGCATGGTTATTATATTTACTTGTATTGGTGCCAAATAACTAAATATAATAATGTCCTTGAGTAGTAGGTTCTTATCTATATCAATCGATTGGTTGAATCGATAATGAGATGATATAGAGAACACTACTCTTAATCATTCCTAGTCGAGTATTATCATTCAGGGACAATGTTAATGCGTAGAGACTAGCATGTAGGTCAACAAGATGACTTGATCTCACAAGTCATGGATATGAGATATCAAGTTGACACATAGGTATGCATTGGAGAATGTATACTGAATGACCCGCCATGAGAAAGTATCATGGATCGTTATATGAGTGTCATATACTTTCTCATGTGGCTATTAGTATGACTATTAGTCCTTAGACCTGAAGTCACCATGGTTCCCTACATAAGGAGTTGCATACTTTGGCTTCGTCAAACGTCACCCGTAAATGGGTGGACTATAAAGGCGATTACTGGGTATGTAACAAATTATGTGGAGGGATGTGAGTGATGTAGATGGGATCTATCCCTCCTATATGACGGGGGTGACATCGATATTCTTGATAGAGTGAGACCACGAAGTGCATGGCCATGCCCAAATGAGTCAATATGAGATATTGAGCTCATTTGATTAGAGTGAGTCTACTTGGGGTTCAAGATTTAGATTGTACCGAGGATGACACGGTCTATGCCACGATTGGTCAATCTAGATGTCAAGGATAGAGGGACATTGTCACATATTGTGAGAGTCACAATTAGTAGTCACAAAGGTGATGTTGGAGCTCAACATTCTTGTAACTTGGGTAGCAATGATGTGTTGCTAGATACCGCTCATTGCTTATGTTCCTAAATCGGTTTAGGGACATTGCCAGCGTTACAAGAACCTATAGGGTCACACACATAAGAGCAATTAGATGGAGATTAGGTTCATATGATGAACCATGAGGATTAGGTTCATGGGATGAACCAAATTGGATTAAGAGTAATCCAAATTAGACTAATTGAGTTAGACTCAAGTTGATTAAAGTGTTGAATGAGTCTAATTGAGATTTGATTCATCAAATCAATTTAAATTAATGAATAGAGATTAATTAAATTAAATTGACTTGAGTCAAGTGGTTAGATTTGATCAACCATGGGAGATTAGAGGTCAAGTTTGACTTGACTTGAGAGGGAAGATGAAAGGTCAAGTTTGACTTGACCAAATGCCATGTCATGATGATGACATGGCATGGCCGGCCAATAATGATGCTCCACATCATCATTGACTTTGTCAATTGGTGCCACATCATGAAGGAGAACAAGGGTCATGGGAGTTACATGCATGCATGTAACCCCCTCTCCATGAAGTGGCCGGCCACTTCTAGATCTAATGGGAATTGAAGTTGTGTATCTTCATCTTCTTCCTCCTCTCTTCCCTCAAGCTCTCTCTTCCTCATCTAGCCATGAACGTCCAAGGGGTGCTAGCACACTCTAGGATGCTTTTCTCCACCTATTGCTTGTGTGGATACCGATAGAGGAGTGTACACTTGACACTCTCGAGTTCTGAACCTTTTGGGCAGCGGGATAAGCGAAGGGCGTTGCTACGAGGGTAACACTCTCACCTTCTAGATCTAAGGTATATCTAGGGTTTTTATATAAACACATACATGTTTTGTTTTAATACATCTTCGCACGGATCCGTGGCCGGGGCTTCCGAGGTTTCCGCAACGCAAAAAGCGGTTTTTGCGGCTCGGAAAAACCCAACAGTGGTATCAGAGCCACGTGCGAAGCATGTATGTGTTTCATTTTTGTAATTTTTGTATTAGATATAAAAATTACAGATTTATATGTTTCTGTAAATTTCCTAATTTTATAGAATTTTTGGGTATTTTTCTCAAAGAGTCGAAGCAACAAGTGTTGGGACACTTGTAGGCTTCAACCGTCGAGAAAAACTCTCCGAAACGGCGAGTTCTCGCTTTAGATTTTTGGGACAGCGACTTAAGTCACTGTAAGATCATTGTAGGGACACTCGCGAAGTTTATTTTGCGAGTAGGGGTGCTGCCCCTATCCCCGAAAGGGGCCTTGTCCCGCGATCGCGCCCGGAAACCGCTTAGCGGGACCGTTACGGAGAGGTGACTCATAAATTTGAAATAAATTAGGAAAAATTATAGAAATTTTCTATAAAAAAAAATACATAATTTAGAATTATGTATAATTCTGTGATTGTCATGGCCCAATGACCCCAATTTGATTGGATTATGTGTGTTGTAATTCATAATACGGCCTGCGTGCCGTTTTGTGGTTGTGCGTGTTGTATAGTGTATGCGACCTGCGCGTCGTACCTCTTCTTTTGATATTCTAGTTGTAAATAGTTTTAGACTCGAATGTAACTCGAGTTTCATATTTGTAATGTACAAAATGGAGCGGTGGAAAGTCCACTCGAAGACGAGATTACGAGAAGGGTGACGACGACACATGACGGTCAAAGGAAGCGCTTGGAGAAGCCGCTAGCCTTAGGTTGACCGTCCGATCTTCTCATTGGCTTGAGAAGATTGTAGTAGGGCCATGACTATATCACATTTAATCATATATATATATATATATATGTTGATATATATATAATTTAATTGATTTTGCTTGTATGTATGTGATGCATGCTAGTAGAATAATGCTTGTATGTATATGATGCATGCTAGGTTAATTTTCTTGTATGTATATGATGCATGCTAGAATAATGAATGTATGTATGTGATGCATGCTAATATAGGATAATAAAGGCCTAAATGCGTATAAGATACACATTACGATTAGATTAGATCACAATCGAATCAACTCGAAAATGCCTATCGAGCCTTGATACCCATCACTACCTCGATCATTTGTCGTTGTTGAATCTGCCAAAGCAGAGCAACATATATTATCTTGGTAGGGTGCGGAGGGACAATCTTGGTCCCGCCTATCACGCTTGGGTTAGAGTAAGCTCAATTAGATTGAGCAAAACTAGTTAAACTCAATTTGATCGAGTAGAACTATAGGCATATTCCAATCGTTGGAAAGATAGGTTAAGATCGCATTTACACTAAATCTTGGGCGATTTAGCCAAAGCTAACTCAAGGTCTTTTGTAAATGTGGGTCTTAATCCTATAAACAAGAGTTGCATAGAGATGTAATCGGTAATGTGTTACCCATCGATCGTACTAAGTCTTGGGCGATTTAGCCAAAGCTAACTCAAGGCTTAGTATGATGTGGATCTTGTCCCACAAGAATTATAGCTAGTTTGTATGAATCTAGTAATGTGGTTTGACCACATCCATAACTCGATTCTACAAAATTCCTATAATTCAGTGGGAGCATCATTTGATTAAAGGCCTAATTAAATGATAAAAGGAATATGATATTAATTCTCTGCATTGTATGTTGTAGATAACTATGTCGACAAACACGAACACTCTCTCTCTGCGTTCTGTCCTTGAGAAGGACAAGCTCAATGGAGCAAATTTCCTGGACTGGTACAGGAACCTGAGAATTGTTCTCACCCAAGAAAGGAAGCTGTACGTCCTGGAGCAGCCCATTCCGGAGGCACCTCCTGCCACTGCCTCGCGAGCTGACAAAGATGCTTACAAGAAGCATCAAGATGATGCATTAGATGTGTCATGTCTAATGCTCGTGACCATGAACTCTGAGCTTCAGAAGCAACATGAGTTCATGAATGCTTATGATATGGTTGGACATCTTCGTCAACTATATCAAGGACAAGCTAGGCATGAGAGATATGAAGTCTCTAAGGCATTATTTGGGTCCAAAATGCAAGAAGGGACTCCCGTACATATGTACTCAAGATGATTGGGTACGTAGAAAACCTACAAAGGCTGGGATTCCCACTTGGCCAAGAGCTGGCCACTGACCTGATCTTGCAATCTTTGCCACAAGCCTTCAATCAATTTGTCATGAATTATAACATGAATGAAATTGATAAGCCACTGCTTGAAATGCTCAGCATGTTGAGAACTGCTGAGCTTAACCTTAAGAAGGGAAAATCTGACACCATTTTGATGGTATAAAAGAAGAAAGGCAAGGGCATGCCTAAAGGTAAGGGAAAGTCCCAAGCCAAGGGCAAAGGAAAAGAACTTAAACCCAAAGGAGGGGTAGCCAAGGAAGGGGCTTGCTTCCACTGCAAGGAAGCTGGACACTAGAAGCGTAACTGCAAAGCTTACCTAGAAGATCTTAAGAAGAAAAGAAGTGAGACTTCTACTTCAGGTATAAATGTTATAGAAGTCAATCTATCTATTTCTTCATCATGGGTATTAGATACCGGATATGCATCTCACATTTGTACCAATGTGCAGGCGCTGAGAAATAGCATGGCATTGACAAAGGGCGAGGTGGACCTACGAGTAGGCAATGGAGCAAGGGTTGTTGTTGTTGCTGTAGGAACTTATGATTTATCTCTGCCCTTTGGGCTTGTACTAGAATTAGAAGAATGTTGTTATGTTCCTGCTTTAACTAAGAACATCATTTCAGTTTCTTGTTTGGACAAGAAAGGGTTTTCATTTATAATAAAGAACAAATGTTGTTCAGTTTATTTAAATGATATGTTCTATTGTAGTGCACCTCTAATGAACAGACTCTACTTTCTAGACTTAGAGAGCCCTATCTATAACATAAGTACCAAGAGGTTCAAGTCAAATGAGTTGAACCAAACTTATCTCTGGCATTGTCGCTTAGGTCACATAAATGAGAGTCGCTTATCTCAGCTCCATAAGGATGGGCTGCTAGACTCATTTGATTTTGAATCATATGAGACATGCGAGTCTTGCCTTTTAGGCAAGATGACCAAGACTCCCTTTAGTGGACCGCGAAGAGCATGATTTGTTAGGACTTATACATAGTGATGTGTGTGGTCCTTTCAATGTTCTTTGCTAGTAGAGGTGGTTATAGGTACTTCATTACATTTCTTGATGACTTCAGATATGGTTATGTGTATCTCATGACACATAAATCAGAATCCTTTGAAAAGTTCAAAGAATTCAAGAATGAAGTACAAAACCAACTTGGCAAGAGTATTAAGATACTTCGATCAGATCGAGGTGGTGAATACCTTAGCCATGAGTTTCCTGACTATCTAGCTGAGTGTGGGATTCTATCCCAACTCACTCCTCCTGGAACACCACAGTGGAATGGTGTATCCGAAAGGAGGAATCGTACCCTATTGGATATGGTACGATCTATGATGAGTCACACAGATCTTCCTATATCCTTTTGGGGATATGCTCTAGACACAGCAGCCTTTACCCTCAACCGTGTACCATCCAAGGCTGTGATAAAGACACCATATACGATATGGATAGGGAGAAATCCCATGATGTCTTTCATGAGGATTTGGGGTTGTGAGGCTTACGTTCGACGTCAAGTCTCAGACAAACTGGGACCCAAATCCGATAGGTGCTATTTTGTTGGATATCCCAAGGATACAAAGAGATATTACTTCTACATTCCTCGGCTACAAAGTGTTTTGGCAAAGACCGGGGTTTTTCTAGAAAGGGATTTTGTTTCTAGAAAAACTAGTGGGAATACCTTCGATCTTGAAGAAATTCAAGATAAGGACCATACTGAGGCCTTGATGGAGGTTGAGCAGGAACCACAAAGTGTTGTGGGTGATGAGGTTATTGCAAAGAGTTGTGGAACAACCACTGTTCAAGTAGACCTACCTCTTCGCAGTCCGATAGGGTTCGTCGGCTGAGAGATACTCATTTCTCTTGTCTGACCATGATGACGTTATGCTCATTGAGAATGAGCCTACCTCCTATCAGGAAGCTGTGATGAGCCCAGATTCTGAGAAATGGCTAGAGGCCATGAGATCCGAGATGGAATCCATGTACACCAACCAAGTATGGACTTTGGTTGATCCACCTGAAGGGGTCAAACCCATTGGGTGTAAGGGGGTCTTTAGGAGAAAGACTGACATGGATGGACTTACGCATACCTATAAGGGCCGATTGGTGGCTAAAGGTTTCAAGCAAATTCATGGTATTGACTATGATGAAACCTTTTCTCCAGTGGCGATGTTTAAGTCCATTCGGATCTTGCTTGCTATTGCAGCATACCACGATTATGAGATCTGGCAGATGGATGTCAAAACCGCATTTCTGAATGGAAACTTGCTCGAGGATGTGTACATGACACAACCTGAGGGTTTTATAGATCCACAGCATACTGGGAAGGTATGCAAGCTACAAAGGTCCATTTATGGGCTAAAGCAAGCTTCTCGGAGCTGGAATCTTCGATTCGATGATGCAATCAAACAGTTTGGTTTCATCAAGAATGAAGATGAACCCTGTGTCTACAAGAGGGTTAATGGGAACACAGTTGTCTTCCTTATATTGTATGTGGATGACATACTGCTCATTGGGAATGACATCCCTTCGCTACAGTCTGTGAAGACTTGGCTCGGGACGTGCTTCTCAATGAAAGACTTAGGTGAAGCAGCCTGTATTCTAGGTATCAAGATCTATAGAGATAGATCTAAGAGATTGCTTGGCCTAAGTCAGAGTACATACATTGACACGGTATTACTTCGGTTTGCCATGCAGAATTCCAAGAAAGGACTTCTGCCGATGTCACATGGTGTGAGTCTTTCGAAGACTCAAAGTCCCTCTTCTAGAGAGGAGAGAGACCGCATGGATAAGATCTCTTACGCATCTGCTATAGGATCTATCATGTACGCCATGCTATGTACTCGTCCTGATGTCTCGTATGCTTTGAGCATGACGAGTAGATACCAGTCAGATCCAGGTGAGCGTCACTGGATAGCAGTCAAGAATATTCTTAAGTACTTGAGAAGGACTAAAGAATATTTCTTGATATTTGGAGGCGATGAGGAGCTAGCTGTAAAGGGTTACAGCGATGCCAGCTTCCAAACTGACCAGGATGATTATAGATCGCAGTCAGGGTTCGTGTTTTGCTTGAATAGGTAGCACTGTGAGCTGGAAGAGTTCCAAGCAAGACACAGTTATTGATTCTACAATAGAGGCCGAATATATCGGTGCTTCCATCTCATTCGTGAGATTGTCGATCGAGGAGATGTGAAGATTTGTAGAGTACCCACAGAGGCTAACATCGCAGATCCCTTGACCAAGGCTTTGGCACAGAAAAAGCATGATGGTCACACTAGGTCATTGAGTATTAGATACTACGGTGATTGGCACTAGTGCTAGTGGGAGATTGTTAGTGAAAGCCCTAGAGCCAATCATGTGATGATTGTTGTATGGACTTTATTGTATCATATTCCTATTTATAAAGGCATGGTTATTATATTTACTTGTATTGGTGCCAAATAACTAAATATAATAATGTCCTTGAGTAGTAGGTTCTTATCTATATCAATCGATTGGTTGAATCGATAATGAGATGATATAGAGAACACTACTCTTAATCATTCCGAGTCGAGTATTAACATTCAGGGACAATGTTAATGCGTAGAGACTAGCATGTAGGTCAACAAGATGACTTGATCTCACAAGTCATGGATATGAGATATCAAGTTGACACATGGGTATGCATTGGAGAATGTATACTGAATGACCCGCCATGAGAAAGTATCATGGATCGTTATATGAGTGTCATATACTTTCTCATGTGGCTATTAGTATGACTATTAGTCCTTAGACCTGAAGTCACCATGGTTCCCTCCATAAGGAGTTGCATACTTTAGCTTCATCAAACGTCACCCGTAAATGGGTGGACTATAAAGGCGATTACTGGGTATGTAACAAATTATGTGGAGGGATGTGAGTGATGTAGATGGGATCTATCCCTCCTATATGACGGGGGTGACATCGATATTCTTGGTAGAGTGAGACCACGAAGTGCATGGCCATGCCCAAATGAGTCAATATGAGATATTGAGCTCATTTGATTAGAGTGAATCTACTTGGGGTTCAAGATTTAGATTGTACCGAGGATGACACGGTCTATGCCTCGATTGGTCAATCTAGATGTCAAGGATAGAGGGACATTGTCACATATTGTGAGAGTCACAATTAGTAGTCACAAAGGTGATGTTGGAGCTCAACATTCTTGTAACTTGGGTAGCAATGATGTGTTGCTAGATACCGCTCATTGCTTATGTTCCTAAATTGGTTTAGGGACATTGCCAACGTTACAAGAACCTATAGGGTCACACACATAAGAGCAATTAGATGGAGATTAGGTTCATATGATGAACCATGAGGATTAGGTTCATGGGATGAACCAAATTGGATTAAGAGTAATCCAAATTAGACTAATTGAGTTAGACTCAAGTTGATTCAAGTGTTGAATGAGTCTAATTTAGATTTGATTCATCAAATCAATTTAAATTAATGAATAGAGATTCATTAAATTAAATTGACTTGAGTCAAGTGGTTAGATTTGATCAACCATGGGAGATTAGAGGTCAAGTTTGACTTGACTTGAGAGGGAAGATGAAAGGTCAAGTTTGACTTGACCAAATGCCATGTCATGATGATGACATGGCATGACCGGCCAATAATGATGCTCCACATCATCATTGACTTTGTCAATTGGTGCCACATCATGAAGGAGACCAAGGGTCATGGGAGTTACATGCATGCATGTAACCCCCTCTCCATGAAGTGGCCGGCCACTTCTAGATCTAATGGGAATTGAAGTTGTGTAACTTCATCTTCTTCCTCCTCTCTTCCCTCAAGCTCTCTCTTCCTCATCTAGCCATGAACGTCCAAGGGGTGCTAGCACACTCTAGGATGCTTTTCTCCACCTATTGCTTGTGTGGATACCGATAGAGGAGTGTACACTTGACACTCTCGAGTTCCGGCGAACCTTTTGGACGAGCGGGATAAGCGAAGGGCGTCGCTACGAGGGTAACACTCTCACCTTCTAGATCTAAGGTATATCTAGGGTTTTTATATAAACACATACATGTTTTGTTTTAATACATCTTCGCACGGATCCGTGGCCGGGGCTTTCGAGGTTTCCGCAACGCAAAAAGCGGTTTTTGCGGCTCGAAAAAACCCAACACTA
Organism: Wurfbainia villosa; assembly: GCA_025175895.1. NCBI lineage: Eukaryota > Viridiplantae > Streptophyta > Magnoliopsida > Zingiberales > Zingiberaceae > Wurfbainia > Wurfbainia villosa. The sequence goes on from CM046003.1 coordinate 26,779,466, forward strand.
GCAGCTTATCACCTTCGGGAGCGAGGCATTACGTGGTGGAAAATGCAGAAGACCTTGATGGGAGAGCAGAACATCACCTGGGCAGTTTTCCGAGATATATTCTGGAGGCAGTATTTTCCTTCTGCGTTCTCTACAGCACGCCGTCAAGAGTTCTTAACTCTTAAGCAGGGCAACCGGTCAGTCATGGAGTATAATGCGGAGTTCACCCGACTCGTGGAATTTTGTCCACATTTGGTAGCACAGGATAGGGACAGAATGTTCCAATTTATGCAGGGTTTGGCTGCGTATATTCGGGCCAAACTATCGGGATCTTCCATTAATTGTCTTGAGAGGCCTTTGGATAGGGCACGCTATATTGAGATGACTCTCAACAAATCGCATAGGAGAGAGAGTTGGAAAAATAGATGAACCAGGAAATCGGAAATCGGTCGACTCACGAGACTCAGAGAAAGCAAGATCAGAGTGGGGCTTCTCGTGGTACTTCAGAGGGATCATCTAGGGCACAGAAAGGGAAGCGACTAGCTTCTGGACAGTCTGGAGTTATGACATATAAGGAAACATATACATGACATAATTGTATGCTATGTAATTGCATTAGATGCATAACATTATGCCATGCGTGTCGTGACATGTAGATGTATGCCATGCCATGTAGATAATAGTTATTTGCATGCAAAGAGGATGAGACATAAAAACCCTTAAACAATATTAAAGCCTACACCTTCCATTAATATGGTTAGAACCAGAGTTCCGTTTCTTGTTTGGGTTGTTGGACTCTCTCCAAGCCCGGCTCGAACCCGAACATGTTCAAACCATGGAATAGTTTAATACTAATATGGTAAGAGTCAGAGGTCAATCGTTAGCTTTGGTTGTTGGACTCTCTCCAAGTTGGGCTAATTGGTTGAATGCGCTCTAACCATATTAAAACTATTTCCCGATTAATGGGTTGGCTTTAACCTGGAGCATCGGCTTGTTGGACTCTCTCCAAGGTCGATGTAAAGGGAGGTGAAGTTGGGTGCTATGCATATGATGCATACTTGTTAATGTGTTAACAACCCGATGTATGTGTGAACATTCAATTAGTTGATAGCACATTGTGATAGTTGCATATACGGGATATGCAATCGGTATAGATGATACCTACCATCGTAGTTATGAATGGCTTGTTGGACTCTCTCCAAGGTTGTTCATAACTATGATGGATATCAGCCCATTCGGAGATGGACCTACGATCTCCCGAAGTGATTTTGGGGTTTTTGAAATTCGAAAAATAAATAGGATTTATAAATGTATATTGATGCATTTTAAAATCATTTTCTCATATATGCTCGTTTTGTATTTCTAGGTCAATAAATTGATCATGACGTCTTTGAATTTGCGCACTATTTTGGATTCGAACAAACTGACTGGGCCTAACTTCCTGGACTTGCTTAGAAACCTGAGAATTGTTCTCAAGGCAGAAAAGCTTGCATATGTCCTTGAAGAGCCTCTTCCTGACCGTCCTAAGGACGATGCAACTCCAGACCAAATGTTGGTCTATCAGAAGCATGTGGCAGATTCTGAGCTGGCGAGTTGCATCATGCTAGCGGCGATGGTACCTGAGCTGCAAAAGCAGCATGAGCATATGGATGCTAATACTATGGTCTTCCATCTTCATGAGTTGTTCGATGAGCAAGCGAGATCCGAAAGGTTCGAGGTCTCTAGGCTCTTCTTCACCACGAAGATGCAAGAAGGTTCGTCTGTAGTGCAGTTTGTGCTAAAGATGAACGGGTACATCGAGCAGCTAGCTACCCTCGGTTTTGTGATGGATCATGAGTTAAGTATTGACTTAATTCTGCATTGTTTGCCCAAGAGTTTCTCGCAATTTGTGATGAACTATCGGATGAACAAATTGGAATCCACCATTCCCGAGCTCCTCAATATGCTGAAGACTGTGGAGCCTTCTGTGAAGCATGAGGAGAAGGTGGTTCTGTTAGTTGATTCCTCAAAGAAAGGTTCTAAGAGGAAGGCAAAAGAACAGAAGAAAGGAAAGAACAAAAAGGCAAAGAAGGCGGAACCAGCGCAAAAGGGCACTTGCCATCACTGTGGCAAGGAAGGCCACCGGCGAAGAAACTGCAAGATTTATCTTGAGTCCATGAAGAAGAAGAAGGCATCCGATGCCCCATCCTCTTCAGGTATCTTCGTTATTGATTGTCATTCTATTTCCTTGGACACTTGGGTATTGGATACTGGGTGTAGCTCACATATATGTAATGACATACAGGGGCTAAGGAATAGAAGAAGACTTGTCAAGGGAGAGTCAAATTTGCGAGTTGGCAATGGAGCAAAGGTTCTTGCGATGCCATCGGAACTTATTTCTTTGAAGCTCCTAGTGGACTAGTCTTAGAACTGGACAATTGCTATTATGTTCCTTCTCTAATAAAGAACATTGTTTCTATTTCCTGTTTAAATAGAAATGGTTTCCATTTGACGTTTAGTAACAATTGTTGTTATATAACTTTAAATGGCGTACTTTATGGAACTGGAACCTTGAGTAATGGCATTTATACGTTGGACGTATCCAGTGACATTTTCAATATCGAAGCGAGCAACACGCGTGTTCGAAAGGATAATCAAATAGACTCCTATATGTGGCATTGTCGTCTTGGCCATATAAGCAAGAAACGCATGTCCGAATTACACCGATGTGGAATTCTAGAATCGTTTGAATTGGATTCATACGATACATGTGAATCATGCTTAAAAGACAAGATGACTAAGTTACCTTTTACTGGAAAAGGTGAATGAGTGGGAAAGTTACTAGGTCTAATACATACTGATGTATGTGGACCTATGTCAACTCAAGCATTAGGAGGCTATAGCTACTTCATTACCTTCACCGATGATCACTCACGGTTTGGGTATGTGTTCTTGATGAAACACAAGTCTGAAGCCTTTGAAAGGTTCAAAGAGTTCAGAAATGAAGTAGAGAAACAACATGACAAAAGTATTAAAATACTTCGATCGGATCGAGGTGGTGAATACTTGAGTCAGGAGTTTCTTGATTACCTAAGAGACAATGGTATATTGTCTCAATGGACTCCTCCCTATACACCATGGCATAATGGTGTATCTGAGAGGCGTAACCGGACTTTGTCGGACATTGTCAGGTCGATGATGAATCATGCGACTCTTCCCAAGTCCTTTTGGGGTTATGCACTTCAGACAGCTGTTTACTTGTTAAACAGAATGCCTACCAAGGTAGTCTCAACTACTCCATATGAGATATGGAACCTCATGTATCTTACTTGAAGATATGGGGTTGTCCTGCTTATGTGAAGCGGACTGTATCAGACAAATTGGATGCTAAGTCTGATAAATGTCTATTTGTTGGATACCCTAAGGAAACAAGGGGTTACCAATTCTATCATCCTGTGGAACAAAAGGTGTTTGTTTCAAGGCATGCTGTGTTTCTAGAGAAAGAGTTTCTCTTGCAAGAAAACAGTGGGAGTGTCGTCGAGCTTGAGGAGGCTCGAGAGACTCAAATAGACATTGATGAGATACCTGGTGAAGCACAACAGGCGACAACTCATAGTGATGAGCAATCGGCTGGACCTATTGTAACACCACATCTTCGTAGATCTGGTAGAACATGCAATATTCATGAGAGATATGGATTTCTCGTAAGCGAATCGAACGACGTGTTACTCATTGATGATGAGAAGCCTACCAGTTATGAAGAAGTGCTGACAAGTTCAGAAAGGGATAAGTGGCTTGGTGCCATGAAGTCGGAAATGGATTCCATGTATGAAAACCAAGTTTGGAACTTGGTTGACCCACCTGAAGGGATAAAGCCTATAGGGTGCAAATGGGTTTTCAAGAAGAAAAGACATGGATGGTAATGTGATTACCTATAAGGCTAGATTGGTGGCGAAAGGATATCGTCAAAAACAAGGTGTTGATTATGACGAAACCTATTTGCTGTAGCTATGCTTAAATCCATTCGGATGCTCCACGCCATAGCGGCTCATTATGATTATGAGATATGGCGGATGGATGTGAAAACAACTTTCCTTAATGGAAACACCAGGGCGTGTATATGATACAACTGAGGGTTTCACATCGGTTGATAAAACCAAGGTATGCAAATTGCGACGGTCCATTTATGGATTGAAGTGAGCATCCAGGAGCTGGAATATCCGTTTTGATGAGACAATCAAAAAGTTTGATTTCTCACAAAATCCGAAACCTTGTGTGTACAAGAAGGTTAGTGGGAGTGCGATCGTATTCCTAGTATTGTATCGATGACATACTACTTATAGGAAACGATGTTTCAATCTTACAGTTAGTGAAGGTTTGGTTATCCAAGACATTCTCCATGAAAGACCTGGGAGAAGCAACCTACATCCTCGGGATTAAGATCTATAGAGATAGATCGAAACAGTTGCTTGGTCTTTCGCATCTACATATATAGGCCGAGTGCTAAAGAGGTTTAGCATGTCGAATCCAAGAAAGGTTTCTTACCCATCGGGCATGGGGTACACCTTTCAAGTCTATGTCCGCCATGAGAAGATGAGAGGATTTGCATGAGTAAGATTCCCTATGCATCCGCAATAGGATCTATCATGTATGCTATGTTATGTACAAGGCCCGATGTATCGTATGCTCACGAGTGTCACGGCGGATACCGATCGATCAGAATGGATTATTGGGTGGTCATAAGGACGATCCTTAAGTACTTGAGAAGAACTAAGGATGTGTTCCTAATATATGGAGAAGGGTACATGGTGATACGTGGGTATACGGATGCGACTCGCATGCAGACAAGGATGATTCCATGTCTCGATGCAGGTATGTATTCACCTAGAATGGAGGCGCAATAAGTTGGAAAGGTTCCAAGCTTGGCGCTATAGCGGATTACGCCACTAAGGCGAGAATACATTGCAGCATTAGGCGACTGGATCAAGATGTTCATCTCTAAACTTGATGTGGTCTCATCAATGATCCAAACATGTAGCCGCTATCATTTTATCGGAGAGATCATCGGTAGGAACGAAATACAAATCGAAAATTCCCGAAAGGAACTTAGCGGATCCCTTGACTAAGGCATTACCTCAAAATATGTTTGAGGGTCATGTTGAGCTTATGGTATTGGATACGTGGCGATTGGCATTAGGCCAAGTGAGTCTGTTAGTAATATATGAGAGATGTCCTAAGGCAATCGCCTTATGTATGAACCATTTATATGATAAATGAAGATTCACTATTTGAGTATACATGTTTTATGTATTTGATTGGATCTTAAACTCATTTACTGAATGTCCACGATACGATTCACAGCATGAGAGAATTTGTGATTGGATCACAACTAGTGAGTATCTCTACATGTGTAATTGTGATGTATCGGAATTATCCCTAGTCGATGAATTGATGGATTTGGATACCATCAATTCTGTCGAGACTAGCACGAGGTATACTCCTTGGTGTATCCAAGCAGCTGATTCTCACTGGCTGGAGACATAGTGATGTCCGGAGTTAATCGTGGATGCTAGTTATGGTAACTAGTTCATTGGAGTGACCAGTCGTAAGACTTCATATGGTTCTCTGCATATATAGATATGTCAATGAAGTTCTTACTGTAGCTTAAGTGCGATGTTCCTTTGACTTGCGGTATTCAAGTCATGTTGATCATGGAGACTTATGCTTTGACATCTTAAGCAAACATCTCTAAGGAGATGTGGACCCGGGATGATTGGGTATAAGTCGAAGTGATCGAAGGTGTTTGAATATCCTATAAAGGATTCACCACTCCTTGCGAGGAGATGTATACCCATGGCCTCTCGTCGGATTGTTACTAAAGTCTTTGGCCAAAGCATTACATGTTTAGAGTAAGGTACTCTTCGATACATGTGGAGTAACTAGAATCCATAGGACGAGGAAATGATACTTGGGCTAGGTGTGACGTAGTCAGCCTAGTGGGGATTGACACTATAGGCCATGTCTTGAACGAAGTGGGTATAAGATGAGTGAATGGAATGGGGCATGAATCATTCGAGCTACTGAAGGGTTTCAGAAATAGTTCTGGATCAACCGTTGATCTTTTCGGTTAATTGGGGATCATGATGTACTACTAGGTGCCACTCATGATCGTTCTATAATTAATGGTTAATTATAGACGGCCAACATAAACCGAGAACCTATTTGGTCACACGCACAACGAGCATAATCCAAAGGATTTAAAACGAGCTTGAGAATGGGATTCTCAGACCGAGAGAAACTAGGTTTGGTTGGACCAAACATAAAGCGAGCATGAAATCGTTTCAGTCGCAATGGAAGCAAGGATGGGCCGAGTCTTGTGAAGACGTAATGGATGAACCAAAATGGTTTGGTTCTAATCCAATTGATAAGAATAAACCAAAGGGTTTGATTTATTTTAAACGAATGAACCAAAAGTTGGTTCGGTTCGTTTTAACTTAAAATAAACCATCATGGTTCGGTTTATTTTAACTTATCTTAATGGAGCGCGTTAACGGGCCTAATGGTTATGATCCAATAACCATTAAGAGAATTTGTTCTCTATAAAAGAGGGCTTAAGGAATAATTAAGCCTTAATCCAAGCCCTAGCAAGGAGTTGCTGCCCAATCCTCATTGCCGCCCAGCTTCTTGTGCCGCCGTCCAAGCTTCAGCCGGTGATCCTTCGGCGACCCTCCGGTGATCTTCCTAGGCCTTGGTGAAAAGGTGAGCACTTGGCTTCCTTGTTTTGGCCGGCGCCTACTCCTCCACCAAGCTGTCCAGTTTTTTGGACAGCTTCTTCTCCTCTCGTCGGAGCGTCGTTTGGACGACGGTTAGAGCTCCGATTGCGGCTAACTTACCGGGGATTCGATCTCCGGTAATCCTCTGAGGTGGAGGACGAAGGATTCGTCAATTGGTTGACGAATACCTCTCCGGAGAAGCGAGTTTTGAGAACTCATATTAGGATCCGAATTTTGATTTGGATCGTGATCATCTCTCGATCACGTCGTCTTCAACACGAGGCTAGTAACCCGTACGAAGATGAAGCTCGTGGCTTAGCGAAGTCATCCCGAGGAACTCGGCGTGGATACAGATAGAGATGATTCTAGCGAGGATCGTTCCGGTTGATGTCGTTCCCGCTACACGTCATACGAAAGGTATAACGTAGATAAATTTCCTTTTATTGCAAATTTAAATTTACGGTTATGTCTACACTTGTTGTAATATGCATGCGTGTGTTGTGTGTGTTGTAATAAATATAGATTTATTATTTTTATTGCTTCATTGTGTTCATGTTACGAAACATGATCGAACACACACTGCCTTGTGATGCGAAACCCAACATATGGCACCTGTTCAGACTCGTAAGAGAGGTCGACCATCTAAACAGCCTACTACCGGAGGATCGGTTGATCAGGAGGAGCCACGACAGTCTTCTACCAGAGGTTCGGAACTTCAAGAGCCTGATGTACCCCCGACTATGCCAAGCTGCTCACAGTTCGGTTGGGTCGAGTGAGTCAAACACGTATACAATGTGTTAGCCGCGATTCGACCATGGACGATTTACTATTTTAGTGCGATCCTGGATTGCACGGACCTAGTTATACAATTTGGAGGATACGTTTGAGTTCATGAGTTACACCGATGAGGAGAAGGTGGGTCTAGCAGCTTATCACCTTCGGAGCAAAGCGGTACGCGTGGAAAATGCAAGACCTTGATGGGAGAGCGAGAACATCACCGGCGATTCCGAGATATATTCGAGGCGATTTTCTTCTGCGTTCTCTACAGCACACCGTCAAGAGTTCTTAACTCTTAAGCAGGGCAACCGGTCAGTCATGGAGTATAATGCGGAGTTCACCCGACTCGCAGAATTTTGTCCACATTTGGTAGCACAGATGGGGACAGAATGTTCCCAATTTATGCGAGGTTTGTTGCGTATATTCGGGCTAAACTATCGGGATCTTCCATTAATTCTTGAGAGGCACTGGATAGGGCACTGTCTATTGAGATGACTTCTCAGCAAATCGCAAAGGAGAGAGAGTTGGAAAAACAGATGAAACCGGGAAGCGTGGAGACTCGAGAAAGCAAGATCAGTGGGGCTTCTCGTGGTACTTGGAGGGATCATCTAGGGCAGGCGAAGGGAAGCGACCAGCTTCGATCTGGAGGTTCTCGGAAGAACCGTAGAGCGGACACATGGCTAGATGCTATAGATGCGGGTCGGAACCCACCACATTTGAGTGTCCCTTGGGCCGGAGGGTGTTTGTTATTCTTGCAAGCATCCAGGCACACTAGTCGAGTGTACTCTGAAGGCACTAGAAAGTTCGAGCAATTCCGGAAGGGAAAGAGATCTTATCGGCATCATCGCCAGAGATCGGCCACCTAGGACGCAGATGCATGGTCAGAGACAGACACTACCTCCTACAGCCCAGATATATCATATACATGGGAGTGATTCTTTCGGGATGCCGACGGCGATTCATTATACTCCAGCTCCAGAGAGTTATTTTTCCAGGCCACCTACTCAGCGATATCTATAGGTTGGCTCTTAGGGATATATTATGCTGCACCGGTGAAATCGACCTCGGTAGCATCATCACGGACCAGATCCATGCGGGTGGAGGCATTCTACTATTATATCAGGCGCGGTAGTCGCATGTGGAAATGGGCGAGTTTATGCCATTATCAGAGAGGGCCTTTCGGGCCAAGGGATTGTTCATTCAGGGTATGATTTTGGTGTATTCTATACCTGCTGATACATTGATTGATACTGGTAGCTCGCATTCTTTTATTTCTAGTATATTTCTGAGTAAAATTGGGAGAATCCCTATGATTCGTTCTTGTGGATTAGTGGTATCATTACCATCGGGTGAGGTTTTGACCAGTCATCAAGTAATCAAAGGTTGTCCGTTGGATTTCGACGGCCATATACTTACGGTGGACCTTCAGGTGATAGAGATGGTGGAATTTGATATTATACTCAGAATGGACTGGTTGACCACATCTTGTACTCTGATGGATTGTAAGGCGAGTAGTGACCTTGAGCCACGGATCAGCCTGCATGGGAATTCGTGGGTACCCGGGATGATAGAGTGTCCGTTATATCTACACTACATGCTCGGAGATTAATGTCGCATGGTTGTCAGGGTTACTTATTCTCTTTGGTCAAAGTGGAGAGTGAAGAGATACCACCTCTTTCCAGCGTGCGGGTAGTTCGTGAGTATCCGGATGTATTTCCAGATGAACTTCCGGGCCTGCCACCTCCGAGGAAAATGGAATTCGCAATAGAGGTGATTCAGGGAACTACACGGTGTCAAGGCCCCCATCTGGGATGGCAGAAAGAGTTAAGTGAGCTAAAGATACAACTGCAAGAATTATTGGATAGGGGTTTTGTTCGTCCTAGTGTTTCACCCTGGGGAGCTCCGGTGCTATTCGTTAAAAAGAAAGATGGATCTTTGCGGTTATGTATAGACTACCGACAACTAAATGCAGTGACCGTTAAGAACAAATATCCACTGCCGAGGATAGAGGATTTGTTTGATCAGCTCAAGGATACTTGCGTGTATTCCAAGATTGATCTGTGATCAGGCTATCATCAGCTGAGAGTAAGAGACGAGGATGTTCAGAAGACAGCGTTCCGCACGCGCTATGGACATTATGAGTTTCTAGTGATGCCATTTGGTCTTACTAATGCTCCAGCTGCATTTATGGATTTGATGAACCGGGTATTCTTGAGGTACTTGGATCAGTTTGTCATCGTATTCATAGATGATATCTTGATATATTCTCGTTCTGAGGAGGAGCATGAGCACCATCTTCGGATTGTATTAGAGACGTTGCGACGAGAGCATTTATATGCCAAATTCAGTAAGTGCGCTTTCTGGTTATCTTCTGTGGGATTTCTTGGACATGTGGTATCTAGCAGAGGTATTTCAGTTGATCCCCAGAAAATCGAAGCGATTACCAGTTGGGAGCAGCTAAAGTCAGTTCAGGAAGTCCGTAGTTTTCTTGGATTGGCCGGGTATTACCGTAGATTTGTGGAGGGATTTTCCCGTATAGCTACACCACTTACTCGCTTGACCCGGAAAGGGGTCAAGTTTGCTTGGTCAGAGGCGTGTGAGTCCAGTTTTCAGGAGCTTAAGCAGCGACTAGTTTCTGCACCTGTATTAGTGATTCCTTCTTCTTGCGATGGGATGGTACTGTATACCGATGCTTCTTTTCAAGGATTGGGAGCAGTTTTGATGCAGTTCGACCGTGTAGTATCTTATGCCTCCCGTCAGCTTAAGGATCATGAGAGGAATTATCCGGTGCACGATCTGGAGTTAGCAGCCATTATTTTTGCGCTAAAGATATGGAGACATTATCTGTATGATATTACTTTTGAGATTTATACGGACCATAAGAGTTTGAAATATCTTTTCACTCAGAAGGAATTGAATCTTAGACAGAGACGATGGATGGAATACCTAAAGGATTATGATTGCACCATTCAGTATCATCCGGGTAAAGCTAATGTTGTAGCAGATGCACTGAGCAGGAAGTCCCGTGGGATTCTGGCTAGTCATTGACCGTAGTGACTGATCTTGTTCGACAGTTCTCTGAGTTGGGGTTGTCGAGCGAGGGTCAAAATCGAGGATATTGGTATCCATGGTTGCCCAGTCTGCTATTAATGAGAGGATCAAAGAGGCACAAGCTAGTGATCAGCATCTGCAGTTCTTATGCAGCACTCTGGACTCAGGACGACAGATAGATATCTCGTGTGACGAGACTGGAGTCCTCCGGTTCCGAGGAAGATTATGTGTTCTAGACACACACCCGATTAAGGAGTTATTACGAGAGGCTCATCATTCGAGATTTGCTATACATCCTGGCGGTACCCGGGTGTATCAGGATTTGAGGCGTTCATACTGGTGGGACGGTATGAAGAGGATATTGATTTCATCGCTCGATGTTTGTGCCCGAGTAAGGTTGAACATCGAAACCCACCGGATTCTTTGCAGAGAATCCTAATTCTGGAATGGAAGTGGGAACATATTACGATGGATTTTGTTACGGGGTTGCCCAGAACCCATAAAGGACATGATGCGATTTGGGTGATTGTGGATAGATTAACCAAATCCACTCATTTTCTTCCGATTCGTGAGACACATCCATTGGATCGACTAGCTGAGCTATACTGTAGAGAGATTGTCAGACTACACGGAGTACACTTGAGTATCATATCGGCGATGTAGATCCGCATTTTACTTCATGATTACAGCGAGTCTTGACATGCTATGGGCACCGAGCCGTCTCGATCGCATTTCACCCATGAGCGGATGGGCGGTCGGGCGTACTATTGGACTGGAGGACTTATTGAGATCTTGCGTCATGGATTTCGGAGGCAGTTGGGAGGATCACGTTCACTTGGTGGAGTTCGCGTATAATAATAGTTATCACTCTTCCATTCAGATGGCTCCCTTTGAGGCTTTGTACGGTCGACCCTGTAGATCTCCAGTATTGTGGGAGGATGTTGGGGAGCGACAGTTATTGGGCCCTTAGAGTATTCAGCACGATGCAGAGTTACTTCGTATTATCAGACGACGATTGTCAGAGGCTCAGGACAGACAGAAAAGTTATGCGGATCGAAGGCGAAGACCTCTGAAGTTTGTTATAGGAGATCATGTATTTTTGCGAGTATCACCTACAAAAGGAGTTAAGAGATTCTGAATTAAAGGAAAGTTAGCACCACGCTACATTGGACCATTCGAGATATTGGAGCGGATTGGAGGTGTAGCATACCGGTTGGCTCTACCTCCGACGCTTGCGAGTGTCCATAACGTATTCCATGTGTCTATGCTGAGGAAATACGTACCGCATCCAGATCATGTTCTGACGGAGGTGCCGGTTCCACTCCAGCCTAACGCAACATATGAGGAGGTTCCTGTATGATTCTTGGTACGCAAAGAGCGTCGATTCTGAGAATAAAACCATCTGCCTAGTAAAAGTTGGATGGCAACATCACACTGACGAGGAGGCTACATGGGAGCTGGAGGATATTATCCGAGGTCGATACCCTCACCTGTTTAAGTGAGGTATGTATTGATTCAAGAAATTTCTTACGTTGATTACTACATATAAGTACGGAAATTTGGGGACCAAATTTTATTAAGTGGGGGAGAATGTAGTATACGAAAAAAAAATAAAAAAAATTCCTTTAATTAATTAGGAGTAATTAGGGGATTAATTGGGCTTAATTATTTAGTTGGGCTGAAATGGGCTTGGGCTGTATTGGGCTTGGGCTGAAATTAGGCTTGGGTTTGGATTTGACTTGGACTTGGGTCAAGTGGTTAAACTGGCTGAGCTGAACCCAATCGGATTGGGTTTGGTTTGGGCTGGGTTAACCAGGTTGGTGTTGAACGGGATTTAAAAGGGATGCGGATGAATAGAGCGATCAGATTGCGATCCCCGTTCCCTTTCTCCTCCGCCTCGCTCCTTCGCTCTGCGCGATCGGGTCGGCGGGATTCCAGATCGTCGGCATCTGGTGAGAGCCGCTCGACAGTGCCACCTTGGTGAGAGCCGCTCGACAGAGCCGCATCTGGTGAGAGCCGCTCGACAGTGCCATCTGGTGAGATCCCCAGTCGCAGGTCAGGAAGAGGTTGCCATAGGGAGTGTCGGCGTTTCCTTCGCGGATCGATCCTTTCCTTCCCTTTCAGTAGAGATCTAGTTTTTGGGTTGTTATTGGCTGAGATCTATGGGTTGGCAGTGAGCGGGAGTTTGGACTCGTTCGGCGAGCAGCTGGGATTGAGGAAATATCATCGTCGGTGGAGTTTAGAGCCGGTAAGTTTGGATCTAACCCAATATCGTCATCTGTGGTATCCATGGATTGATGTTTTGTATCTTGATTGTGGTTTTCGTTTAATTCGGATGTGGTTGCGTTGTTGTACATCACGGTGAACTGGTTTGTTGAGATTGATGGATTGTTGTGCTTCGTTCAGTTACGTATTGCTGATAGACTCACATCTTTGTAGTTATAGTCGATCATTGGATCAATAGATAAGTTGTGGTGATTTTGGTATTTATATGATGATTTGTGTTCTATTGTCGATCGTTTGATTTGGAGTTCTTTCGGTGGCGGAGGTTAAGCCGGAGTGAACTAGGAGGAGATCTGAGATCAGGTAAGTTGTGTGTATTGCTATTGCTTCATCTGTAGTTGCTATCGTGGGGTGTGTCGAGGTGATTTTGGTTGTAGATGAAATTAAGCGATTCTTATCATCTGTGAGGAGGTTGCACTTGGGTATGAAATTGTTTGCGTTCGGATGGTTAGAGTTTTACTCGGGATTTGATTGTGTTTGTTGTTGTATTGATTATGCTCGATTAATACTAGTGGATATCGACATGTTTGGATTTGGGAGATTTTAATGTATTGGATTATATTGGTTATATTACATTAGGGATATGTGATGGGTGAAGTAGGTGTGGTTAGATTTATTCACCGTAATTAATCTTGAGGATGTCATGATTTATTAGGGGTTGGTTGGTGAATCAGTTAGATATGATTGGGTGGTTAAAATGTATTCGGGAAAAGAATACGAATATAGAATGAATTAGTATGTTGTTTATATAATTATGAGAGATTCGTACTTAATCCTAATTTGGTATTGTTGTGCACGTTTGGGATACGAAGCAGGTCCAAGGCCGTGAGGATTATTCGAGCTTCGTATCAGGTGGGTAATATCTACCTGGTCCAATAGTTTGATCAATTCTAGTGCGTGACATTGTATATATGTTTATACCTGTTTACCTTAAATCCACTCTTATTAAATCATATGTTTGTATTGCCTTTGACCTTTGAGAAATATACTCTGTTACTTCATTGATTATCTAGCAGGGATAGGAACTATAAAACCCTATTATGTGTTAGCTGATAGATGTTTAGTAAGTACATGTGGTTAGGGTTATTTTTATGACCTCAGATTGGGTTACTGGGTTGCATCACTAGGTTAGGTGATGAGTCCAAATTATGAGGTCGGTCGTTGTATCGTATACATATCAGTGTGTTAGTTTGACGGATCTATTTATCTGTACATAGGTAAATAGGTTGTGATTACGGATTAGTCATCCTTACATGGTGACTTTTGGTTGACTAGGTCTCCCCGTGAGTTAGAAAGTGTTGCGAGGATTTGTGTGTGAGCTATGCATCATTACATTTCATGCATGCTGACGACTGGGTATGCCTTGTGGTTGAGATGGGTCGTCAGTCATCCTGCCTCCCCGGCCACTCGGGGTAGTGGTTGTAGGGTTGAGGGCAGAGCATTGTTGTGTGTGCCGTTCTCGGCCACTAAGGATGGTGGTAGTTAGAGATGCGCACTTGGGCACTGTGCGGAGTGGTAGTTAGCGCACTCACCCACTATAGACGGTGGTCTTGTGATGTGCAGTAGTCCTGGGTGCGGTGCTCGTCTACTCATGGGTAGGGACGGAGAGGCTAGCAGCAGGGACCCCTGTGTGAGTAGCATATAGCTCTATGGCGGCTAGCTACTGTTTCATACTACCCAACTCGGTCACTCGAGAGTAGTGGCGGCTGGAGTCAGGATAGTTGTCATATCGTGCCACCTAGGCCACACTGGGGTCGTGGTAGCGAGTTGGGTGCACAGGCATGACCATGCATATGCATTGCTGATATATATATGTATGCATGTATTCGATATATGTTTTACATATGCTTGTGAGATGTTGCATTTGGTTGCTGCATATGATTGTATATCATGCTACATGTCATTTGCATTTTATATACTGCTGTGTGTTGAGTATGAGTATGTTTTGGTTTAGACTGTCGCATGTTATTTGGATTATGCTATGATATACCTGTTCAGGATGTTATAGGTCATGTGGACGGCAGACCGTCAGGTATGTACATTATTTTATGTCAGTTTATTAGTTTAGTGTATGCTATGAGTATGACCGTATCTGTAGTTTCTGGTTACTATGTTGAGTACTGTATGTATGATGGACTCATGCTGTATACCTGTAGATCTTCACATGTATACCTGTAGATCTCTTTACCCTGTAGGTTGTTCATGCACTTCTATGTATTACCCACAGGTTTTATACTCACCACCACAGACCACAGGTTTCACTGTCCAAGTAGTAGATAGAAGACTTGGCATGGACTTGGAGCATTGCCACTTGATCCCATCCGCCGCTTTTCGAGGTTTTGCTTCCCATCGCATGTATCTTCATATGGACTCTTATTGTTATTGGAGATCGTACTGTGTTTTTCTCTTGTGATATCCCGTATGGATTTTGTTCTAGAATGGACGGATATACCGATGTACTTATGTTGTTGAGTTGGTATTTCCATTGTGTTTGGCTTCCGCTATTGATGTTATATGTTTTCACTGTGATGTTATACATTTTTGATATGTGTTAGACTGGCTGCGACTTTTGTACCATTTTGGAATTGTCATAAGGGGGTGTCGTCCGTTGGCCGGACAGAGTCTACCTCGGGGCGTGACAGACTCGTCAAGGGAGAGTCAAATTTACATGTTGGGAATGAAGCAAAGGTTGCTGCACTTGCCATCAGAACGTATTTATTGAAACTCATTACAAGACTTATCTTAGAACTAGACAATTGCTTTTATGTTCCTTCGTTGATAAAGAACATCATTTCTATTTCTTGTTTAAATAGAAATGAGTACCATTTAACGCTTAGTAACAATTGTTGTTACATAACTTTGAATGGTGTTCTTTATGGGACTGGAACTTTAACCAATGGTATTTATACGTTGGACGTATCCAGTGACATTTTAAATATCGAAGAGAGCAACAAGCATACTCGAAAAGATAATCAATTAGACTCCTACATGTGGCATTGTCATCTTGGCCATGTGAGAAAGAAACACATGTCCGAATTACACTAATGTGGAATTCTGGAATCGTTTAAATTAGATTCATACGATACATGCGAATCATGCTTAAAAGGCAAGATTACCAAGTTACCTTTTACTGGAAAAGGTGAACCAGTGGGTGAGTTGCTTGGTCTAATACATACTGATGTTTGTGGACCTATGTCAACTCAAGCCTTAGGAGGTTATAGCTACTTCATTACCTTCACCGATTATCACTCACGGTTTGGGTATGTGTTCTTGATGAAACACAAGTCTGAAGCCTTTGAAAGGTTCAAGGAATTCAGAAATGAAGTAGAGAAACAACTTGGCAAGAGTATTAAAATACTTCGATCGGATCGAGGTTGTGAATACTTGAGTCAAGCATTTCTAGATTATCTGAGGAACAATGGTATATTGTCTCAATGGACTCCGCCGTAAACACCAGAACATAATGGTGTATCTGAGAGGCGAAACCGGACCTTGTTGGACATGGTCAGGTCAATGATGAATCACATGAATCTTCCCAAGTCCTTTTGGGGCTATGCACTTTGAGACAATTTGTTTACTTGTTAAGCGAGTCCCAACTAAGGTAGTCTCTACTACTCCATATGAGATATGGGATAGTAAAAACCTCATTTATCTTACTTGAAGATATGGGGTTGTCCTACTTATGTGAAGCGGTATCGGACAAATTGGATGCTAAGTCGATAAATATCTATTTATTGGATAGCTTAAGGAAAGCGAGGGTTACTAATTCTATCATCCCTTGGAACAAAACGTGTTTGTTTCAAGGAATGTTGTGTTTTTAGAGAAAGAGTTTCTCTTGCAAGAAAATAGTGGGAGTGTCGTTGAACTTGTGGAGGTTAAAGAGACTTGATAGACATTGAAGAGATACCTAGTCAAGCACCTCGGAGTGACTCATAGTGATGAGACATCAATTTGAACCTATTGTGACACCACATCTTCGTAGATCTGGTAGGACACACAACATTCTTGAGAGATATGAATTTCTCCTAAGTGAATCGAACGACGGGTTACTCATTGACGATGAGGAGCCTACCAATTATGAAGAAGTTCATAAAGGGACAAATGGATTGAAGCCATGAAGTCAGAAATGGATTCCATCTATGAAAATCAGGTTTGGAACTTGGTTGATCCACCTGAAGGCATAAAGCCTATAGGGTGCAAGTGGGTGTTCAAGAAGAAAACCGACATGGATGGTAATGTGATTATCTATAAGGCTAGATTGGTGGTGAAAGGATATCGTCAAAAGCAAGGTGTTGATTATGACGAAAGCTGTTCACCTATTGCTATGCTTAAATCCATTCAGATGCTCCTGGGTATAGCGGCTCATTATGATTATGAGATATGACAGATGGATGTTCGAGCACACACTCACTGCGATGCCAGAAACCAAACAGTGGTATCAGAGCCCAGGTTGTGTTTCGACATAATCATAAAATTGTTTTGTGATAGTCGTAATTGTATTTATGGAAATTTTCTACTTTTGGAAGTTTAGAAGTATTTATGAAAATTTTCTAATTTTGGAAAGTCTAGAAGTATTTATGGAAATCTTCTACTTTTGGAAAGTTAGAAGTATTTATGGAAATTAACACTTTCCATAAATAAAATATTTGATTAGATTTGGAAATTTGTTTCCTAATTTAATTATGATTTGATTTGGGAAATCAAATCTAAAATATATTTAATTTCCATAAATAATTTTGACAATTTAGGAAATTTGTTTCCTAAATTAAATTTGACTTTCTTTAATTGAGACCTTCCATAAATAAAATATGTGATTAGATTTGGAAATTTGTTTCCTAATTTAATCATGATTTAATTTTGGGAATCAAATCTTAGACATATTGTAACATCCCAAATTTTAATTCCTATTTTTATTAGAGGAAAATAGAAATAAGAATAAGAATAAGAATAATAAAAATAGGAATAGAATAATAATAATAATAATAAATAGAAATAATTGGTTCGTTAGTCGAGGCTTGAACTATGAACCGTTGGTTTGGGAGAATAGACTTCCCACTACTAAGTCATAAGATTACCAATGGATAGGATATAACAAAATATATCTATAGGCGAAAAAAAAAGAAAGATTGGTTAATTTGACTAATTATTTAAAGGGGTAATTAAATGAAGAAAACTCTAATTTATATATATATATATATATATATATATATATATATATATATATATATATATATATATATATATATAGATTATTTTATTATAGAATCTCTCTCTCCTCTCCTTTAAACCGCCGCCGAATCAAAGAAAAAAAAAAGAAAGAAAGAGCCTCCATAATTTCTTCCTCGTGGATTAATTCAATAGGAAATTTTCAAAAAGGGGTGAGTCATCAAAAATCCAATAAAATTTTTATATGATTAGGGAGAAGTCACGAATTTAATTGAAGAAGGAATTAATTCAGTTAAAGAGAGAAATTTAAGGAAAATTTATAAGGGAATAAAAATTTTATATGATTAGGGAGAAGTCACGAATTTAATTGAAGAAGGAATTAATTCTGTTAAAGAGAGAAATTTAAGGAAATTTATAAGGGAATAAAAATTTTATATGATTAGGGAGAAGTTACGAATTTAATTGAAGAAGGAATTAATTCTGTTAAAGAGAGAAATTTAAGGAAATTTATAAGGGAATAGGTTAAGCCTTGATGGTTATAAATTTAACCTCCTAATACCCTAGAGGACACCTCTCTATTCTCTCTTGGTCCTTCCACCGAAACCACACATCAAGGAGAATTTTCTCCTAGGATTGTCTTCTCACTTGAATCGAGGAAAGGTGGGATTCAAGAGACCTTAGAGGGTAGCTGCTAGGGCGGGATAGAAGGTTGCATCTCATTAGGTTTTACAAATATAAGTTAAAGCAATCGAAGGTAAGTATTGCTCACCTGCAGTATAAGTAGTTATCGTATATTATTGATATGTTTTTATGTGCATATTATTTTCAGTTATGCATGGTGTTTTCGATTCACGTGATTTTTTACCGTTATATTATGGATAATTCAGCATCATGTTTAGATCCATGATAAGAATGTGATTCATGATCATGCATGTTGTAGATGAGTTGTAGCTTACAATCATATGCATGATATGGAGTAAGATGTAAAAATATTTCCTTTATAAAGAAAATTTAAAGATGCTCCCCGTTCGACTTGGGGATTAAGAGCACAACGATCTTCAGTTTGCTTCCCATTTCAGTTTTGAGGGTCAAGAGCATAATGTGGTGCTCCTCATTCGTGATTTAGGGGATTAAGAGCATTTCCTTCAGTATGTATAAGAATATAAGTATAAAGGAAGTATTTTACTTTTTGACAGGGCATGTACCGGGCATCAGTTTCGCCCACGGGCCGAGGCCCTCAGTTTCAGTTACCCTAGTAGGTTCGGTGGTTGGCCACCCCGGCCTATTAGGAATGCGCGCATTGGTACTATGCCGGGCCCATATCCAGGATGATTATTATTTTGAAGTATCAGTATAAGTATAAGTAAAAGTTTTCAAAGTTAATCATTCCAGTTCAGATACACTGTTTACAAGTTTTAAAATACTTAAGAGCATGATTTCATACAAGAGACAAGTAATCAGAGTTATGATTTCCAGTTATGTTTGCATGTGTATCAATGTATCCAGGGCAAGAGAACTAGTTGCATGATTTCATACAGTGCATGTTTTTGTGAGCATAGAAAGTACTTACTAAGCGTTGTTGCTTATAGTTTGCATTTCCTTATACTGCAGATAAAGGTAAAGAAAAGCTTCAGTAAGGTGGCATGGCGGATGAAGTGCTGGGTGTGTGTGGCGACGGAAGTAAAAGATCCTAAGTGCAGATATCTAAATCAGATTTTTAGTTTCTTGTTTTCTTTTGATATTGTTGAAGTTCAACTGGATTAATTATGGTTGAAACCAAAGAATGCTAGAGTCATATTGAGTTAGTTTTAATACTTTCATGTTAGGTGAAGATCTTGAAATGATTATTGTTTAAGTGATGTAAAGGTCCTTATGATTATTTTAGTTGTTAGCATATTGCATTGGTATATTGCATGAATTAAAGATAGAGACAGCTTCGGAGTGACATCTCCCTTGGTAGAGAGTGGAAAGACTAAGGGGGGTGTTACAAGATGGTATCAGAGCGGGTTCCGCCCTTCCGTCACACACACATCGAGCATCAGTCCTGCCGCCTCCAAGTAAGCAAGTATTTATCTATTTTATTTACTTTATGAGTAGTAAGGAATGCTTCTTTTAAGTTAAACATGCTCACTTAGAATGTTCTCTTTGAGTTAAACATGTTTGCATATATATATATATATGAAGATGATAGACAGTAAGTCATAGAGCATATCTAGATATGTATGTGAAGATGATAAAAAGTAGTGATAATAGCCTTATAGTGGTTTCACTTGATCATCTTATGATGAGTTCACGGAGTTCCGACAAGAGAATTTATCAGTAGACAAAGCGGTAAAGATATTCAATAGGTTGACTCGCCTATGTCCGGAACTGATCAGTACTGAGAAGGAAAGAGTTAGGTTGATGCTAAAGATGTTGAGACCGGAGATAGCTCTGAATGTAGCTAGTAGAATTAATAGACCACATATCACTGAAGAGCTAGTCAGTAGTGCGCTAATCACGGAACATTACATGAATAGTATCAAGCACCAGAAGCTAGCCTCAATAGAAAACAAAAAGCGAGGAAGTTGAAGTGAAACCTCGGAGCGGTAATTCGAACTGGAAGAGAAACAACAATGGCAAGAGGAAACAATGGAATAATGCAAAGGGAGGTTCAGTCAGTAAGCAACCTACGTATCCAACATGTTCTAAGTGTAGGAGGAAGCATCCAAAAGTTTGCCGCCAGGGCATGAGCGGGTGTTATATATGTGGTGTCAAGGGACACTTCGCTAAACAGTGCCCCACCAAGACCAATCTACCTCCACCATAGTCTACTCAGTATGGAGGTAGACCAGCTTAGCTACATCAGATGCAAAGAGCACTGGAGGGTCCTTACATCAGCCAAGGAAGATTAGAGGCTCCATCAATTACACCTAATGGCCGGATCTTCTCCCTCACCAAGGAAGAGGTAGCAAATGTTTCTACGGTGGTTACAGGTCAGATACCTATCCTTAGTCAGCATGCTACCGTATTGTTTGATACTGGGGCAATCCATTCTTTCATGTCTATGACATTTGCTAAGAAGATAGATATAACTCCGGATACCTTAGATATTCAGTTTTTAACGACTCTACCTTCGGGTGAAATAATGACATCTACACACTGGTTGCGTGCCGTGCCGATCAGAATTTCAGACAGAGAGCTTTATAATGACTTGATCTTATTAGACATGCATGATTATGATGTCATCTTTGGAATGGACTTTCTTAGCAAGTACGGTGCTTCCATTGAGTGTCATAAGCGAAGGGTAGTATTCCAACCCGAGACCGAGGACAAATTTGAGTTTATTGGAGAACCAAGGAAGAAGACTAAGAAGTTTTTGTCTGTCATAGAAGCTCAGAAGATGCTAGCTAGTGGATGCACTGGGTATTTAGCACATATAGTTGATACTAAGCAAGAAAGAAGCCAAAAGCTGGAAGAAGTCCCAATCGTATGTGACTACCCGAAAGTATTTCCTGACGAGCTACCAGAACTAGCACCTAGAAGGGAAGTTGAGTTTGAGATTGAACTTATTCCTGGTACCAACCCAATCTCAAAAGCACCCTATCGTATGGATCCAGCTGAATTGAAAGAGCTTCAGGAACAATTACGGGAGTTATTAGACAAGGGATTCATCCGCCCTAGTCACTCCCCATAGGGAGCTCCAGTGTTGTTCGTGAAAAAGAAAGATGGATCTATGAGGATGTGCATAGACTACCGAGCCTTAAATCAAGTGACGATCAAGAACAGATATCCTCTGCCAAGGATAGAGGATTTATTTGATCAATTGAGGGGAGCCACAGTTTTCTCCAAGATTGACTTGCGGTCAGGTTATCATCAAGTAAGAGTTAAAGAGGATGATATACCGAAAACAGCCTTCCGAACGAGGTATGGACACTATGAGTTCGTGGTCATGCCCTTGGATGACAAATGCACCCGCTATGTTTATGGACTTGATGAATCGGATATTTAAGGAGTACCTTGACAATTTTGTGGTCGTTTTCATTGACGACATCCTTATCTACTCGAGAACCCAGGAAGAACATGTCGAACACTTGAAGACAGTCTTGCAGACCCTTCAGCAAAGACAGTTATATGCAAAGTTCTCCAAGTGTGAGTTTTGGCTTGATCAAATATCGTTTCTGGGTCATGTTATTTCAAAAGATGGAGTTATGGTAGACCCGACAAAGATAGAAGCGATCGATTGGTGGGTCAACCAAAGAATGCCAGTGAAGTCAGAAGTTTCCTCGGATTAGCAGGGTACTATCGAAAGTTTGTGGAAAACTTCTCAAGGATAGCTTCACCGTTGACGGTTCTTACTAGAAAGAATAAGAAGTTCGAATGGACCGAAGATTGTGAAAAGAGCTTCCTTGAATTAAAGAGGAGACTCACAAGTGCTCCAGTGCTTACCCTTCCAGAAAGTAATGAGGGATTTGAACTATATAGTGATGCATCCAAGATGGGACTCGGAGTAGTGCTTATGCAGAAGGGTAAAGTCATTGCTTATGCATCTAGACAACTCAAGGACTATGAAAAGAATTACCCCACTCATGACCTTGAGTTGGCAGCAGTGGTCTTTTCTCTGAAAGTTTGGAGACATTACTTATATGGAGTCCAATGCAAGATTTACAGATCACCAGTCAAGTACTTCTTCACTCAGAAGGATTTGAATATGCGACAGCGTAGATGGCTTGAGTTAGTAAAGGACTATGACTGTGAAATCCACTACCATCCTGGAAAGGCAAACAAAGTAGCAGACGCGCTGAGTAGAAAATCATGCGCCACCTTAATGTCCCTAGCAACACTATCCCAACCACTGGAGAAAGAGATAATGAATTTTGGAGTTGAGATCATTTCTGGACAGCTCTCCGCCTTGACCATAGTACCTACACTATTTGAGGATATATTAACGACAGACAAAGATCCTAGCATCCAAAGGATCAAGCAAGAGATCCAAGAAGGGAAGGATGAAGGATTCCGTGTCTCGATAGTGGGGTATTATATTTGGGTAGCGCCTATGTATCCCCAACGACCCGGACTTAAGAAAGAAGATCCTAGAAGAAGCTCATGGGACCCCATATTGATGCATCCTGGATCCACCAAGATGTATCAAGATATGAAAGGAAATTCGGTGGCTTGGTATGAAAAGGGATGTGGCTAAGTATGTTAGCACTTGCACGACATGTCGAGAGTGAAAGCCAGAACACGAGAGACCGGGAGGAGTTCTACAACCTATCCGATTCGAATGGAAGTGGGAGGAACTAGCCATGGATTTCATAGTAGGATTGCCCAAAACAACCAATGGCTACGATTCTATTTGGGTAGTTGTCGATAGATTGACAAAGTGCTCACTTCATGCCTATCGAATATCATACTCCATGGAAGCGATTAGCCCGATTATACGTCAAGGAAGTGATTAGGCGCATGGAGTACCTAAAACCATTATCTCGATAGAGGCGATCGCTTCACTTCACATAGGAGTGTGTTGAAAGCCCTCGGCACTAAGTTACGATTGACCTGCATTTCATCCTCGACGGATGGGCAAAGCAGAAAGAGTGAATCAGATTTTGGAGGACATGCTCAGAGCTTGTGCCTTGGATTTTAAAGGAAGCTGGTGTAAATATTTGTGTTTGGCAGAGTTTGCCTATAATAATAGTTATCAAACCACAATTGGAATGGCACCTTATGAAGCCTTGTATGGAAGGAGATCAGATCGCCTATCTGTTGGTATGAGGGTGGCGAGAAGAAAGAAATGGGACTCAAGACTGATTTTATAGATGGCGCCACCAAAGCTATAAAGAACATACGTCAAAGGATAGAGATTGCCCAAAGTCGTGCGGAAGAGTTACGCCGATGTCAGCCTTGAGACCCTAGAGTTCAAGTCGAGATTCAGTTTTCATTAAGGTAGCTCCTATGAAAGGGGTAATGAGATTTGGGAAGAAAGGCAAGTTAAGTCCCAGATATGTAGGCCCCTACCTGATCACCAAGAGAGTTGGTAAGGTAGCTTATGAGCTAGAGCTACCACAAGAAATGTCAGCTATCCACAATGTATTTCATGTTTCAATGCTTAAGAAGCATGTCCGGACACACCAACCAAGTGATTGAGCCACGAGGCAGTGCAGATTCAGAGACGGATCTAAGTTATGAAAGTCGACCTATTGGATAATAGATCGAGCGGTAAAACTAAGAAACAAAGAAATACCGTTAGTAAAAGTCTTATGGCAAAGTCAAAGGGTTGAAGAAGCAACCTGGGAACGTGAGGATGACATGAAGCAAAAGTACCCTGAGCTTTTCTAAGTTTCGAGGACGAAACTTTTATAAGGTATAAGGGATTGTAACATCCCAAATTTTAATTCCTATTTTTATTAGAGGAAAATAGAAATAAGAATAAGAATAAGAATAATAAAAATAGGAATAGAATAATAATAATAATAATAAATAGAAATAATTGGTTCGTTAGTCGAGGCTTGAACCATGAACCGTTGGTTTGGGAGAATAGACTTCCCACTACTAAGTCATAAGATTACCAATGGATAGGATATAACAAAATATATCTATAGGCGAAAAAAAAAGAAAGATTGGTTAATTTGACTAATTATTTAAAGGGGTAATTAAATGAAGAAAACTCTAATTTATATATATATATATATATATATATATATATATATATATATATATATATATATATATATATATATATATATATATATATATATATATATATATAGATTATTTTATTATAGAATCTCTCTCTCCTCTCCTTTAAATCGCCGCCGAATCAAAGAAAAAAAAAAGAAAGAAAGAGCCTCCATAATTTCTTCCTCGTGGATTAATTCAATAGGAAATTTTCAAAAAGGGGTGAGTCATCAAAAATCCAATAAAATTTTTATATGATTAGGGAGAAGTCACGAATTTAATTGAAGAAGGAATTAATTCAGTTAAAGAGAGAAATTTAAGGAAAATTTATAAGGGAATAAAAATTTTATATGATTAGGGAGAAGTCACGAATTTAATTGAAGAAGGAATTAATTCTGTTAAAGAGAGAAATTTAAGGAAATTTATAAGGGAATAAAAATTTTATATGATTAGGGAGAAGTCACGAATTTAATTGAAGAAGGAATTAATTCTGTTAAAGAGAGAAATTTAAGGAAATTTATAAGGGAATAGGTTAAGCCTTGATGGTTATAAATTTAACCTCCCTAATACCCTAGAGGACACCTCTCTATTCTCTCTTGGTCCTTCCACCGCCAAACCACACATCAAGGAGAATTTTCTCCTAGGATTGTCTTCTCCGCCGAATCCAAGGAAAGGTGGGATTCAAGAGACCTTGGAGAGGGTGCTAGGGCGGGATAGAAGGTTGCATCTCATTAGGTTTTACAAATATAAGTTAAAGCAATCGAAGGTAAGTATTGCTCACCTGCAGTATAAGTAGTTATCGTATATTATTGATATGTTTTTATGTGCATATTATTTTCAGTTATGCATGGTGTTTTCAGTTACGTGATTTTACCGTTATATTATGGATAATTCAGCATCATGTTTAGATCCATGATAAGAATGTGATTCATGATCATGCATGTTGTAGATGAGTTGTAGCTTACAATCATATGCATGATATGGAGTAAGATGTAAAAATATTTCCTTTATAAAGAAAATTTAAAGATGCTCCCGTTGACTTGGGGATTAAGA
Organism: Wurfbainia villosa; assembly: GCA_025175895.1. Taxonomy (NCBI): domain Eukaryota; kingdom Viridiplantae; phylum Streptophyta; class Magnoliopsida; order Zingiberales; family Zingiberaceae; genus Wurfbainia; species Wurfbainia villosa. The sequence continues at coordinate 26,805,181 of CM046003.1, forward strand.
GCACAACGATCTTGATATGCTCCCCATTTTGATTTTGGGGGTCAAGAGCATAATGTGGTGCTCCTCATTCATGATTTAGGGATTAAGAGCATTTTCTTGATGTATAAGAATATAAGTATAAAGGAAGTATTTTACTTTTTGACGGGGCATGTCGGGCATCGATTTGCATGCCGAGGCCCTCGATTTGATTACCCTAGTAGGTTCGGTGGTTGGCCACCCCCTATTAGGAATCGCGCATTGGTACTATGGGCCCATATCGAGGATGATTATTATTTTGAAGTATCGGTATAAGTATAAGTAAAAGTTTTCAAAGTTAATCATTCGATTCGGATACACTTGTTTACAAGTTTTAAAATACTTAAGAGCATGATTTCATACAAGAGACAAGTAATGAGTTATGATTTCCGATTATGTTTGCATGTGTATCAATGTATCGAGCAAGAGAACTAGTTGCATGATTTCATACGTGCATGTTTTTGTGAGCATAGAAAGTACTTACTAAGCGTTGTTGCTTATAGTTTGCATTTCCTTATCTGCAGATAAAGGTAAAGAAAAGCTTGATGGGTGGCATGGCGGATGAAGTCTTTGGGTGTATGTGCGTGGCGATTGGAAGTAAAAGATCCTAAGTGCAGATATCTAAATCAGATTTTTAGTTTCTTGTTTTCTTTTGATATTGTTGAAGTTCAACTGGATTAATTATGGTTGAAACCAAAGAATGCTAGAGTCATATTGAGTTAGTTTTAATACTTTCATGTTAGGTGAAGATCTTGAAATGATTATTGTTTAAGTGATGTAAAGGTCCTTATGATTATTTTAGTTGTTAGCATATTGCATTGGTATATTGCATGAATTAAAGATAGAGACAGCTTCGGAGTGACATCTCCCTTGGTAGAGAGTGGAAAGACTAAGGGGGGTGTTACACATATTTTATTTCCATAAATAGTTATGACATATAAGGAAATTAAGTACATGCCATGTAATTGCATTAGATGCATATCATTATGTCATGTGTGTCATGACATGTAGATGTATGCCATGTATGTCATGCCATGTAGATAATTGTTATTTGCATGCAAACGGGATGAGACTTTAAAAACCTTATACAATATTAAAGCCTACACCTTCCATTAATATGATTAGAACCAGAGTTGTGTTTCTTGTTTGGGTTGTTGGACTCACTCCAAGCCCGGCTCGAACCTAAACATGTTCAAATCAATGGAATAGTTTAACTTAATATGGTAAGAGTCAGATGTCAATCGTTAGTTTGGGTTGTTGGACTCACTCCAAGCCTTGCTAATTGGTTGAATGTGCTCTAACCATATTAAAACTATTTCGCGATTAATGGGCCGGCTCTAACTTGGAGTATGGATTTGTTGGACTCACTCCAAGGACGATGTGAAGTGAGGTGAAGTTGGGTGTTATGTATATGATGCATACTTGTTAATGTGTTAACAACCCAATGTATGTGTAAACATTCAATTAGTTGATAGCACATTGTGATAGTTACATATACGTGATATGTAATCGGTATACTTGATACCCACCATCATAACTAAGAATGACTTGTTGGACTCACTCTAAGGTTGTTCTTATCTATATTGGATATCAGCCCATTCAGAGATTGACCTACAATCTCCCGAATTGATTTTGAGGGTTTATGAATTCAAAAAATTAATGGGATTTTGTAAATGTATGTGGATGCATTTTAAATCATCTTTCTCATATATGCTTGTTTTGTATTTCTAGGCTAATCACTTGATCATGATGCCATTGAATTTGCACTCTATTTTGAATTCGAATAAATTGACTGGGCCGAACTTCTTGGACTGGCTTTGAAACATGAGAATTGTTCTCAAGGCAGAAAAGCTTGAGAATGTCCTCGAAGCATCTCTTCCCACCCCTCCTAGTGATGATGTAACACCGGACCAATTGTTGGCCCATCAAAAACATGTGAGTGATTCTGAGCAAGTGAGTTGCATGATGGTGCAGTGCGAGCAGCATATGCATATGGATGCTCATACCATAGTCCTTCATCTTTATGAGTTGTTTGATGAGCAAGTGAGATTTGAAAGGTTCAAAGTCTTAAAGCTCTTCTTCACCTCTGAGATGCAAGAAGGTTCATCTGTGGTACTGCTCAACATGCTGAAGACTATGGAGCCTTTTGAGAAGCATGAGCAGGGGACAATATTGTTAGTTGATTCCTCGAAGAAATGTTCTAAGAGGGAGTCAAAGGAACAACAGAAGGGGAAGAAGAAAAAGGCTAAAAAGGCAAAACCAGCTCTAAAGGGCACTTGTCATCATTATGGCAAGGAGGGCCATTGGCGAAGAAACTACAATATTTATCTTAAGTCCGTAAAGAAGAATAAGGCATCAGATTCCCCATCTTCTTCAGATATCTTCGTTATTGATTGTCATTCTATTTCCTCAAACACTTGGGTATTGGATACTGGGTGTGGCTCACATATATGTAATGACATACATGGGCTAAGAAATAGAAGAAGACTTGTCAAGGGAGAGTCGAATTTGCGTGTTGGAAATGAAGCAAAGGTTGCTGCACTTGCCATCGGAACGTATTTATTGAAACTCCCTACAGGACTTGTCTTAGAACTGGACAATTGCTTTTATGTTCCTTCGTTGATAAAGAACATCATTTCTATTTCTTGTTTAAATAGAAATGGGTACCATTTAACTTTTAGTAACAATTGTTGTTACATAACTTTGAATGGTGTTCTTTATGGGACTGGAACTTTAAGCAATGGTATTTATACGTTGGTTGATTCCTCAAAGAAAGGTTCTAAGAGGGAGTCAAAGGAACAACAGAAGAGGAAAAAGAAAAAGGCTAAAAAGGCAGAACCAGCTCAAAAGGGCACTTTCCATCATTATGGCAAGGAGGGCCATTGGCGAAGAAACTACAAGATTTATCTTGAGTCCGTAAAGAAGAATAAGGCATCAGATGCCCCATCTTCTTCAGATATCTTTGTTATTGATTGTCATTCTATTTCCTCAGACACTTGGGTATTGGATACTGGGTGTGGCTCACATATATGTAATGACATACATGGGCTAAGGAATAGAAGAAGACTCGTCAAGGGAGAGTCAAATTTGCGTGTTGGGAGTGGAGCAAAGGTTGCTGCACTTGCCATCGGAACGTATTTATTGAAACTCTTTACAGGACTTGTCTTAGAACTGGACAATTGCTTTTATGTTCCTTCGTTGATAAAGAACATCATTTAAATTTCTTGTTTAAATAGAAATGGGTACCATTTAACGTTTAGTAACAATTATTGTTACATAACTTTGAATGGTGTTCTTTATGGGACTGGAACTTTAAGCAATGGTATTTATACGTTGGACGTATCCAGTGACATTTTCAATATAGAAGAGATCAACAAGCATACTCGAAAAGATAATAAATTAGACTCCTACATGTGGCATTGTTATCTTGGCCATGTGAGCAAGAAACGCATGTCCGAATTACACCGATGTGGAATTCTGGAATCGTTTAAATTAGATTGATATGATACATGCGAATCATGCTTAAAACGCAAGATGACCAAGTTACCTTTTATTGGAAAAGGTGAACTAGTGGGTGAGTTGCTTGGTCTAATACATACTCATGTATGTGGACCTATGTCAACTCAAGCCTTAGGAGGTTATAGATACTTCATTACCTTCACCAATGATCACTCACGGTTTGGATATGTGTTCTTGATGAAACACAAGTCTGAAGCCTTTGAAAGGTTCAAGGAATTCATAAATGAAGTAGAAAAACAACTTGGCAAGAGTATTAAAATACTTCGATAGGATCGAGGTGGTGAATACTTGAGTCAAGTGTTTCTAGATTATCTGAGGAACAATGGTATATTGTCTCAATGGACTCCGCGTTATACACCAGAACTTCATGGTGTATCTGAGAGGCGAAACCGGACCTTGTTGGTCATGGTCAGGTCAATGATGAATCACGCAAATCTTCCCAATTCCTTTTGGGGCTATGCACTTTAGACAACTGTTTACTTGTTAAACAGAGTCCCGACCAAGGTAGTCTCTACTACTCCATATGAGATATGGGCTAGTAAGAAACCTCATTTATCTTACTTGAAGATATGGGGTTGTCCTGCTTATGTGAAGCGGACTGTGTCAGACAAATTGGATGCTATGTCTGATAAATGTCTATTTATTGGATACCCTAAGGAAAAGAGGGGTTACCAATTCTATCATCCCTTGGAACAAAAGGTGTTTGTTTCAAGGAATGTTGTGTTTCTAGAGAAAGAGTTTCTCTTGCAAGAAAACAGTGGGAGTGTCGTTGAACTTGAGGAGGTTTAAGAGACTCCAGTAGACATTGAAGAGATACCTGGTCAAGCACCTCGACCGATGACTCATAGTGATGAGACATCGGCTGAACCTATTATGACACCACATCTTAGTAGATCTGGTAGGACACGCAACATTCCTGAGAGATATGAATTTCTCGTAAGTGAATCGAATGACGTGTTACTCATTGACGATGAGGAGCCTACCAATTATGAAGAAGTTCAGAAAGGGACAAATGACTTGAAGCCTTGAAGTCGGAAATGGATTCCATGTATGAAAATCAAGTTTGGAACTTGGTTGATCCACCTGAAGGCATAATGCCTATAGGGTGCAAGTGGGTTTTCAAGAAGAAAACCGACATGGATGGTAATGTGATTATCTATAAGGCTAGATTGGTGGCGAAAGGATATCATTAAAAGCAAGGTGTTGATTATGACGAAACCTATTCACCTATTTCTATGCTTAAATCCATTCGGATGCTCCTGGCTATAGCGGCTCATTATGATTATGAGATATGGAATATGGATGTGAAAACAACTTTCCTTAATGGAAATCTACTCGAGGATGTAAATATGATACAGCTTGAGGGTTTCACATTGGTTGATAAAACCAAGGTATACAAATTGCAACGGTCCATATATGGACTGAAGCAAGCATCCAGGAACCTGAATATCCGTTTTGATGAGACAATAAAAAAGTTTGATTTCTCACAAAATCCAGACGAACCTTGTGTGTACTAGAAGGTTAGTGGGAGTGCAGTCATGTTCCTAGTATTGTATGTCGATGATATATTACTTATAGGAAACGATGTTTCTGTCTTACAGTCGGTTAAGATTTGGTTGTCCAAGACATTCTCCATGAAAGACCTGGGAGAAGCAACCTACATCCTCGGGATTAAGATCTATAGAGATAGATCGAAACGGTTGCTTGGTCTTTCGCAGTCTACATATATAGACCGAGTGCTAAAGAGGTTTAGCATGTGGGAATCCAAGAAAGGTTTCCTACCCATCATGCATAGGATACACATTTCAAAGTCTATGTGTCCGCGCACATAAGACAAGAGGATTTGCATGAATAAGATATCCTATGCATCCACAATAGGATCTATCACGTATGCTATGTTATATACGAGGCCTGACGTATCGTATGCTCTGAGTGTCATGAGTAGATACCAGTCTGATCCATGAATGGATCATTGGGTGGTTTATAAGACCATCCTTAAAGTACTTGAGAAGAACTAAGGATGCATTCCTAATATATGGAGAAGGGGATATGGTGATACGTGGGTATACAGATACCAACTTCCAGACAGACAAGGATGATTTCAAGTCTCAGTCTAGGTATGTATTCACCTAGAATGGAGGCGCAATAAGTTGGAAAGGTTCCAAGCTTGACACTATAGAGGATTCTGCCACTAAGGCAAAATACATTGCAGTTTTGGAAGCAACAAAGGAAGCGGTTTGGATTAAGAAGTTCATCTCTGAACTTGATGTGGTCTCATCAATGATCCAAAAATGTGCTTCTCTACTATCATTTGATCTGAGAGATCATTAGTGGGAGGGAAATACAAATCGAGAAGATTCTCACTAAAAGAAACTTAGTGGATCCTTTAACTAAGGCATTACCTCAAAGTAAGTTTGAGGGTCATGTTAGATCTTATGGTATTGGATACCGTAATGATTGGCATTAGGCCAAGTGGGAGTTTGTTAGTAATATATGAGAGATGTGCTAAGACAATCGCCTTATGTTTGAACCATTTATATCATAAATGAAGATTCACTATTTGAGTATACATGTTTTCATGTATTTGATTAGATCATAAACTCATTTACTGAATGTCCATGATACGATCCACAGCATGATAGAATTTGTGATTGGATCACAATTAGTGAGTATCTCTACATATGTAATTGTTATGTATCGGAATTATCCCTAGTCGATGAATTGATGGATTTAGACAGAGATCAGCACGAGGTATACTCCTTGGTGTATCCAAGCAGCTGATTCTCACTAGCTGGAGACATTGTGATGTCCGGAGTTAATCGTGGATGCTAGTTATGGTAACTAGTTCATTGGAGTGATCAGCTAGAAAACTTCATATGGCTCTCTGCATATATGGATATGTCAATGAAGTTCTTACTGCAGCTTAAGTGCGATGTTCCTTTGACTTGCGGTATTCAAGTCATCTTGGTCATGAAGACTTATGCTTTGACATCTTAAGCAAGCATCTCTGAGGAGATATGGACCCGGGATGATTGGGTATAAGTCGAAGTGATCGAAGGTGATTGAATAGCCTATAAAGGATTCACCACTCCTTGCGAGAAGATGTATACTCATGGTCTCTTATCGGATTGTTACTAAAGTCTTTGGCCAAAGCATTACATGTTTAGAGTAAGGTACTCTTGGATACATGTGCAGTAACTAGAATCCATAGGACGAGGAAATGATACTTGGGCTAGGTGTGACGTAGTCAACCTAGTGGGGACTGACACTATAGACCATGTCCTGAACCAAGTGGGTATAAGATGAGTGAAGGGAATGAGGTACGAATCATTATAGCTGCTGAATGGTTTCAGAAATAGTTCTGGATCAACCGTTGATCTTTTGGTTAATTGATGATCATGATGTACTACTAGGTGCCACTCATGATCGTTCTATAATTAATGGTTAATTATAGACGACTAACATAAACCAAGAACCTATTTGGTCACACGCACAATGAGCATAATCCGAAGGATTTAAAACGAGCTTGAGAATGAGATTCTCAGACCGAGAGAAACAAGGTTTGGTTGGACCAAACAAGGAACGAGCATGAAATCGTTTCAGTCACAATGGAAGCGTGGATATGCCATGTCTTATGAAGACATGATGGATGAATCAAATTGGTTTGGTTCTAATCCAATGGTGAATAATAAACCAAAGGGGTTTGGTTTGTTTTAAACGAATGAACCAAAGTTGGTTCGGTTCATTTTAACTTAAAATAGTCCAAAGGGGTTTGGTTTATTTTAACTTAAGTTAATGGAGTGGGTTAACGGGTTTTTGGTTATGAATCAATAACCTTTAGGAGAATTTGTTCTTTATAAAATAGGGCTTAAGGGTTTTGTGAAAGCCCAACCCTAATCTTGCCGCCCCCTCCCTCTCTTCTCCTTGTCTTGCCGGCGCCCAACCTCTTGTCGCCGCCCACCACCGCCCAAGTTTCTCCATCCGGCGTCCAACAACTGCCGTCCTCCCCACTTGCCGGCGTCTAGCTGCTGCCGGAGGAGCTCCGGTGATCTTCCTTGGCTCCGGCGACAAGGTGAGCATCTAGCTTTCCTTATTTTGCTGGTGCAGGTTCTCCACCAAAGCTGTCCTGTTTTCTGGACAGCTTGTTTCCTTCTTGTCGGTGCATCGTTTGGACAACGTTTGGAGCTCCGACAGCGGCTACCTTGCCGGGGATTCGATCTCCTGTAATCCTCATAGGTGGAGGACGAAAGATTCGTCAAACGGTTGACGAATACCTCTCCGGAGAAGCGAGTTTTGGGGACTCATTTTTGAATCCGAATTTTGATTCGGATTGTGATCTTCTCTCGATCACATCGCCTTCGACACGAGGCTAGTGACTCGTACAAAGACGGGCTCGTGGCTTTGTGAAGTCATCCCAACGATACTTGGCGTGATACGTATCGTGGTGATTCTAGCGAGAGTCACTCCGGTTGATGCCTTTCGCGCTATACGTGATACGTCAGGTATACCTAGAGTAATTTCTTTTATTGCAAAATTTGAATTTATGATTATGTCTACACATATTGTACTATGCATACGTGTGGTGTGTGTGTTGTAATAAATTAGATTTATTGCTTTTTATTTCTTCCGCTGCGCACATGTTTGCGAAACATGTTCGAACACACACTCGCCGCGGTGTTGGAAACCCAATAGCCTAGGCAATATATCACACACTACATCCCTTATCCCAACTATTGTTATTTCAATATCCAACTTCCAAATTAGGTTACAGTGGTATCATTAGCCACCCTCCAAAATAGTCAAATGAAGCTTTGAGTTTTATTGTTTAAGTGAAAAAACTCCACTCCATCCTTTTCCTTATCGATCCCATTTCCTCATTGAGTCCAGATTCTTTCTCCTCCTAACTTAGCTTACGCATGCTAAACATCTTATTGGGCTTATGGGCCCCGCTTCTCCCTTTTTAGAGGGAAGTTTAAAAGCAAAAAAAACCCTTGATAAGTTAATCTTCATGTGACGACTTCGACTTCTCTAGTTTCGACTCTTCCTCTTCCTCCTGGCGATTTCCATCGGCGATTGCTCTACACTCAAACTCCTAACCTCTAGGAGTTTACTTCCTTCCAACAAACGTCTCTCTCTAACCCCAAGTAAGTGCTCTCCTTTTCTTCCCACCTATGGATTCAGAAAACCCTAGACCAATCCCCTGGTACGAAGATACCATCACACTCATCACGGGTAACCACTATTTTCTTGATTCCAAAGACTTGTATATTGCTCCCAATGTAAACTGTCGTTTTACCTCTGACCCTTTTCGACCACATCACCCTCCTCCCGGCTACCATTGCTTCTTTTTTGACCAACTATTAAACGGTCTATGCCTATCGATGCCCCATATATTCTTTGAAATACTAGATTTCTATAAACTACTCGTCAATCAGTTGACTCCCAATGTCTTCCGACTATTGATAGGAACCGTGATAGTTTTTGAACACTTAGGACTTCCCCTATCCCCCTTGATGTTCCATAGCTTCTTCCAACTAAAATCTGCCAAGGAGGGTATTTTTTATTTTGCTATTCACTAGGATTGCCAATTTCTGGTTAATATACCTTCTTCCTATAAAGGCTGGCATGATTTGTATTTCTTTGCCCAACTTCCTGTGCCTCTTCCTCATTCCGAGCCTTGGAAGACATACCTCTCAGATTTGCCCCCCTTTCGGGACAGTAGGCTCAAATGTCCTTTTACAGAAGTCTATGAGGTGTTAAAGGAACACCACTATAATTCTGATCATCTACTAGAGGTCCACCTTCTAAGCCATTACGGGCTATCCCCTTTCCCCTTGGTCGATCCGGTCGTTATAGGTAGGATACTGCTCTTAATCTAATATATCACATCTGCTAATTCTTACTACTATTATCCATTATTTTGCATGCCTTGTATTATAGACGACCTGATGTAGAAGGCTAGAGACAACATAGAAAAAATTGCTACCGCTATGAAGAAGCCCTCAAAGAAACGGGCTAGGGGAAAATCCTCTATTCTCTCCTCCTCTCCCCGCAAGAAACTCTGTCGACGCAAGGGGAATGCTCCCAGCTCCTCCACTATTCCAGCATCCTCTTCCTTCCCTTCCTCTACTTCTCCTCCTCCCTTGAAACTCAACCGACATTGTTACCTTGTCATTTTCGAACCAACAGGGGAGGATATCCAACCTTCAATCCTTTCCCCACCTATCCACAAGGAGAATTCTCCTTCGCTATCCCTTCCTTCCTCTCATTCCCTCCCAGGGTGGGGAATAGACTCTTCTATACCTTCTCCTCCCCCACCTACCACTATAAAGTCATCTCCTTCTCATTCCCCTATTTCCAATTTTGATCCTTCTGCCCCACTTTACCTATAGAAGAACCTTCTCTTATTAAGAGAGATATTCTCCCCTTAAACCCTCCAACAATTGCTTTAGGATCTACACTTAGGATCCACAGTACAAAAGAAGTAAGAGTTTTTAACCAATCAGGCGTGCAGGGCCCTTGCGAATGCCTGCGCAAGCACTTATCAGAGGTATATTCTCACTCTTCTTGTACTTAAGATATCCTGGTACTCACCTTCATGATACATTTCCTTCTTCCTTAGGTAGTTGCGGATTATAACGAGACAACGCAACACCTAGTGGACTATCAATCTTCAATGGTTGTGCGCCAACATGCCTCCCAATCTCAGAAGAGGAAATTATCTCAACAATTGGCTGAGAGACAACAAAGTGAGGCTACCTTAGCTACTCGCTGTGAAGACTTGATGACCCAAGTGGTAGTGGCTAGGAGTGAAAAGGAAGAGCTCCTTAAAAAGAACAATAACCTTAACCACCAGCTGTTCCTATAGTATGACAAGATCCAACATGTCAACACACTAGCTGAGGAATTGATAGAACACAAAGTTCAACTTAAAGAGGCAGAGGCTAGGGCATCTCAATCTTTGGTCACCCTCTTACAGGCTCAAGCGATGAACAAAACTTTGGAGCTACTATCATGTCGAACACAAGTAGAAAACCTCTCTTCTAAAATCTATGCCTTTCCTGAAGTGTTGACAGAGATTATGGGACAGCTGCGGGCATGGCAAAAGGAGCAATTTGGAGTCGTGACCTTTTTGGGCCAGCATGCTATGACGGTCACCAAAGATAGAGATGCTTTTGCTGCTCAAGTGGCTAACCATGAATCCCAATGGAAGGAGCGGGAGGCATACCTACGACTAAGATGTGCCCAGAAAGGGGCACAAATGTTTGTTTTAAGTTTTGAAGGGTCTATTGCACAGAACGTCGCTCAGGGTCACCCTCCTTTGGGTACAAATATAAGTTATTTGGATGCAGAAGCCGCTATGGCAAAGTACCCAGAGGAACTCTTTGAACTATAACTTTTACTTTCTTTAAGAAATGTACTGCAGGATTTATAAATAGAAAGTGTTGACATTTAATAAAATAGCTTGCCTCTTTTCCCTCCTTCCATATTAGAATAGATACTTTCTCCTTGTTATGCCTAACCACCCCTGACCAAAAACCTTTCTGGTGCCAGTCGACTGCTACTTTATTTTACCCGAGGAGTCATTTGGACCAGTTTGGGGAATAAAATATTTCAGGTTATCCCGAGTCACTTCCCGAGTAGGAGAGACTTACCTCTGTTTAACTATTCTTCCCTGCAGTCAAATTGATTTCGAATAACTCTTACTTCCTTAATCAAAGGAGGATACGACCAGTCACCCTATGGTTAATGTTCTTACCTTTCCCAACACTAACCCTCCAATTACTTCGTTCAACCTTTCACCTCCCTCTCCTCTTCCCAAGGAGGGATATCGACTTTCCTTTACTTCTATAAATACCTACTATGAGTCCTTCTACTTTCAAACCACTTCCATGGCTTCTTCGTCACTCCCTATTAACATAAGTTCCGGCTTGGACTCCTTTGACTCAAGCCCCTTCGATTCGGGCTCCTCTGATAACTCGGCCACCCGTTCCACAACAACTATAGCATATCGGCCGCCACCTCCTCCCATCCGAGCGGCACCACATCTCCTAACACCAGGAGGTCCTTCCGGCCTCCCTTCCCGTCCTTTGGCAACCGAGTGTGGAACCCTCCTCCGGTATGGGTACAACTTGCAATGAATTCCATAGCACAAGCCGACACTCCTCTTCTTTCATCGGTTGAAGCTCCTCCTCCACCCTTGCCTGAAGTCCCCCCATTGCGACCGCAAGCTATGGGTCCTCTTAGAGTAGTTCTGCTATCTCATTCAGAAGAGGAGTCTTCCGTTGGCTCCTCTACTAGCGTCCGCTCTTTGTAAATAAAGTCTTCATTAATATAACTTTCAATCCCTGCATCTATAAAAAGGAAAGAATATTGAGTTCATCATAACATCTATAGTCACTTTAAACATTCTCCGTAGAATAACTTTGTTAATACTTGGCCCATTCTAAAGGGCTGACCATGCACAGCGAAATTGGGGAACATCGCGGGAAAACACCTGAACTGCAATTAGACTGAACCCGCCAAATATTCACTCATCGTGCAGGATATGAATGGCCATTTCATTATTAATGCATTCAACTACCCCCACTGTCGCCCTCATGTCTTTCCATCCCATCCACCTTTACTCCCTTCATTTTCAAAGAGGGTTAATTAATACCCCCTTTTCTTCTATAAAAGCCTCCGATATTGCCTCTTGCCTGCACACTTCTCCATTCTTCTACCTCCGACAGGGAAGACTCGTCAGAGTAGGGTAGCAACCTTCCTTCTCCTGATCAATGCACTGAAGACCAGCGACGCATACAAGAACTAGAGGCATTGGTCAAAGACTTATGGAGGCGTCTGTAGTCAGCCTCCACCCGCAACTACTCCCTCCGACAAGAATTGGTCGTGGCCTAACGAGCCTTATCAAAACACCGTAGGGCTCCGGTGTTACCTTCAGAGAGGGTCATCCGCGAAGCCCCTTAGTTTTTCTTAGGCTAAGATTCCTTTGTTTTACTTTGCCTCATGTAATCATTTTCTATAATAATAAAAAAAACCCTTATTCTGGCAATTTTGCATGTGCCTTTTCTCGTTGCACGTTGATTCTTCCAAAATGAATGAAATATCCCAGAACCGTATGTCAACACGGGAAGTCATCAATCTCTAGCCAACGCCCCCTTCGACTTGTTAGCACTAGTTCGTTATTCCAACCCTTCCTTGTTGATGCAGAGAGCATCACATCTTGGTTTCGATGTATGAACCATAGTTAAAGTTAGGACTTACTTGTATTCTAATATCAGTGTTAAGTGTGCAGACTTAACAGGAAGTCCTAGTAGGTTATGTTGACCGAATACTAGGCAGTTGACATGACAGATCAGGAGGACTGGACACCAGGCATGAAGTCCAGATGGGTCGTGTGGACTAGACATTTGGCATGAAGATCGGTTGGGTTAGGAGATCGGACAATCGACAAAAAGTCCAGCTAGGTCAAGCAGACCAGGCATCTGGTGGAAGACCTGGTGGGTCAGATCGGATGTCAAGAGTGGTAAGTCTAGTAGGTTGCCAGCAAGTAAGCCTTGAGTGGAGAGGTAAGGCCGAGTCCTCTGTAGATAGACAAAGCTAGGCGTCGATCCGACGGATAGTCCGCATGGGACTTAGAAGTTGAGATCGAGCAGTATTACTAATGCTATCCTATTTTGTATTATCTATTTGTGCTAATCTCGTTTTGCAGAGATTAGTAGACTGAATGGATTCCAGTTGACTGAAGTTCAGTCGACTCGGTTTAGCTCAGTCGACTGGATGCACACTTTGCAGGATTAGTGTCATGCCCCGAGAGTATACCGTGCCAAAAAGCAAACGGACGGCATCTCCCCTGTACGTGGCAACATATCGGGTTAATACAAGGCTCGTAGGCCCACAACAACAATATGATATACACAGATATCAACATATCAAACGCACTAAACACAGCGGAAACAATACAAACAGATCAACAAGATACAAAGACCAACTGTGCACTCCGGAGTGACTTGACACGACAAGAATCATAACAGAAAATCGAATCAAAGACCAAATACATACAATATGTCCGTATATCACAGATACGGAAACAATACAGCTAAAAACCCAAACCAACAATCCGTAATGATACAACAACACGGAAAAACATATCCATTCGTCCGGTGTGAGATGGGATTAGCTGGCGGAGCTTCAAACGTCCAAGGAATCTTCTACCTCTTATCTGGGCGACAGGAAGCCCAGGGTCCCGGGGTGGTGAGTATAAACTCAGGGGTAATATATAGAAAGTCCATGAACAACATATAAGGATAGATCTACAAATATATATGTGAAGATCTACAGGTATACAGCATGAGTCCAATAGACATACAGTCATATCCAAATCTAATAACAAGTAACTACAGTAAAATCATACTCAAGGTATATACTAACTGATCAACTTAACATAAAGTAATGTACCAACGTACCTGACGGTCTGCAACACCATAAGCTATATCATCCTGACAGATATACAATAACATAACCCATATAATATACCAGGTCAATCCCATACCTGACCAATACTCCAACATATGAATAGTATATGATCACCTGTACTAACTACCAGGTCCGTACCACACAATGATATGATGCTAATCAAATGCATATAACTGTCTGAATCAACGCATGTATCATGCTCAACATATAGCAGTAAATAAAATACAAATGACATGCATCATGATGAACAAACATGTGCAATAATCATAGCTCAATCAAATGCAACATCTCACAGGCATATGTAAAACATATATCAAATACATGCATACATATATATATCTGCAATGCATATGCATGGTCATGCCTGCGCACCCCACTCGCTACCACGACCCCAGTGTGGCCTAGGTGGCAGGACATGACAACTATCCCGACTCCAGCCGCCACCACTCTCGAGTGAGTGAAGGTTGGGTAGTATGAAGCGATGCTAGCCCGCCATAGAGCTATATGCTACCCACACGGGGGTCCCTACTGCTAGCTGCTCCGTCCCTACCCATGAGTAGATGAGCACCGCACCCAGGACAACTGCACATCACACGACCACTGTCTATAGTGGGTGAGTGCGCTAACTACCACTCCGCACAGTGGCCAAGTGCGCATCTCCAGCTACCACCATCCATAGTGGCCGAGAACGGCACACACAACAATGCTCTACCCTCAACCCTGCAACCACTACCCGGTGGCCGAGTGGATCGGGATGGTGGACGACTCGTCTCAACCACAAAGGCGGACCCGACGTCAGCATGCATGAAATGTAATGATGTATAGCTCACACACAAATCCTCGCAACACTCCCTAACTCACAGGGAGACCTAGTCAACCAAAAGTCAACCATGCAAGGACGACAAATCCGTAATCACAACCTATTTACCTATGTATAGATAAATAGATCCGTCAAACTAACACACTGATATGTATACGATACAACGACCGACCTCATAATTTGGACTCATCACCTAACCTAGTGATGCAACCCAGTAACCCAATCTGAGGTCATAAAAATAACCCTAACCACATGTACTTACTAAACATCTATCAGCTAACACATAATAGGGTTTATAGTAATTATCCGTGCTAGATAATCAATGAAGTAACAGAGTATATATCTCAAAGGTCAAGGCAGTACAAGCATATGATTAAATATGAGTGGATCTAAGGTAAACAGGTATATACATATATCCAAGATCATGCACTGGAATTTATCAAAACTATCGGACCAGGTAGATATTACCCACCTGATACGAAGCTCGAATAATCCTCACGGCCGCGGACCTGCTTCGTATCCCAAACCTGCATATAATAGCAACAATGATTAAATACAAGTATCCAACAAACGTAGGAACTAAACACTACGTCGTTCCTATATTCACATTCTTTTCCCCGAATATGTGTTAACAACTCCAACTATCCCTAGATCAATTTAAGATAAATAGATCCCAACAATACTCACAACAAATCCAAGCTAACCTTAATCTCCAAATCTCCGCATCAAATCAATTCACACACACACGCTCGTTCACTGCCATGGTAGCTCCCTCATCTACAGCATCCATTACTCCACCATCTAACTGGGCAAAATAACCTCCATGCACACCACTCTTGATCGATTGTTCAACATCACCGATTGATTTGCTTATCTATTGCCATGCTAAGGTGAAACACAACAACCTATCAGATCGATCTGAATGATCGATTGTAACCACAACCACTAGGCGAAACAAACCAACAATTCATCAAAACCCCTCGGTAGATCATATATCTACACCCAATCAACATTACCACTCAACTCACAGATTAACTTCCAAATCACAGTTACGATTCATAACCCGTAGCTAATCCATTCACACACCAAATCATCAATCCTCCACATCAATTCATTACACACTTCATAAATTAGTTCTAACACCAGCGGTATAGCTATGAAGGTAACACACATCTCGATCACAGTGATCTGGATCAACACCTCCTTATCAAACGCATCGACAACAGAATACAAATCACACATCAACTAGTATCACCGAGCATCATCCAACCCAAATACTCATCGGCAAACAAGAATTTTACAAGAACTACTCAAATCCAACAATCACAGCATAATAAAACTCAATCAATGGATACAACAAATATATAAACTGGGTTAGGTCCAATTTACTGAGTCCAACCTTCACCGTCGAAAATTTTCTCAATTCCCGCCACGACCCAACCATCTCCGATCAACGCCATCCACATATCCCAGCTAAAAACAACCCAACAAATCCAGATCTCACTCGAAAGTAAGATGACACACGACAACGGCGCCGCCGTCCGTCGAGCGAAAGCGCCGACACCCCCCTTCGGCGACGCACCTATTGACCTCCGACGAGCTCGGCTACTAGGCGTCAGCGACTCTCCGGACGGCGCTCTAGAATCAGCGGCAGCGACTCGCGGAGAGCGACGGAACGAGGCGAAGACGAAGGTGGATCGCGATGAAAATGGGACGATCAACGTTCGGCCAGCTTTTAAATGTCGTTCAATTGATCCGGTTAACCCAGCCCAGCCCAAATCCGGTTCAAGCCTGATTTCAGCCCAAGCCCGATTTATTAATTTCAAATCCGGTTCAAGCCCAATTTGGCCCAAGCCCGATTTGGCCCGAGCCTAGTTTATTAATTTCAACCCAAGCCCAATTGGGGATCAAGCCCACTAATTAAACTCAATTAATCCCCTAATTATTCCCAATTAATTAAAGGGTTTAATCCACATATAAAATTTTTTTTTATCGTATTTTACATTCTCCCCCACTTATAAAAATTTTGTCCCCAAATTTCCGACTCATGTACGAGTACGAGATGCCACCACAATCATCTCAAGTATCCGGAGCGAAGTCACACCTCAAGTGACTAAGTGAAGTACTGAGCTCGAATATTATATTTCAGCTCTTATACGCTCTCAGCCAACCTATTAAGAGGTCAATAACTGTACCAGAGTGGAGCTCTATACCCGTAACCGATGGGAAACTTTGCCAGAATCGTAAGGTGAATCATGAATCACTATCAGAAATGATACTCAAGGATACTCCATGGATATCATTCCGTCAAACGATCCAACGAAATCCATCTTACGGCTCGGAAGAAAATGAGCGGACCTAGCTAATCGATCATCGACTACCCAAATCCTATCAAGTCCTTTCCGAATTCTAGTTAATCTCCCAACACAGTCTAACGCACTAGGCTCCCACTTCATCACGGTACGTAACCCTACCGATCACAATATTCCACCTTTGCTTGTTGGCATACCCAACATCAAACTACGAAATCAACCGTGTTCTACCTGACGTTCCACCATAAAGGACGTCTCAAACTCGCTATTTTCGGATATACTCCGAATAAATCATCACTCTCGAATGAAGAGTCTCCTGAAACAACTCTTCCTAAAACGAATGCAACTCTGGAAACCACTATCCTTCTCAGAGAAGGAGAATTATTCTAACAAGAGAAATTAATCTAGTGTCCAAAATTCACTCTGTCACACAGAACTGAAAGTACCTGTAAGACTACAATGACTAATCTCGCTAGTTTCTCAACTAGCGTACACATAATATACGTCTCATTCAACTGCATCGGGATCGCTTCTAATCCCTGAAATGATGCCTCTGTGTACAATACCCTTCCATCCATATCGGACGGATTAACTAACACTGACACAAAAGTCAGCCACCTTCTAGGCCCTGTAACCTAACCTCACAAACTTCCGACCAGGTGATTTCCATCACCTTCTTGGTCCAACAAATCAGCGATATAAAATCGCTAGAACATTCTATCCTCATCTATGGTAAATATCAAATCAATCTAGGGAACCATAACTTCCCTTAAGATCGTGAATATATCCATAACTATATCATCCACAGATGTGATGACAATCAATCTCAAATACTCCAAGAGTACTTGATTCCTCCAATCCATGAACGACTAAATCGTCGATAGGTCTAACAACATTATCAACATCTCCTAAAATTCATACCAAGTATGAAATGTCGTCCTCTACACACCTGCATCCTTTTACTCTAAGCTACAGATAGCTCAATCATCCCACCGACAATGATAATTGTATGACACTAGATCACTACAATATCAAACCTCCAATCGTAGACCAACCCTAGGATATACACAGGTGTCATTTAGCTTATCTAAACAAATCCTCTATCCACCATGAAGGATACTCATTCACAGCAACTACTGCATTCCATCATCGATAATCGATGCATAACCTCAAAGGTTCGTCTCCCTTCTAACAAAGAGTTACAAGTCTTCTCAAGAAGAAACACTGAGGCAGATAAATCTCCCATAGTGTTTAGCAACACTGATACTCATAAAATCATCTCCCGGTATGAGGTCCCAATTATCAGGACTATTCTCGAAATCACCCTCCAATTGCATATTCCACTTGCCCATGCAGTGGCAAGCTCGAGAGTCTATCCAAAACTATATCCGAATACTCTCGAATTATACGTACATCCGAGAGTCCTAATATACCAATGCTCCAACAATCCAACTATCCGTAAGGATATGTCTATAGTGGAGGTATGTCTAGCAAAGGCTAAGGGTATCCCTTGACTTCTTGGTTGTCGATCAACATCTCACCTAACGGTAGAGAAAAATCACCAACCCACAAGTCGATAGGAACCCTTCGAACCCTATCAAGAATCTTCTAGACAAAGATACCTGTAAACTACCAGTATCTCTCGATATATCCGCAAATAGGATAACCTAAAGTAATACCCCGAAGGACCGATCCTTCGGTCTTCTATACTTTTTCTCGAGTAATCATGTAAACTTGTCCAACATCTGTTCTGGACGGCTGAGCTCATGTAGATGCAAAGAATATTATGGAGGAACTGAAATTAACTGCTGGAACTGAGGTACAAACTGAAACAACTGCAATGGAGATGGTAAATACTGTTGTACTGGCAAGGGTATACATCATTTGTATATCAAGAATCATCAACAACATTGCATGTTCCGTATCTGTGAAAGGTATAGCTGCAACTGGAGATTAATGTGTTGATACGACCTTCATCGTAAATTCCCTCCTCTGTATAAAGAATAACCATATGCGGAAAATACTTGATTGTAGTAAATGCGGAAAGGTACTTGTTGTCGAAGTGCAGGTCTTCGAGATGTCTTGGTGATCTTCGAGTAACTTGCTTCTCTCGGTTGAAAGTATCAAAGAGCTCCAACTATATCTGAGGTAGTAGATCACTGCTGATGTGATAATCCATTCTTCTGTCATGATCTCGGCTTTCGAGGTTGCGGATCATCCGCTCGAAAGCATCATCCATAGTCTTCAACTGAGTCTTCAAAATACATACTCTCCTCGTAGATACCGGCTGCTTATAGTAGAAACAGATACAATGGTCCATCGGATAATCTGACTCTGTGTCTCGTCGTAACCCGCACTGCACACACATAATCTCCTTTCGGAGTCTTTCCTCTGAGTTCGCTGATAAACATGAGAAACTGCTGACGATCTACAGTCGGTCTTCTATGATCGAGAAACTCTCCAATAGTCGCTCGTGACTTACGACTTTAATCTTGCTCCTTTTATCCAACATTTGGAGATTTCGAATTCCAATAATTTGACTCGCAATATCTGCTTATCAAATCTCCAACTCTTTAAAACACTTACTACAGAGTCATCTCTATACACATGACTCGGTCTATACACTTCCGGTAGGATCTGGTAGGAGATCCAAACATCATGATCAAGATGTCAACCGATAACCCGTGGGTGGTCAAAACCAACCCAATCACATTCTTGGGCTATTACATAGTCGTAACCTTCGCAAGTCTAACGACTCTGCAAGGTACCTTCGTAATCAAACGATCACCCTACTCGATGCCCAAGAATTCCCTGACAATGAGTCAAAGAAGATGACGGGGGAAAATACTATCTCACAACATCACTGCACTGTGACCAAGTGATACATTATTTCCCGAAGGTTATTTCCTATCTCTTCCACCAAGTACCAGCTAAAATCCGGATAATGGTATTCAACTAACACTACTATCTTCGTATAACCCGAGTCAAGTACTCCAAAAGTACTCCCAATGCTATACAACCTAGAATAACCAACTCAGGGATCAACATTCCTATGAATATCATCCCCTAATTTTCTACTATCTGCATCAACAATAGTATACTCACTTAGTCCAATACCTCACAGATAACAATCTGGTGAGTATAATTAGTGAAAATCCCTAGGACTGTAATCTTTGATCTCCACAAGAGATGTGACTACCTAATCTCTGCTCAGGCTTTATCGATCGACTCTCAAAGGTAATTACCTTTTCGATAGCAGGTACATGTCTAATAACCTCAACATATCGTTCCCGTGGTCATCACAAACCACGGTTACGAATACTGATTAACATACTACAAGTCATGCACTATTATAAGCAACTAAATGCATAGCCAACAGAAGGATATGTAATAACAGTTAACATACCTTAATCCTTGTAGCTCGGAGATGTCCGCCACAGCCATATCCCAGAACTCACAAAACCAAAACCGAGTAAAGAAAAACTCGATGTCCGAACGAAATAAATCCGAAAATGGACTTCGCAACCTAGGGCTCTTGTACCAATAAAATTGTCACGCCCCGAGAGTATACCGTACCGAAAAGCAAACGGACGACATCTCCCCTGTACGTGGCAAAATATCGGGTTAATACAAGGCCCGTAGGCCCACAACAACAATATGATATACACAGATATCAACATATCAAACACACTAAACACAGCGGAAACAATACAAACAGATCAACAAGATACAAAGACCAACTGTGCACTCCGGAGTGACTTGACACGACAAGAATCATAACAGAAAATCGAATCAAAGACCAAATACATACAATATGTCCGTATATCACAGATACGGAAACAATACAGCTAAAAACCCAAACCAACAATCCGTAAGGATACAACAACACGGAAAAACATATCCATTCATCCGGTGTGAGATGGGATCAGCTGGCAGAGCTCCAAATGTCCAAGGAATCTTCTACCTATTATCTGGGCGACAGGAAGCCCAGCGTCCCGGGGTGGTGAGTATAAACTCAGGGGTAATATATAGAAAGTGCATGAACAACATATAAGGATAGATCTACAAATATACATGTGAAGATCTATAGGTATACAACATGAGTCCAATAGACATAAAGTCATATCCAATTCTAATAACAAGTAACTACAGTAAAATCATACTCAAGGTATATACTAACTGATCAACTGAACATAAAGTAATGTACCAACGTACCTGACGGTCTGCAACACCATAAGCTATATCATCCTGACAGATATACAATAACATAACCCATATAATATACCAGGTCAATCTCATACCTGACCAATACTCCAACATATGAACAGTATATGATCACCTGTACTAACAACCAGGTCCGTACCACACAATGACATGATGCTAATCAAATGCATATAACTGTCTGAATCAACGCATGTATCATGCTCAACACATAACAGTAAATAAAATGAAAATGACATGTATCATGATGAACAAACATGTGAAACAATCATAGCTCAATCAAATGCAACATCTCACAGGCATATGTAAAACATATATCAAATACATGCATACATATATATATCTGCAATGCATATGCATGGTCATGCCTGCGCACCCCACTCGCTACCACGACCCCAGTGTGGCCTAGGTGGCAGGACATGACAACTATCCCGACACCAGCCGCCACCACTCTCGAGTGACCGAGTTGGGTAGTATGAAACAGTAGCTAGCCCGCCATAGAGCTATATGCTACCCACACGGGGGTCCCTGCTGCTAGCTGCTCCGTCCCTACCCATGAGTAGATGAGCACCGCACCCAGGACAACTGCACATCACACGACCACTGTCTATAGTGGGTGAGTGCGCTAACTACCACTCCGCACAGTGGCCAAGTGCGCATCTCCAGCTACCACCATCCATAGTGGCCGAGAATGGCACGCACAACAATGCTCTGCCCTCAACCCTGCAACCACTACCCCGAGTGGCCGGGGAGGCAGGATGACTGACGACTCGTCTCAACCACAAGGCAGACCCAGTCGTCAGCATGCATGAAATGTAATGATGTATAGCTCACACACAAATCCTCGCAACACTCCCTAACTCATGGGGAGACCTAGTCAACCAAAAGTCAACCATGCAAGGACGACAAATCCGTAATCACAACCTATTTACCTATGTACAGATAAATAGATCCGTCAAACTAACACACTGATATGTATACGATACAACGATCGACCTCATAATTTGGACTCATCACCTAACCTAGTGATGCAACCCAGTAACCCAATCTGAGGTCATAAAAATAACCCTAACCACATGTACTTACTCAACATCTATCAGCTAACACATAATAGGGTTTATAGTTCCTATCCGTGCTAGATAATCATGGAAGTAACAGAGTATATATCTCAAAGGTCAAGGCAGTACAAGCATATGATTAAATATGAGTGGATCTAAGGTAAACAGGTATATACATATATCCAAGATCATGCACTGGAATTGATCAAAACTACCAGACCAGGTAGATATTACCCACGATCTGGCTCGAATAATCCTCCGCATGAGACCGTATCCCAAACCTGCATATAATAGCAACAATGATTAAATACAAGTATCCAACAAACGTAGGAACTAAACACTACGTCGTTCCTATATTCACATTCTTTTCCCCGAATATGTGTTAACAACTCCAACTATCCCTAGATCAATTTAAGATAAATAGATCCCAACAATACTCTCAACAAATCCAAGCTAACCTTAATCTCCAAATCTCCACATCAAATCAATTCACACACACACGCTCGTTCACTGCCATGGTAGCTCCCTCATCTACAGCATCCATTACTCCACCACCTAACTGGGCGGAATAACCTCCATGCACACCACTCTTGATCGATTGTTCAACATCACCGATTGATTTGCTTATCTATTTCCATGCTAAGGTGAAACACAACAACCTATCAGATCGATCTGAATGATCGATTGTAACCACAACCACTAGGCGAAACAAACCAACAATTCATCGAAACCCCTCGGCAGATCATATATCTACAGCCAATCAACATTACCACTCAACTCACAGATTAACTTCCAAATCACAGTTATGATTCATAACCCGTAGCTAATCCATTCACACACCAAATCATCAATCCTCCACATCAATTCATTACACACTTCATAAATTAGTTCTAACACCAGCGGTATAGCTATGAAGGTAACACACATCTCGATCACAGTGATCTGGATCAACACCTCCTTATCAAACGCATCGACAACAGAATACAAATCACACATCAACTAGTATCACCGAGCATCATCCAACCCAAATACTCATCGGCAAACTCCAATTTTACAAGAACTACTCAAATCCAACAATCACAGCATAATAAAACTCAATCAATGGATACAACAAATATATAAACTGGGTTAGGTCCAACTTACTGAGTCCAACCTTCACCGGCGGCGAAATTTTCTCAATTCCAGCTGCTCGCCGACCCAACCAACTCCAATCACTGCCATCCACAGATCCCAGCTAAAAACAACCCAATAAATCCAGATCTCACTCGAAAGGAAGACGACACACGATCGTCCGTCGAGCGAAGAAAACGCCGACACCCACCTTCGGCGACGCACCTATTGACCTCCGACCAGAGCTCAGCTACTAGGCGGCGCTGTCGAGCGACTCTCCCCGGACGCCGACGCTCTGGAATCCGGCGACGCGACTCCGCGGAGCGACGGAACGAGGCAAAGACGAAGGTGGATCGCGATGAAAATGGGACGATCAACGTTCGACCGGCTTTTAAATGTCGTTCAATTGATCCGGTTAACCCAGCCCAGCCCAAATCCGGTTCAAGCTCGATTTCAGCCCAAGCCCAGTTTCAGCCCAATTTCAAATCCGGTTCAAGCCCGATTTCAGCCCAAGCCCAGTTTCAGCCCAGGCCTAGTTTCAGCCCAATTTCAACCCAAGCCCAATTGGGGATCAAGCCCACTAATTAAACTCAATTAATCCCCTAATTATTCCCAATTAATTAAAGGGTTTAATCCACATATAAATTTTTTTTTTCTCGTATTTTACAATTAGATGGTGATCGATCGAAGATCTGTCATCGCAGATGGAAAGAGTTTCAGTCAACTAGAGGAGGTTCAGTCGAATGGAGAGCCAAACATTCCGATGCGGAGCCAGGTGATCTGGAGTCGACTGGTGAGGTTTCAGTCGACTGGAAGATCAGAAGTTCCATATCGATGGGCTAATATGTAGTCGACTGGAAAGCATTCCAGTCGACTAGAAAAGCTTTATAAAACAAGTGCTTGACTAGCTCCGACAAGACCACTACCACTATGTCGAAGTGCTCCTAAAATTCATTCTCGTCCACTAGAGCTTCAACTCATCGCAAAGACTCACATCTGACACTCCATGTCTACCTCCATATTTTAATTAGTGTCGGTATAACATAGCTCTAATTTTTGGTTGTATTTATTTTCGCTTTGTGTACTCAATTTCAAAAGAGAAGGTAGAGTGTTACCTTTCTCTAATTATTTGTAAAAAGTGAACCCCTCTGAAGTTGAGAGTTCTCGAGTCGGAGGGTATATAGTGATTGCCCATCGAGATAGCTCTCGGAAGAGCTATGAGCCTTGGAGTAGCAATCCAGTTAGGGTTGTGAACCAAGTAAAAGAAGCTGTCTCTATTTCATTTCATTTTCACTGCATACTCTTTAAATATTTCAAAATAAGATTTAAATTATTAAAATAAAATTTTGTTGGTGCAATCGGCCCGAACTCGAGTTTGACTCGAACTATATTTTGATGTTAGACAAAACGCATAACATGGGATTGTCATGGGAAGTCTGACATAGGGATGGTCACGTAAATCCAAGTGTGTAGCCTTGGTGGTGAAAAGTCCAAGCATGGGGATTGGTGTTGGGAAAATCCAGGCATAGGGCTTGGTGTGGAAAGTCCAACATGGGTTGGCCACGTAAGTCCAAGTGTGTAGCCTTGGCAGTGAAAAGTCCAAGCATGGGTCTTGGTGTTGGGAAAATCCAGGCATAGGGCTTGGTGTGGAAAGTCCAATATGGGTTGGCCAAGTAAGTCCAAGTGTGTAGCCTTGGCGGTGAAAGTCCAAGCATGGGGCTTGGCATGGAAAATCCAAGCATGAGGCTTGGTGTGGGAAGTCTTGAGGACTTGGCAAGTTCACTAGGCTCGGGGTCCTTGAGTCGGTGAAGGATGGCATTGCGAAGCCGTGCGCTTGGTGCATCCGAGGGACCCCTGGATGGGGAGCGAATGGAGTAAGGCCCAAGGGAAGCATACTTCGAGGGCAAGAGACGTGAAGGATGACATTGCGAAGCCGTGGCTTGGTGCATCTGAGGGACATAGGCCGAGGGGAGAGAGCTTCGGTGGGGAACTCCATGAGAGGATAAGGTGGACTTGGCCAAGTGGCAAAGACTGAGTGTCGGAGACTCAAACATGATGTTTGAGGGTTTACCCGACGGTCGGATGCTCAAACAACTTGGTGTTTGAGGTTTTTACCCGACAATAGTCGACTGGCATAGGTGGTGATTCGACTGATCCAAGTCGACTAGGGTTCGACTGTTGTTAGACTGCATTCTTAGCCTAGTAGTCGACTGCCGAGGGATGACAGTCGATTGATGTCGACAGTAGTCAACTGCCAAGGGATGTCAGTCGACTGATGAAAGTGTTGTAGGCACAGAATGCTCCGTAGCTAACTGGGTAGTCGGCTACGAGGTCAGTAGTCGACTGATGGTTATCATCAATCGATTGATAGAGGATCCGTTGGAATTTGTCCAGTGTGGATCAAGCCGTTGTGAGACAACGACTACAGGAGCAGTCGACTGAGACCTTTTGACAGTCGACTGCTAGGCACAAAATCAGCTCGATGCAGGTTATAAATGGAGCTCGAGATGGAGGACTTTGCCAAGACTTTATGGGTGATTTTGGAGGGGAATTGCTACTGCATTCCAGACCTTCAAAGCCAATCCAAAGCAAGAAAGAAGCAAGTGATTCAAAGCGATTTGTGTAAAGTGTTCTTTACTTGTATTTCGTATTGTATTTGTATTCTTGCTTGTACTTTAGTATTACTGTTGTAATAGCTTGTACGAGGTTTCTCCACCTCCGATGTGTTGTCGAGAAGGAGTTTAGTTAGTGTCATGTGCATAACTAGAGCTCATTGAGCTCGCCCTGTGGAGTAGGAACTATTCGATTCCGAACCACGTATATTGTGTGTATTTGTGTATGCTTGTGTTTTTGTTATTATTTCTATTTGTATATTTCCGCTGCTCTAACGACAATCGTAGACAAGCGACACGTGACGAATGATCGAATTCCACCGTACGACGATTGAGGGCTATTCACCCCCTCTAGATGGCCACCGACGTTCCATCAAATTATACCTTTCGAGATTCACCCCATCTCTCGGAGCATCTCGATCCTACAATTGGTATTAGAGCAGTGACGCTACGAATTTGTTGAAACCACCATCGAGAGATTTAGAATATTTTTTATTCATTTTCTTGCTTTAGAATAATTTGTATTAATTTTCTTGCTTTAGAATAATTTTTATTAATTTTATTGATTTAGAAAATATTTTTATTAATTTTTTGCATTTACAAAATATTTTATTTAATATTCTGCATTTAGAAAATATTTTATTTAATATTATGCATTAAGAAAATATTTTATTAAATATTATGTATTTAGAAAATATTTCATTAATTTTTTTCATTTAGAAAATATTTTATTTAATATTCTATGTTTAGAAAATATTTTATTTAATATTTTACATTTAGAAAATATTTTATTTAATATTCTGCATTTAGAAATATTTTATTTAATATTCTGCATTTAGAAAATATTTTATTTAATATTCTGAATTTAGAAAATATTTTATTTAATATTCTTTATTTAAAAAAATATTTTATTTTATATCCTGTATTTAGAAAATATTTTATTTAATATTTTACATTTAGAAAATATTTCATTAATTTTTTGCATTTAGAAAATATTTTATTCAATATTCTACATTTAGAAAATATTTCATTAATTTTCTGCATTTAGAAAGTATTCTATTTAATTTTCTACATTTAGAACAATTTTATTTAATTTTGTCAATTAAAATATTTTTTATTAATTATTGCATTTAGAATTATTTTTTTTATAACTCTAGGAATAATTCTAAATTTTAATTAAATAAAATAAAATTTAATAATGTCACACTTAAAAGGGTATAGCATTATTCACCCTCCTCTCTTCAATGAAGTGGACTTTTCCTATTGGAAAAGGTGAATGGAATGCTACCTGAAAACCAACCTAGAGGTCTGATTTTGGATTAGGAAAGATTTTGTCTTGCCGGTAGACAACTCGGGTGAGTTGTTAGAACTGGAAAAATGGACCGCGGACGTTAGGAAACGGGCTCAAGTCAATTACAAGGCGCTTAACACCTTGCAATGTGTACTTACCAAAGAAGAGCTCAGTAGGGTGGGTCCATTCGAAAACTCTAAGGAATTATGGGACAAATTAATCGAATTACATGAAGGTACAAATGTCACTAGGATAGCTAAATGGGACATGTTACTTAATAAACTATTTAATTGTAAAATGAACAAAAATGAAAATGCTAGTCAACTTCACACGAGAATAAAAGATATTTTAAATGGTTTACATTTAATCGGACACCAAATAGAAAATAAGGATGTAATTGTTAGTGCAGTAGGCACCTGAATCGAACTTGAGTTTTGATTATAGCAAATGCACAAAGTTAAGTTTACTTTGTTATCTCACAAGCTAAATCAAGTGTGTAGAATTGCTAAACTAAAGCTGAAGGTCGGTGACACCCGGAGGTTAGCCACGGTGGTCGGGCAACACCAGGAGGACTTCGGAGGGAGCTGAAGAACTCAGGTGAAGACTGGAAGCGAAGCTTCAAAGGTAAAGGTTAAGGTAAGCTCGTGTGAGTGAGTGTAAGTAAGGTCATGTCCTCCGTACGGGGACGTTCTTAGGCGACGATCCGACCAAGACTTCCCATGGAAGGTCTAAGTCGAGATCGGATGGTAAATGACCATCGAGCTTACTTATATTAACTGCATTTCAAGCTAACTCTTCATTGCAGCTGGAAACCCTGCCATCAGTCGACTGATGGCTTGTATAAGTCGACTGATTCCTTCAGCAGTCGACTGATAGGGTTGATCAGTCGACTGCTGGTCAAGGATCAACCTTGAGGAGAGTCAAAACTTATCACCATTTCTCAAGGGCTAGGTAGCATCACCTCATGAAACCTCATCTCAACGATTAGGGTTTCACAAGGCTATAAAAGTAGGGGTTCTCCACCCCATTTCCATCATTCTAGTTGCTCTCAATTGCCTCTGTAACACCGCTCTTCTTCAACGACCACTTTATAATGAAGCATTATCGAAACGACAACAACCTGTGCTCAATCTTCCATTCTTTAAGTTGTCGGTAAAATAACTTACTTAAAGTTTATTTCAAAATCTGTAATCTTCTTTATTTTCTGAGCTTTAATCGCAACGAGAAGAGGGGGAGTGTCCCTCTATCTCTACTTCTTGATTTTTCTTGTACTCGCTTACTCCTACCTCTAACGAGGAGTGTTTTGAGTGTTTTACCCTCCGTACGCAGTCTAGGACCGTTAGGGCCTTGGATTAGTGGCCGAAGGCTGTGAACCAAGTAAAAACAAAATTGTATTTACTTACTTTCCACTGTGCACTCGTGTTTTATCTTTACGAATTCGAAAAGTTTTCTCTTGCGCTATTCACCCCCTCTAGCGCTCAATTCGATCCAATAGTAATTAGGTATACACTTAAGGCATTCCCGAGGAACACCTTATGGACATCCATTGTCGATGCCTATAAGGTTTCCAGGGATCTTTCCACAATTAGACTAGACGAATTATTTTGTGAACTTGAACTACACGAACAAGCTAACTCGGGTCAAATCGAAAATTGTATTGCTTTAGTGGCAGGTTCGACCAAAAAGGAAAGAAAAGTGAGAAGTGAGTCCGAAGATGAGATGGAGTCGGACCCAAAAAGAGAAGAAGAAATCGTAAACATGGTCCAGAAGATGGTCACCTAGAGAAAAAGGTTTACAAAGAAGGATGCCAAGAAAGTTGTTGATAACAAGCTGAGACCCTGATCGGAAGTGACATACTACGAGTGCAACGAAAAAGGATATTACAAGTTGGAGTGTGCGAATCTAAAAAAGGAAGAAAAATCAAAAAAGGAAAAGAAGAAGAAAGCACTTAAGGCAACTTGGGATGAATCGTCCTCGGAAGAGTTGGATGCATAAGAGACGAAGAGAAGCTTCAAGGCATTCATGGCCGAATCGAGCTCCGGAGCCGAATCAAATTCCGAGTACGAGTTCGATTCCGAGTATGAGAGAAGCCACGGATCCGCATCCATTTTCGAAGGACTAGACGATGTAACTTCTCCCGTAGAAGAAAAGTTGTACAATATAATTGCATGCCTAGGTAGGATGTTAGCTAAGTTCGAGAATCGAGTCGACTCGCTACTTAAGGAAGTCTAAGTACTTAAGGAGCAAGTTAACTCAAAGACTTCGACTTGCCAAACTAAGAATAAAGACTCAACTCAAGTTGTGAAGCTTGAGGAAGAGAACTCGGTCCTGAAAAGGCAAGTAGAAGATCTAATCGGATCATTGGAAAGGTTCACTTCGGGTTCCAAGTATCTCAACATGATGCTTGGATCCCAGCGAGTCATGTACAACAAGTTTGGACTCGGACACAAAGCTAAATCCTCCTATAAATCATACATGTCATTACTTAGCCGAAACGCAAAGAATCGAGTCCAAGCATGGGTTCCTAAGTCTAGCTTAGTCAACCAAGTTAGACCAAATCAATTTTCGGTTCCCAAGAGTCAAGTTCACTTAGTGAACAAAACTCAACCAAGCTATCACTTAGGGGGAGCTGTCACTTTGCTTGTTTCCTTGTTTAGTTAAACTCTTGCATGCTTTAGTTTACTTTACTTGCTTAATTTAGAATGGACTAGATAGGAAACAAAGTAGTTTAAACTTGAATAACCTAGTACTAAGATGAAGTGAACTGATAGAAATTTAGGAAAGCTCTTTGAAGTGCATGTCTAGGAAGTGGTCGTTGCTCCGATATCCAAGAAGGCCATGTGCCTCGCCACGACCTGGTGCACTAAGTCGAGTGGAACTGACCGAAGCTAACTCACTAAGTCTTTGACTAGTTAGACCAAGGCTTAGTCCAAAGTGAATCAAGTACTTGATTCCTTCATTGAGTTTGTCTAGGAAGTGATCGTTGCTCTGATATCCAAGAAGGCCATGTGCCTCGCCACGACCAGAAAGTCAATGCTGGAAAAACTTACTCGACTAGCTCAAGCTTGTTGGTGCAATCGGCCCAGGTCACGATTGACCAGGACTCGAGTTTGACTTGAGTGATGTTTTGATGTTTCGACAAAAACATATGACAATGTAATTGTCATTTGGTAAAGTCCAACATAGGTTGGCATGGAAAGTCCAAGCTTGAGTCTTTGCATTTGAGAAGTCCAAGGGTTTGATATTGGCGGCGTAAAGTCCAAGCGGGAGCTTGGCAGCATAAGTCCAACGATTGGCGGCGTAAAGTCCAAGCGGAGTCTTGGCGGCGTAAGACCAATGTGCCTTGGCGGTGTAGACACATTTAGCATAACATAGACGATGGAAGCACCTGAAGGCTAGCGCGATGGATGAACAAGTCATGGATGACTTGGAGGGATCCGAGAGACGTGAGGCTGATGGAGGTAGCTAGAAGGCTTAGGTCTAGACTAAGGGTGGTCTAACAAGTATGGGGGAACCATACTTGGGTTAAAACCTCATAATTGAGGTGTGTCAGTTGACTGATGCCATGTGGCAGTCGACTGGACCAAGTCAACTTGGGTTTGACTGCGGGAAGTGGCCTGATCGACTACGTTAGCATTAGCGATCGGTGATGGAGCGATCGGCCTGATCGATTATGTGATCAGTCGACTGATGCTCGTATTTTCGGCCACAAAATGGAGTCTCACTCATTTCTTTGAGACAAGCGATCAGTGATGGCTCATCGGTCGATCGATGGTCATGATCGATCGTCGATATCCAGCCATTGATTTTTTCGGCGTGGATTACGTTGTCTCACGACAGCGGTGTGATCGGTCGATGGTCCCGCAATGATCGATCGACTTTTTCGACAGAGTTGAAGCTTTATAAGGAGCTCGTGATGGAGGAAATTGGCATCGGTTTCTTGAGGGTTTTGGAGTGATTTGCTGTTGCAAATCAGGGTCTCCAAGGTGATTTCAAGCAACCAAGCAATCAAGCAATCCAAAGTCAATTGTAAAGTAGTTTTATTTACTTGCATTGTATTTCATTATTGTAATTGCTTGTATTAGTATCTTATTGTTGTAAGATTGCTTGTAAGGGGTTTCTCCACCTCCGACTTGTGTCGAGAAGGAGTATTTGTGATTAGTAACTGCGTGTGCATCACTAGAGCTCTTTAGAGCTCGATCCGTGGAGTAGGAACCGTGCGGTTCCGAACCACGTTATATCGTTGTGTTAGCGTGTTGTGCATTTCGTTATCGTTATTACTTTTCTATTTCCGCTGCGCTAACGAAATTGTAGAAACAAATGCGAAAGAATTCCATTGACGCTATTCACCCCCCCCCTTCTAGCCGTTACAATATTCCTAAAAAGTGGTATCAGAGCCTGGGGCTCTTCTACGGACTAGCTGCTCGGAGCTAAGACAAAAGGCTAGAGGGTGAAGATGGAATTCCAAGACAAGCTAGGATGGGATATCAACACTCCACCTCCATATGATCTAGAAGATTTTCCGGCGTGGAGAGCAAGAATGGAAACATTCTTGATGATGAACATAGAGGATTGGTTCATCCTCGTTGAAGGCCTTGAACCCCCTAGGGATAAGAAGGGGAATGTCCTAAAATTGAAAAAGTGGACCCAAGAGCAACGTCAAAAGCTCAAGACCGAAGTTAAGGTAACGAAACTTTTGGAAGATTTAATCCCTAATGATGTTTTGTGCAAGCTAGGGGATTACATGTATGCCAAGGAGCTATGGAGAAAATTGGCAAGATTCCATGAGGAGAGTTCATCCTCAAGTGAAAGTGAGGAATCGGAAGTTGAGATGGAGTCAACCTCCGGATCGGAGAAAGAAGAGGTGGAAGAAGTGGAAGAAGTATCCACTTCTAGGATTGAGGAGATTAGAGCATCCTCAACACCGGAGCAACAAGAAGTAACATCTACATCCGGTCAAGAGGAAGAACAAGCTCAAGAGATCCTCACCACCGAACTAGGTAACTCAAGCAATTGGTTTTAAACAAAAATCATTTAATTTGCTTTGAGTGTAGAATCCGGGCACTACAAGAGTAAGTGCCCAAAAGGGTAAAGAAGGCTTAACGGGACCAAAAGTCAAGGATGTCCGGTCCCCAAAGTCAAAAGAGCAAGGAGCATATCATATCTTCAAGTGCAACTCAAAGGGGCATTACTGGAGTCATTGCCCAAGGGGGAAGAAGAAAGGGCAAGAAGGAGCAACACAAGTAGGGGGAGCCTCCAAGGCAAACCCTAAGGTAAAATTTATTAATGCACCTTCAATTTCTAGGGATAAGAAGCATGCTAGGAATAATTTTAATAGTCTTGCTATTGTACATGAAAAGCATGCTAGAAACGATAGACATATTTGTTTAGGTGCTAAAAACGTCCACTTAGGAAATAAGGAGAAATTTGGGACTAATGTCCCTAAAAATAATTTACCTATGAACAAACCTAGGTCAAATAACTCAAGATCAATTTTACCTAGGGAGACAATTAGAAAGGTGCAAGAGCACCTAGATGTTAACCCTAAATGGACTAGGCATATGCCTAGAAAGTCCCATGCCCAAGAATTTAATCAAAAATCAATTGGGCAATTAGAATTAGAAAACCAAGCCTTGAGGTCAAGGCTTGAGAAACTAGAAAAGACCCTTAGGAATATACAAAACCAATTTAAAGGGTCTAATGGTCAAAGTCAAAGGTCCAAAAGTCAAAGTCAACACCAATGTCCTAAGAGTCAAAAGTCAACCAAAGGCAAGCAAGGTTTGGGTCACAAACCTAAGCCTAAGGTAGCTTACCATAGTGTTCCATTTGATTATGGGACACAAACTAGGTCTAGGAATACCAAGGTCAATAGGGAATTCATCCCTAAGGTTGACCAAAGGTTGTGCCTAGTGGCTAGGGTTTCTAGGAAACCTAGGGTGGCCACTAAAAGGGTTGCAAGGGAAGTTACCCCTAGAGTCAACCTAGGTAAGACCCAAATGACTAAGGCTAACAAGCCTAGGAGGGTCATTAGGAAGGTATCTAGGGAGGTTATCCCTAAGGAGTACCTAATTAACCCTAGGAGCTCAAATCGGTTTTGGGTTCCTAAGAGCGTGATTGATTCACGCTAAGATGGGTTTAGGGTGTGTAAACCTTGATTGGATGGGTAGTTAACTCAACCATGGCAAAGGTGGTATGTTAGGTCATTTTCAAGGTTTTTGTTACCTTGGGATGTGGTTAGATTTGAATTCTAAAGGATTTTAGGATGTGCCAATATTAATTGAGAAGTTTTGATAGAATGATCAAATTGGCACAAGTTGGGTTTAGAGGTTAGTGTGCCATTTTGGGTTCTTGGCACACTAGGGAGATTAGGTTAATATGGCAAAATATATCTAATTATATCAAATGGCAATTAATATTAAAATTTAGGTATTATTATACCTATATATTTTATATGCCATGCTTTGTTTGCCATATAACATGCCATGACATCATTCTTACTTTTAATTATTTTATATGTCATGTTCATGTTTTAGGATTAAGGCTTTAAATGTCATGTGTTTTTAAATTTTATCATATGCCATGACATCAAGATCATTGGCCATGCTTAATTATTGCTATCTTTATGCCATGATCATTTCATGCATTTAATTGATTAAAATTGAACTAAGGACAATGACATGACTTGGAGTCCCATTTATAAGGGAATTAAGTAGGGTTGCCTTAGAAGATGCATGACACCCTAGTTTAAATGAACCAAAACTCACATCTCACATCAAATTGACATGTATGTGTATTTATACACCCTAGATACATGTGAGATGCTAGGATATGAGTTAAGTTCAAGGTGCATAGTTTTTGCATCTAGATGAACTAAAACTCATCTAATTTTATTTGTGGATCATTGGGAAAGTTTGTGTACAAGTCATATACATAGAGCCCAAGGGATATGATCCAAAATAAAGTGTTGAAAACATTTTAAAATCATTTTGAAAAACCTCGGTGAAGTCTATCTTTTGATAGCAATCACCATTGATGAGATTGATACAAAGTGAGCCAAAAACTTAGAAGTTTTCTTCACTTTTGAATTTTGTATCAATTTCACTATTTTATGGGTAAAATAATTTTCAAATATTTTTCACCCATTGTATTGGTTATAGGTATTATACGTATCAAATTTCGTGATTTTTCGATATACGTATAATTAGTTATGATTTTCTGAAATTCAACTCTGATAACTGAAATTCGGAAATTTCAGTTATCAGCCGACTGCCAATGGTGGCAGTCGACTGATGGAGGTGCCAGTCGACTGATTTCTGAATCACTCGACTGGCAGCCTGATTTCGGGGTAAACAAGGTTGTTTAACCCGATTTCAGCTATGGTTATGGTCCCTAATCACTCCTAACCCTAAGATATGCTTTGGGAAGCATTATAAAGGGTGAAAATCCATTGGATATGGATTAGGAGAAGTATTTAGGGTTTGTATCAATTTTAAGGTGTTGGAAAGTTCAATGTTGAATTTCTAACCTTAATTTTGATGGTTTGGAGTTCCTATTGGCTTAGGGACTTCCCAAGGACATTGTTGGTGCAATGGTCAAGGGGGAGCAAGCCTTTAGGGGGAGGTATCCATCTTGGGATGATGGATGTGTTTTTCTCCTTGAAGAGGAGAAGTTATTGGGAGAATATGACATCAATTGGGAAATTGATGGGACTTTTGAGAGACCCAATTTGGAAATTGGGAAAGTAAATGGGATTGTCTCTCTTGAGTGATATTGGACTTATCACTAGGAAGATGGTAGGCATCCTAAGTATTTTTGGACCAAGGGGGAGATTGTAAGATCTCATTGGGACATGAGACATTGACCTCCTTGGAGAGAAAACCTTTTTGATGTTAGTCAAAAAGGGGGAGAATGTTTGGGGGAGAACATTTGGAGAGTATTTACCAATTTGGGATAATTGGTAAAGGATTTGAGTTAGTGTTCTAACTCAATCATTTGTTTGGTTTTTGTCAAACATCAAAAAGGGGGAGATTGTTGGTGCAATCGGCCCAGGTCACGATTGACCAGGACTCGAGTTTGACTTGAGTGATGTTTTGATGTTTCGACAAAAACATATGACAATGTAATTGTCATTTGGTAAAGTCCAACATAGGTTGGCATGGAAAGTCCAAGCTTGAGTCATGGCATTTTAGAAGTCCAAGGGTTTGATATTGGCGGCGTAAAGTCCAAGCGGGAGCTTGGCAGCATAAGTCCAATGATTGGCGGCGTAAAGTCCAAGCGGAGTCTTGGCGGCATAAGACCAATGTGCCTTGGCGGTGTAGACACATTTAGCATGACATAGCCAATGGAAGCACCTGAAGGCTAGCGTGATGGATGAACAAGTCATGGATGACTTGGAGGGATCCGAGAGACGTGAGGCTGATGGAGGTGGCTAGAAGGCTTAGGTCTAGACTAAGGGTGGTCTAGTAAGTATGGGGGAACCATACTTGGGTTAAAACCTCATAATTGAGGTGTGTCAGTCGACTGATGCCATGTGGCAGTCGACTGGACCAAGTCAACTAGGGTTTGATCGGAAGTGGCCTAGCAATGATCGCCACCGTTAGGCCGATCGATGGATGAGCGATCGATTGATTATGTGATCGATCGATGCTCGTATTTTCCCACAGAATGGAGTCTCACTGATCGCTAAGACGAGCGAAAGTGATGGCTCATCGATCGATGGTCATGATCACCGATCGATATCCTAGCCGTTGATTTTTCCAACGTTGATTACACGTTGTCTCACGAATGTGCGATCAATGATCGATGGTCCCGAGCCGATCGATCGACTTTCGGCAGACAGTTGAAGCTTTATAAGGAGCTCGTGATGGAGGAAATTGGCATCGGTTTCTTGAGGGTTTTGGAGCGATTTGCTGTTGCAAATTAGGGTCTCCAAGGTGATTTCAAGCAACCAAGCAATCAAGCGATCCAAAGGCAATTGTAAAGTAGTTTTCTTTACTTGCATTGTATTTCATTATTGTAATTGCTTGTATTAGTATCTTATTGTTGTAAGATTGCTTGTAAGGGTTTTCTCCACCTCCGACTTGTGTCGAGAAGGAGTATTTGTGATTAGTGAGTGCGTGTGCATCACTAGAGCTCTTTAGAGCTCGATCCGTGGAGTAGGAACCATGCGGTTCCGAACCACATTATATCGTTGTGTTAGCGTGTTGTGGATTTCGTTATCGTTATTACTTTTCTATTTCCGCTGCACTAACGAAATTGTAGAAACAAACACGAAAGAATTCCATTGACACTATTCACCCCCCCTCTAGCTGTTACAATATTCCTAACAAAGCTAAGTTTGAATCTAACACAAGTTTAAAAACTTTGAAAATGCATATTAAATTTAATTAAGATAAAAAGAAATTCTCATCTCACAAAAGACATTGGAGTAACGTGTATTGAAAACCTAACTTGGGTGAGATGATTTAGAATTTAATCAAGCTTAATTAGCTTAATAAAATTTACGTAACTTAACAAATTTAAACTTACTTTAACTAAACCTAACTTAATAAATAGACTTAAATTAAACTCAACTTAATTTAAACTAAACAAACTTACTAAACCTAACTTACTAAATATACTTAAAATAAACTCAACTTAACTTAAACTAAACGAACTTACTTTAACTAAACTCAACCCAATCAATTTAATCAACTCAACTTAATCAATTCAATTTAATCAAATTAAATCAATCAACGAAATTAACCTAATAAAATCAATTAAACCGAATGAAGCATAAAAATTAAAATTAATCATTTTCAGTCGACTGAAACATTTCCAGTCGACTCTAAAAGAGTCGACTGAATCAGCTTCAATTGCCTCCATGCCTCGGGAAGGTAAAAACACGACTTCAATCGACAGAAATTAATTCAGTCGACTGAAATGAAATGGTAGATAAAGTTAGGCATCACGGTAAATGGTAAAATTAATTACAGTCGATTGGACTATTTCTAGTCGACTGGATTTCATCTATAAGAACAGTGCCTAAGCAGCACCAAAACGACTCACATCCACCTCAATCCACCGCGAAAACCCTATTTTCAGCCTTCCAAAAAGACATTAGTTTACAGATGTTTCATTTCATCATTCATCATTCTAGGCCAGTTACTAGCAGGAAGGCACACTTGTCTTACTGCCATGTCATCACATCCTTACTAGCCACATTAGGGTTTGATGTTACCATAGGTAACATCAAACAACTTATTGAGTATGACATGATAGGTTCTAGGCAATTTGGTTTAGCTAAAATAGGTTTAGATGAGAATAATGTCCTAGCATGGAAGAGAGATGGCCTTCAGCCCCAGCCCCAGCCTGAGCCGGAGCAGGAGCCTGAGCCGGAGCAAGAGCCTCAGCTTGAGGTTGACCCCGAGCACCACTCTGAGTCTGAGTATCAGGAAGCCCCAGGATTTGACAGTCTATCACCATTTCTTAGGATTCCAACACCTCCTATTGTTGCAGAGAGATTATCCAAATTGGAGGATGCGATGCAGCGTCAAGAGCAACAGCATCAGGCTCATCATCTTGAGATGATACAGATGTTGCAGATGCAGAGAGAGGATCATCGAGAGATGATAGAGCTTCTTAGGTCTTGGAGCATAGGTCATCCACCTCCACCTTCCTCTTCTGTCTAGGAATGTTATGCTAATTGTTACTAGTTGAACTTAATTAATAAATTTGATAACTTTTAAATCTTGGTTGTGATTTGGATTATGCTTGGTATGTTGGATCGAGAAGCGTTGCTAGAGGGGGGGTGAATAGCGATCGTAAATCTTTTTTGTTCGTTCGATACACAAAGTAAGAGTAGCGGAAAGTAAAGAAGACAAGTTTATTTTACTTGGTTCACAACCCAGCGGTTGCTACTCCAAGGCCCTATCGGTCCTAGACCGCGTACGGAGGGAAAAACACTATAACGTCTCCTCCTCATTGGAGGTAGGAGACAACGATCACAAAACCGAAATTACGAGGATGAGGCAACAAGCCTACCTCACCTCGTTACAAATAAAAAAAAAGAATACAATATCAAAATCTATTACTTGATTCTGCTGCCGACGAAGAAGATCGAAACTTGTCATCGCGTCAGCGTTATGACGGTGTTGAAGCATTGGCGTTGTAGGAGCACTTGATGAATAAACTTGATGTTGTTTCGAGTTGGAATCCACCCCTCCTTTTATAGATTTCGGCCTCTGAATTTGTCTTTTCTTTTTTCGGAACGGATCATGAAGTTGTCCAAATTTTATCGCGAAGTGGCCGTGTCAAACGTTATCCATTTTGACCTAGTGCAAAGGTTGATTCGTCGCCATCAGTCGACTAATGACTCCCATCAGTCGACTGATGAGTATCAGTCGACTGCCCAATGTCCAACAGTCGACTGCTAGCCTGGCCACTTCCCTGTAGTAAGAGGTTAGCTCGGAAAATGATAAATGCGACGGTTTCTAACCGTCCGATCTCGACCTAGACCTTCCACGGGAAGTCTTAATCGGATCGCCACCTACGGTCATCCCCGTAAAAAGGACACGGCCTTACAATCTCTCACTCACACGAGCTTACCTCGATAGTAGCTCTCACTTCCGGCCTTCCACTCGATTCCTTCAGCTCCCTCCGAAGTCACTCAAGTGTCGCCCGACTACCGCGGCTTCTTTCGGGTGTCGCTAGACTTCAGCTCCAGCTTTAGCACTTTTCTGCACACTTGATTTAGCTCGTGAGATAACGATGTAAACTTAACTTTGTGTCTTTGCCATAATCAAAACACAGGTTCGATTATCTAGTGCCCTTGCACCAACAATCTCCTCCTTTTTGATCTATGGCAAACCAACACAAAGTTAAGGAAATTAAAGCATAAAACTAATATAGTTGATGGCTCCCCCTTAACACTAACTCCCCCTTAACCCTAAGTGAGTTTTGAAAGAGATACTTTAGTTTTCAAAATCAAATTTTGTGTTACTCCCCCTTAACTTTCGCTCTTCTCCCCCTTTTGCCATAAATCAAAAAAATTTGGGGTTTTTGTATAAAATAGGGGTTTTAAAAAACAATGTCATATATACATGCATCTAGATAAATCAAATATGAGTCCAAGCATGCGTCTAGCAGTAGTTAGATAGATTGGTTCGAGGTGTGTCCCTCTACACCAATAATCTAAAGTTTTATAATATAACCCTTAAGGTTAGTTTGCTCTCCCCCTTAGTCAAATATATGAATTATAAGAGATGTAGGGGGCACTAAACTTTGGCCTAAGAGTTGTTAAGTGTTAGGAATTTCGGAATGGCTAGAGGGGGGGGGGGTGAATAGCGTCAATGGAATTCGATCTCGTTCGTGTCTACAATTTCGTTAGTGCGCAGCGGAAATAGAAATAATACAATAACGAAATAGACAAGCACACACAAAGACACGAAGATTTAACGTGGTTCGGAACCGCACGGTTCCTACTCCACGGATCGGGCTCAAATGAGCCCTAGCGATGCCAATCACACACCACTATCAAATAACTCCTTCTCGGAACAATCCGGAGGCGGAGAAACCTTGTACGATAATGATTACAACAATAATCAAAAGCTACAAGCAAATACAATGAAATACAAAGCAAAACTAGTAAAGAAAACACTTTACAAATGCCTTTGAATGCTTGATAGCTAGGTTGATCAAGTAGCACTTGGAGACCCTGAATTGCAGCAGCAACTCGCCCCAAATCGTCTCAAAGAACCCTTTTTAACCGATTCTTTTTCCTCCATCACGAGCTCCATATATAATCGGGACCATCGATCGATCGATGCCACCGCTTGTCGTGAGACAACGGCTAGATCCACGTTGGATAAGTCCAGCGGAACCATCATCGATCGTGATTGTGACCATCGATCGGCGATGGAGTCCTCATCGACCATCGAGTCTCGACTCTATTCTATGGTGATTTCTCGAGCACCGGTCCGTGATCACGATCGACACGATCGCGCATGAGCATCGATCCGATCGCCTCTAGCGATCGTTAGGCCACTTTCCGTAGTCAAACCCTAGTTGACTCAGTCCAGTCGACTGCCACATGGCACCAGTCGACTGGCACACCTCAAACATGAGGTTTTAACCCAAGTATGGTTCCCCCATACTTGCTAGACCACCCTTAGCCTAGACCTAAGCCTTCTAGCCACCTCCATCAGCCTCACGCCTCTCGGATCCCTCCAAGTCATCCATGACTTGTTCATCCATCGCGCTAGCCTTCAGGTGCTTCCATCGGCTATGTCATGCTAACGGTGTCTACACCGCCAAGGCACTTTGGACTTACGCCGCCAAGACTCCGCTTGGACTTTACGCCGCCAACCATTGTACTTATGCTGCCAAGACTACCGATTGGACTTTACGCCGCCAATATCAATCCCCTTGGACTTCAAATGCCAACCCATGTTGGACTTTCCATGCCAAGACCATGCTTGGACTTTCCTTGTCAAGACCATGCTTGGACTTTCCTTTGCCAACCCATGTTGGACTTTTACATTGCCAAGACCATGCTTGGACTTTCCATTGCCAAGACCCATGCTTGGACTTCTCATTTGCCAAGACTCATACTTGGACTTCTCATGCCAAGTACACACGACTTGGACCTTCCCAATTGCCAAGTGTCCCACTTGGACTTTCCATGCCAAGTACCCATGACTTGGACTTTCCATTTGCCAAGACCCATGCTTGGACTTCTCATTTGCCAAGACTCATACTTGGACTTCTCATGCCAAGTACACACGACTTGGACCTTCCCAATTGCCAAGTGTCCCACTTGGACTTTCCATGCCAAGTACCCATGACTTGGACTTTCCATTTGCCAAGACCCATGCTTGGACTTTCCCATAATCACATGGTCAACCCTGGTCAACCATCAAGTCAATTATAACCTGGGTCGATTGTATAAACAATCTCCCCAACATATTAACTGACATCAATGTCTAACATCAATGTCAATCCTATGTTAAACATACTTTGTCAAACATCAAAACATCACTCGAGTCAAACTCGAGTCCTGGTCAATCGTGACCTGGGCCGATTGCACCAACAATCTCCCCCTTTTTGATGTTTGACAAAAACCAATCAAATCATGAGTTAGAACACTAACTCAAATTCCTTACCAATTATCTCAAATTGGTAAACACTCACCAAATGTTCTTCCCCAAACATTCAAGTGTAAATCAAATGTTCTCCCCCAAACATTATCCCCCATTTTTAATAACATAAAAAATGTTATATCTACAAGGAGGTCAATGTCTCATGTCCCAATGAGATCTTACAATCTCCCCCTTGATCCAAAAATACCTAGGATGTCTACCATCTTCCTAGTGGTAAGTCTCATATCACTTAAGAGAGACAATCCTATACACTCTCCCAATTTCCAAATTGGGTTAAAAAAAATCCATCAATTTCCCAATTGATACCATTCTCCCCATCAAGAAAAACACATCCATCATCCCAAGATGGATACCTCCCCCTAAAGGCTTGCTCCCCCATGACCATTGCACCAACAATGTCCTTGGGAAGTCCCTAAGCCAATAGGAACTCTAAATCATCAAAATTAAGGTTAGAAATTCAACATTGAACTTTCTAACACCTTAAAATTGATACAAACCCTAAACACCTCTCCTAATCCATATCCAATGGATTTTCACCCTTTATAATGCTTCCCAAAGCATATCCTAGGGTTAGGAGTGGTTAGGGACCATAACCGTATCTGAAATCGGGTTAAACAACCATAGTTTTCCCAAAATCAGACAATCAGTCGAGTGGTTCAGCTACTACGATCGAACCCTCATCGATCGCCATCCAGAGCTGATCGATAATCAAAATCCGATTTTCGATTATCGTAAACGAGTTTTGAAAAATCATAAGTAATTATACGTATATCGAAAAATCATGAAACTTCATACGTATAATACTTATGACACACACAATGGGTGAAAAATATTTGAAAATTATTATACCCATTAAATAGTGAAATTGGTACAAAGTTCAAAACCATTGAAATTTTCAATGTTTTGGCCCTACTTTGTATCAACTTCATCAATGGTGATTGCTATCAAAAGATAGACTTCACCAAGGTTTTTCAAATTGATTTTTAAAACGTTTTCAAAACCTTATTTTGGATCATATTCTTTGGGCTCTATGTACATGACTTGTACACAAGCTTTCCCAATGATCCACATTGAATTAAAAAGAGTTTTGGTTCAACTAGATGCAAAAACTATGCACCTTGAACTTAACTCATATCCTAGCATCTCACATGTATCTAGGGTGTATAAATACACATACATGTCAATTGGATGTGAGATGTGGGGTTTGGTTCATTTAATCTAGGGTTTCATGCATTTTTCTAAGGCAACCCTACTTGATTCCTTTATAAATGGGACTCCAAGTCATGCCATTGTCCTTAAATCAATTTCAATCAAATTATCTTAAATG
Source organism: Wurfbainia villosa (assembly GCA_025175895.1). NCBI lineage: Eukaryota > Viridiplantae > Streptophyta > Magnoliopsida > Zingiberales > Zingiberaceae > Wurfbainia > Wurfbainia villosa. The sequence goes on from CM046003.1 coordinate 26,848,080, forward strand.
CATGAGTGATTATGGCATTAGAGATGATATAGATAAACACATGCTCATAATCATGATGTCATGGCATAATATGAAATCTAAAAACACATGACATTTAATCCTTAATCCTAAACATGTACATGACATATAGAATGATTAAAAAAAATAAGCATGATGTCATGTCATGTTATATGGCAAACAAAGCATGACATATAAAATATATAGGTATAGTAATACCTAAATTTTAATATTAATTGCCATTTTATATAATTAATTATATTTTGCCATATTTTTATTTTTCTCCCAAGTGTGCCAAAAACCCAAAATGACACACTAACCTCTAAATCTAAATTGTGCCAAAATGATCATTTTATCAAACTTCATAATTAATATTGGCACATCCTAAAAACCTTTAGGATTCAAATCAAACCACATTCCCAAGGTAGCCATAACCTTGAAAATGACCTAAAATGCCACCCTTTACCATGGTTAGGTTAACTACCCTTCCATTTAAAGTTGGCACACCCTAACCCATCTAGCGTGAATCAATCACGCTCTTAGGAACCCAAAACCGGTTTGAGCTCCTAGGGTTAATTAGGTATTCCTTAGGGATAACCTCCCTAGATACCTTCTTAATGACCCTCCTAGGCTTATAGCCTTGGTCATTTGCGTCTTGCCATGGTTGACTCTAGGGGTGACTCCCCTTGCAACCTTCTTAGTGGCCACCCCAGGTTTCCTAGAAACCCTTGCCACTAGACACACTCTTTGGTCAACTCTAGGGATGACTTCCCTATTGACCTTGGTCTTTCTAGACCTAGTTGGTGTTCCATAATCAAATGGAACACTATGGTAAGCCACCTTAGGCTTAGGTTTGTGACTCAAACCTTGCTTGCCCTTGGTTGACCTTTGACTCTTAGGTCCTTGGTGTTGACTTTGACTTTTGGACCTTGACGTTTGACTAATTGACCCTTGCATTTGATTTTGCATAACTTTAAGGGTCTTTTCAAGTTTTTCAAGCCTTGACCTCAAGGCTTGATTCTCTAATTCTAATTGGCCAATTTTTGAATTTTGATTTAAATCATGGGCATGGGACTTTCTAGGCATATGCCTAGTCCATTTAGGGTTAAAACCTAGATGTTCTTGTATTTTCTTAATAGATTCCCTAGGTATGGTTTTTCTAGGGACATTAGTCCCAAATTTCTCCTTATTACTAAAATGGACACTTTTAGCTCCTAAGCAAATGTGTTTGTTATTTTTAGCATGCTTTTCATGTACAATTGCAAGAGAATTAAAACTCCTAGCATGCTTTTGTCTATTGACTAAAGAAGGTGCATTATTTAAATGATATACCTTAGGGTTTGCCTTAGTGGCTCCCCCTACTTGTGAAGCTCCCTTTTGCCCCTTCTTCTCCCCCTTCGGGCATTTACTCCGGTAATGTCCCGGTTGTCGGCATTTGAAGCAAATCACTTGCTCCTTGCTCTTTTGTGTTGAGGCACCGGTTTCCTTGATTTTTGGCACGGGTGGAGCTTTCCTAATCTTCTTTGGGCATTTGCTCTTGTAATGCCCAAATTCCCTACACTCAAAACACATAATATTATTTTTATTTGAGATTGATGTGTTTGAGTTGGAATTGGATTTTGAGCTTCTTCATCTTGACCGGATGTAGAAGCTTCTTCTTGATGCTCGGTGTTGAGGAAACTCTAATCTCCTCCTCAATCCTAGAAGTGGATGCTTCTTCCACTTCCTCCACCAACCCGAAAATTGACTCCTATCAACTTCGATTCTACTTCCTCTTCTCGTGTGTTGATTCCTCTTCAACTTCCAATCCTCACTTGCTTCGTGAGGAAGAGCTCGCTT